>CM021104.1:527488259-527594857 GCA_007115665.2 Sequoiadendron giganteum | reverse complement strand
CAACCCACATGTATTTCCTAGAAGCTCCTATGAACTTACCACATTCAATAATAAAAGGCTAGGAAAAGTATGGCCAACTTAATGAGAATAGAAATAAGGTTAATTCTCCTACACTTCGGACTCTATAAAATCTAGGAGGGTATTCCCTAACATGTTCTCTTAACATACAACATTTAAATGATTCATTTTCACATAGGTAAGCAACAAAAAGATCCCCAATTATTGTTAATGGATGAAATCCTTCAAGAAATTGGCTATTCCTCGAAAAGGCTTGGGTCCAATTAATAGAGAATCGTAAACTCAACTTAAAGTAATTTGATAGGAAATGTTTGAGTAAAATATCCTGAGGCCATAACACAAAACATGCAAGAATAAAATGTAATCAAAATTCTAGTGCCAAATCCCAACGCACGGAGTCAAAAGAGAAAACTGAACTACAGGGTAATTTTCATTTTGAACACTTATGATCTATTATGAATTGCATTAAAATCCATATATTTATACCTAATTTTATTACTTCTTTATGAATCCTATTTTTTATATTGCATGAAATTACTGGTTAACTGAAGCATTTAACCGATCCTTTGAACCAAATCTATAGTTAAACATAATTCACAGTAAATAACAAATGAAGATCAATGAAAATCATCATGGATCAATATTTCATTAATAATCCATGTAACATAACACAATAGGAGAGAAAATAAACTCCAAATATTCACGAATTTGATACAAACATGCTCAAAAACCCCATGATTAACTAAGTTCTCCAATCTGACTCAAAAATTTAAAACCTGGACTTATAATTCATACTCTCTGTATCACTAGACTCTTATTTCTCATATTTTGGATATTTCAACAGACCTCTCTCTCTGCCCAGAATTCCCTTTTATAAAACAAGGGAGCCAACAAGCTTGAGGCTGGAGAGTACACATGTCTATTTGTAATTGGACCGCTAACTCTTAATTCAGTTACAATTCTATTATGCGAGTGGAGAGCATAAGACAAGAATCATCATTAGTTGATATGGAGGAAAGAAAACATCGCTCTAAAGGCCACTCAATTTACATCGAAGGCATGCTTAATCGTTATAGTAATAACTCCACCTCAGCACCCTATACTTGAAGTCAAAAGGAGAATGCAATTTTAAAATATAATATCTAAGGCCATACCTATATTATACATGACCAAGTTGCAATTCTCGACTATAACATTCATAATTCCAGTTCATCAGTGAAAACCTTTTTCCATAATTCAAACTCCTCCTCGGAAGGCCACTGGAAAGCCACAACCTGATCAACCTTGTTTTGATAGGGAGGATACTTCACCATTATCGATGTGGCCTTTTTATCAAAGCTCTCTAAGAAACTAATAACAAAAGAAAAAATTTCCAATGTATTCTCTAGCATGGGATGTCAACATTTTTGCATATCTCATGTGTTTGAGACATCATTATATTGTTCATCCGATCCTTCCAAACCTGTAGGGGTTTGACTTCATCCTGACTATGCAAAAAGGCCATCCTAAATTTTCTAAGTTATCTAAGAAACTAATATACATCCTTTAATAATTTAATCTTGGACTCCATAGGGGCAAAAATCCCCTGAAACTTCTGCTCAACAATTCCTTTAACCAATTGATATGTTGCTATAACAGTAGGTTATTTATCCCCATGTGGTTTTGCCCCTACTGCCATGAATTTCAACTTCTCCATTCTAGGGATCCATTTGTCCAACAATGGGATGGCCAATTCTTTATCCCTTGGAAACATTTTTAGTGCTTGCAACATTAGGACATAATTTTCATGAATACTGTTTAGCTTACTCTAGACCCTTCTATTTAAATGTCTCAAAATAGTGTCCACTATTACTGAATTGCTTCTCCCTGCAACATCCTGGATTCGCTTTACCATCTCATTATACTCTTCAACCTGATGAATCAATTTATCCCTAGAGAGTCCACCTCCAGGGCTAGTAGCCCTCTCAATTTCAATAGGCACTTGTCCCATATTATATGGAACTATAGCCAAAGACTGTGCTTGTGCAGGAGGTTGAGACTACTCTACTGGTGGGTTGGGAACAGTGTGGCTAGAATTGGCTTGCTGTTGAGACTTCATGGTATCCATTTGTTTCTTGAATAAATCCAATTCAGTTTCTAACTTTGCTACCTTTTGTTGAATCTTATTATATTCAATAATAATGTCATTATATTGGCCTCTCAGAGTATCTCGGTCCTTGGTCAAATCTTCAATAGTTTCTCTAGTGAATTTGGCAACATTCATGACCATATCAACAGCTTCCAATGCTGGGATGTCAGCAACTCTCCTCATAACCAAGTGACCACTGAATTCAGATGGTTTTGCAACAATTGGTTTTTTAGACCCAGTGGATAGAGACTAGATTGCCAAAGCATCCCATTCTTAACTAAAGACTGATCCTTTGAGTGCTAATGTAGCCTCCTCATCAATTGCAAGAAGTGGCCTATTGGCCCTTCTTATTGTGTCAAACACTAGAACATCAGCGATATCCCATTCAGGAAGTAGCAATACTCCAATTTTATGTACCAATGCCCGACCTTACTCTGGTGTTATTTCTTTGAATTTGTCTCTCATCTATTCCTTGACCTTACCTTGAATTACCTTCTATAGGAGCTCTAGATGTAGAATTCTCTCATGTGCCACCTTCTCAGCATATGATGCAGTATGTGCTCTCCACACAAAATATTTAAAAGCATTAGTTTGAATAAAGGAGTCATCCATCATGAACTCTTTGTAGGCTTCTATCCTCAAATCATCATTACTTGTTATTCCTTTGATTTCATATTTTCCTAACCTCAAAGTAACTGCCCTTGAACTTGTTGCAGTGTCAACTAGGTCTAATGGAATCTCCTGATGCATTTCATCTGGAGTCACAATAATTTCATCATCCTCATAACCATCACAATCAACCATCCTTACTCTTTCAACTTTCTGCCTCTTTGGTGATGGTGGGGCAGACCTGCTCTGAAAACCTTAGAGGAGAATCCAGATCAACAATATTTGGTGTAATGTCTCACACTTAGAGGAAGGTTCACTCCACTAAAAGACTAAATTCTAGTTTATTAAAGTGAATTAAACATACATGTTCACCTATAATTGACAACATCCCTTAAGGCTACGTAAGTGAGATTACTTAAATCCCCATTAACATACATCATTTAAATTACATTGCAATAAATAACACAAGTAGTAAGCATTCATTCAACATAAATAAATAACAAGATAAGAATATAATATCCACAACATATATCCATTACATGATTACAACCCTCATTCCCAGAATGAGTCAAAATACATAAGTGTTACAATTACATACATCCACCTCATAATTACAAGAGGGGTAAAAATAACTCATTACAATTTGAATTACAACAGTGCTAGAAAAGAATAATAAGATTCGCGAGTTGTCCAACTGGATGTCTCACCTCCACGAACTGAAGATCAATGGGGACCCAACGGTTTATGGTGCATGTTCCACCCAACCTAGTGGTACCCGAAGGCCCACCCCCCATGCTAGGAGATAGTAACAATGCAACATGGAGAAGAAATCTACTACCTCTAACCAAAGGCAGACTCATACTGACACATACTGACTCAACCAAACATATGCACAATATAAGTCTAACACTAACATGGTTACATTGCTTCCAGACATATTATAATCAGGTGTGATAAAGATTCCATACACACAACACAAACTCAATGTTATCCTAGATAGAGTGTCATCGCAAGGTTTGTCAAGAGATCTCCTCTAGGCATTCTTCATAGGTTTTGGTAATCTTGGTGACCTCAATCGAATCTCGGCCCTCATACTCACTCAAGCGGAATCAACTACCTCTCATAAGGACAAGATGGTTGACCTTGCCATTCAAGGCCTTCTCACTCACCCCAAGTCTATACAAGTCCTTGTGTCTGTGAGTGAGGTTAATTTATCTTGATTAATGTGAATGCATCCTAATCATCTAAGTACATTACTTTAATTATCACTTATTAAAAACACTTCTGAAGGTTACCCAGTTTACCTCTTTGGGCTCCGGCCCCTAACAAAAGCCACTCTTCTAATGGATAACACACTACTCAAATCTAGACTCCAAGGGTAACTCAAGTGCTATAGAACTAAACAACACAATCTCTCCTATTCTAGGAGGCGACAATAAGGAAATCCACTCCAACACTTGGAGGAAAACAAACTCATAAAGCACTACCCAAGGGAAAAACGAACATTAACTTAACAAGGGAATCAAATCCTAACCTCTGGAAGACTTTACAATTAATAAATCAATCACCCATTCCCAAAGCAATCAACATAAGGGAAATCAATATAACTAAAAACTAACAATGAAAAATACTATATTTGGATATCTTAAATCCATATTCTTAGCTAATGCTTTTTGCAGAAAATTGAACTAATAACCATTCAAATTTCCATTAAACAAATAAATCCCTCTTTTAAATAAATATTTTTCACAAACTTAAATAACAATGCATAAAAAACATTTCAGTTAACCCACTACCTAACTTCTTGCATGCATTAAAGTGCCTAACAAAATATTAAAAGATATATATATAATTCTCATACCTGGTTTGAAATTCTAAACTAAAATAAAAAAAATAAAATCTGTATTTAATACTCATTATAGGCCTCTGTTTTATAGTAATTACCAGTCAGAGACAAATTAATTAATTAATTTATAATTTTAGCAGACACCACTAATTCCTAAAATACAATATATTTATATTAATAATTATATATTAACATTTAATATATATAAAAACCAATTCTATGCAATTAAAATTAAACAAAAGAACTTAATAATAAAAATCTAAAGTTAAAATACAAATTCCAAAAAATAAAATAATAAAGCTTTAGATACTGTTGAAAATTTTTTTGACAGTGGTGGGACCGAATGGATGGTACCGCCGGTACCCCTACACAGACTTACACCAACATACCTTCGCTGTTGCCGATTGTACGTTGTACATCGACCAACGATCATTGGGGAGGCTGCACCTCCCATGGGGAGTGCGTCCCCCAAGTGGTGGGCGCACTGCCCATGGTAGGTACATCCTTCCCTTGGGAGGAGTGGGTGGTGGGGGTTTGACCTCCCCACCTACCATTATATCAAATGTTCCTTGTTTTTTAAAAATAAAAAAAACTTTTATGATATTTCGAATACCAATAAACAAATTCATAAAAGAAATCAACGAGTTTCTTTTGAAACTCGTTTCTCAATATTGTCGTACGAATGACGTTTTCTCAGAAAGACAAATAACAATATTATATATATAATCTTAGATCTTAAACATAAATATATTTGTAAATATATATTATGTGTATTTATATTCGAAAATATAATACATATAATATATATTTACACAGATAATATTACTGGTAATATCGAGAAAAAAATAAAATAAAACCAATAACAGGAAATCAATTAAATTTTTCCAGAATATCTTTCAAAATTTCAAGAGGTGCAAATTTAATTTCCTTTAAACCATTCCTTCAATTTTTCAAATAATTAAATATAGGAAAATTAAATAGATCTTAATTTTATTTATTTATTTTTTCCATACAAGGTTTTCTATAGAGGGTTTGTGTTTTTTGAAGAACAGATCTGGATGTTTTCAAAAAAGTTAAATTCTTCATGCTACAACCTAAATGTTTGAAGCACAATTTCTAAGGTTTAATTCAACAATGAATTTCAACAATCAGATTCATAAACCTAATAAATTGCATTGAACAAAATAAGAACAAAACCTAGAATCTGAAGCTACAGAAGAAGATGAATTTTTTTGATGCAAGCCTTCTCTAAGAATTTCCTCAAACGTGCAACGAATCCAATCCAAAACCAAAAACTGTTTCAAACCCTTCTTTGTGCAAATTTTCAAGATTCCTTCATTGCTCTGAAAAATGAATTCTCCCCCAAAAACTTCTCTCTCCAAAATTGAAAACATGCATTCCACATAAATCAAAAATATCTAATACAACCCTAATTCTCATTGCATGCAAAGTTGAGAATTAGATATTTATTTCCTTTCCCATTTTCGAAAACCCAAATTGACTTTCAAATACAATTTCAATTTCCTTTCAATTTCTTATGATTTAATTAATTTAATCCAATAAACTTAATTAATTAATTTTTATTTTTTAATAACTAAATTCAACCCTTTTGAGATTAAAATTTAATTAATTAAATAAATTAAAAATTTAACTAAATTAAATTTCATTATCAAGTTTAAATATAACATCAAAGCATAATATTAATTTAATATTAAAATAATCACTACTTTTTCCAATGTAATTATTCTAAACATTAATCTAATAATAATGCATCTAATAGAATCATATAACAATAAATCAAGTAAACATGACTCACTAATCGGGATTAACAACACACTAAGGCTAGGGCGTAGACCTGACACATGTTACCTATCTACTATCTCCCTTTCAACTTAACCGTTGGATTGACACGCTCAAACCTATGAGACCAGGTGGAGTCGATGGCATGTACCTGCAACCTAAAACCAAGTAAACAACATAATATAGTATATCCAGCATATAATACACACCGTGAAGAATAAATCACGGATTCGCAAGGCGCTCGCAAGCGAGTGATGCGAAACCGTCCTCTTCACCAATCCACTTATCAAAGACTGACATTACATCATAATCAATAATAACATAATAATATCTCATGCTAACTCTACTAACATCATTAATACATTATGCATGTGAAACAATAATCAGATAACCTCATCACACAATAATAGTTGTCGCTCAATAGTAGCAATCAAAACATAAATAACAAGGTGTGTCTAGTATCATAGTAGCTGTAACCCAAACATAGCATAAGCAAAACAAACAAGAAGCAAAATGGAGGGGTATTACATTTGGCACTGACTATCCTAGAGAAGATGGTGCAATATTTTTAGCAACATCTTCAGCCCTACTTCCCCTTCTAGAAAAAACCTTTATCTTCTTTCGGGGCTGATAAGTAGGCTTCTCCTCCAATCTTACTTCAGGGTACTCCTCGATGGTTTGTGATTTTCCCCTTTCTTCCACAACCCTTTCATGTTTCAAAACCCCAACCAAACTCTCAAAATTATCGATGGCATACATTGCTCTACTTAACTCATCTTTGGCATTAGGTATGGGATTGAAACCAGGTATTCTCTCTTGCTTCTTCTTTACCATTTTAGAGTAGCCAATGCACATTGCCTTTCTCTCCTCTTGTAATTCCAAATCAAAAATATTCCTGATAATGTCCTCAGGAAAGTAGAAATTATGGACAAAGGCTCATGTCTAATGCTTTACCTTCATTTGATAGATAAAACCCTCAGGATCATGATTCTTGGGGTGCACAGTCCTTAGCCTATAAGGCCCAAGTAATGTATGTAAGTCCTTCCATCCTCCCTTTTCCATAAAAAAATTGGAAAATGTTGTATATTCAAGGAAGAAAGAACCCTTCTTTTGTTCAACTAGCAAGTGTAACTCTTGAGCGCCTCCCAATTGCCTCATGATTTCCAAAAATACAATTCTAAGGGGCACCTCCCTTGGCAGAACCCTTGGATTGACATTGGTTCCAAAAACCCTGAAAAAATGTTGTGTTATGATAGGGGATAATGTCTCCCTAATTGTGCATTATGTTCAATTCAGGCCTCCTCTCCTCAGGCCTTAAGAAATCATGAATTTATTTTGGAATCCTTGGGGGTTTACGAACCAGAGCCTTCCTTAATTTAGATCCAAAGACATTATGGAAAGTTACATAATCAAACTTATGATTATGCATGTCAAGAATCCTAGTCCAATATTGGACAGGCATTTCAATATTACATTCCTTCTTCTTTAACTCCATATCTCTTTCAAACACAGCCTGACCCCTATACAAAAACATGTGGATTAACAGGGAAAACCACTTGAATCCAACCCAATTCTTCCCCTCCTTTAGAGCTACTAGACCAATGTGCAATTTCTCTACTAGGTAAGTGGAAAAATCATACACCACATTGAAACTCGGGTGCTGGAGATTTACTGCCATATACATAATGTTGGTAGGAAAGGTTGTCTTTAAATTGACTCCAAGAACTTGACATAAAGCATAGACAGTCTTCTTGAAATAACTTGAGAAATAGTCCACATGAAAAGGTTCAGGCTCATTCCTGCCAATCACTACCTTCTTTTGATTTTTTCCTCTTCTTGAGACAGCCAAAGGGATGTTTTGAACAAGCCCTTAGTATTTCTATATTATTTTCTGAAAACCTCAAGGTCAATAGGAACCATATCTTGACTCCATTCATGCAACTTGAAAATCTCTATGATTTCTTTTTTGGTTATCTTAATCATCTACACACCATCGTAAGTTCTGACAGCTCGGGTCACAGGTTCATATCTTGCAGCAATATCCTTCAAAAGATCTACATCCAAGTAGACATTAGGCACCACCAACTTACATTGGTCTAACCTCCATGGGTTACAAAAAGGAGCAGAAAAATTCTTCTTCCCAAACCAATTGGAGAACAATTGCCACCTAGTATATGGTAACTCGGTATCTTGAATTGCACACTGCTTGTGTGTCAGTCCTTCCAAGATTTGGGGCCCATAGAATAAAACCTTTCCCTCCTGCTTCTTTTTAGTAGAGGGCTTTAACAAATCAATAATATCTTGGGAGAAAGACCTGGTAGTGGTTTCAAAACCAGAACTTCGGGCATTGTGTGCCATTTCTACTAGACAAATGATAACTCAAGCTAGGGTTTTCTTATTTTTAGATGGCAAGCAATTACAATTTTCTTCCTTTAGCCTTAAACAGAAATATACCTCATGATTCTAGAGTTTCCATCAATTATCTAGATGAGCTCTAAAATAAAATCTATTCAAACAATTCTTCAAGAACAGAATGGGAAACAATCACTAATTGTTCAGCAAGCAACCATAAAATCTTCTAAAATTACAAGAAATGCTCATACATACTACTTATGGTTTCATTTGAAGAACATCCAAGGCAGTGAAATTGAGAAATTGCAACAACGGCTTGCTTCACTCGATACCATGAAATTCTTCCTCAATGTAGAGATACGACACAGAAATAGAAATTCACAAATTTTAGCATTTAATTATGTAGATAGAGTCAAACTTGACCATTACTATTCACTCGCGCAAGAGAAAATGACTATAGTAAAACACCATTTTATTTTAAATACAAACCATTGATCAAAAGCAATGTTGGCTAGGAGAAAGGCTCAGATTAAGTCACAATAGTTTGAAAATTCCATGTCCACTCTCCAATCACCAAACAGACAAGACATTCACCTACTGGGCACCACATCAGCACGAAACAAGCCCCACCTTTGCTACCAGCTCACATAGCATCAATGTCCATGCGTCACCAAATCGTACAGCTCGTAGCATTATTGAAACTGTAGTTTTAATTGTGTGAGGTCAGCGAGGGATGGCCACGACGCATCGAGAAATAAATAGTTGTCAACATCAACATCCATCATCAGTCAGCAAGAAAAATTGGTCCCCACCATCAAACGCGACAGGTGGCAGCATCTTGCACACCTCACACCATTTTTATGATGTTAGCAGAAACCTTGCAAGCTCTGCGAGAAATCAGGATTAAAATCACTTCATCTGACGGTCACGCAATCTGCACATGCAAAAATTTTATTCATAAAGAAGGGGACCGACTAGGTGGACGGGGAAATGACCCTCAAGGTCGAAAAGATTATTTAGAGGTTTAATCTAAAATAATTCATTAGCCCAACATTATGAAAATATAATACGGTCATGACGCAAAAGACTGAAAGGATGGGTAAACAGGACTGGTAAAGTCACAACCAAAAAGAGATAAAAGACCACTTAAGTGACCGACCACCGTCAATAACAAGTCAACGCTCGAAAATAAAACCCATGACCCAACCAATTAGAGCCAAGGAAAAACCACACCTACAAGGGGGAAAATAAATAAAAGCTCCACCAAAGCTTATATCATACACTCCTATAAAATATCACTAGTATGAAAATCCAAACATATATGCTCAAAAATATCATCATATTAGAAAATTCAATGTAGACTCTATAAAAACTTTGTGTGTGCTCCAAACATTTTTTTTTTTTGTGGATCAATATTCTTTGCTTCAAAAGTTACTAAATGATAGAGTTGTTTTCCTCTCAGCTAAAACAGATAGGATTGTATGGGCACCATCAAAAGATGGTTCTTACTTAGTAAAATAAGGATATAAAGCTCTAAGTAAAAGAACTTGGAGTAGTCAGTTTCACAAAGAGCCTATTCATTCTACTAGAATGATAAAAATCTACCCAAAGTTGGGAGCTTAGCATGGTTAGTCCTAAGAAAAAGCATATTGACAAGTGATCATTTAACGAAGTTAAAGATAAAATATCATTTTAAATTCCCATTATGTGAAAATGTATATGAGTATGTCGATCACCTACTTATTCACTATATTTTGCTCAAAATTGTTGGGATATTTTTATAAATAAGCTAAATCTACATGCTCCATTACCAAATTCTATTTGGGAACTCTTCTAGAGTTGGCCAATTTTGTACAAATCTTCCTTTTATGCTTGTATCTAGAAAATTATACCAACATTAGTAATATGGAATATCTAGTGGGAATGTAACATGCATATATTCAGGAAAGTGTCATCATCAATTGAGGTAGCCACAGTGAATATTGAAAAGGCAATCTCAGAAGTTGTTAATACTTATGTTCAGAAGAACAAAAACATCAGCTCCCTTTTAACAAGTTGGGATGACACCATTCTGAAAAATTGGAGGTATATAACCCTGCCTTTTGATGCGATTTTGTACAAAAACATCAAGGTAAAAGTGGGTAGGAGCACAATCAGATGGAAGGTACCATCTTCAGATTTCTCAAAGCTTAATTTTGATGGAGCATCAAGGGGAAACTCAAGTATTTTAGGTGAGGGTATTTGTATAAGAGATTCATTTGGGATGGTAATAGCAATGAGTTCTTTCCATTTACCTTGTGGCACCAATAACATTGCAGAAGCACAGGCAATTCTTTCAGGTTTAGAAATTGGGTTAAAATTGGGTATTCCAAAAATCCATGTTGAAGGGGATTCCCTAATTATAGTTAATAATTGTAAGGAAAGAAAAATTCAGAATTGGAACTTGAAATGCATATTGCAGAAAGTTTGGTCTTATTAGACAAGTATCAATCATTCTTAATTTCACATACTTATCGTGAAGGCAACAGATTGTGTTACATCCCAATTAAGTAATTAATATTTACTATTAATATGTAGGGTAAAATGTGAATGTAAATTCAGTGGATGAATAAATTGTGTCTGCTCTTTGTTATCACTGCTTTATGAATTAGATTCGTCTCATTTAATGTTATCTGAAGGAATGCATTTATGTGAATGGATGAATATTGAATTGATATTCTAACTTTGGATATGTATTATGTAAAGTATATATTTTGTGAACAGCTAACTATGGTGTGCATATGTTAGTGATTGCAAGTATATGTTCAATTCCTCCAGGCAGAGGGGAAGTATCACTCAGTAGAAGGTCTTGGTTAGGTAACTAGTAATGTAACCTATCTAAGCTTACACATACCATAGTAGAATAATTGAGTCAGGTTATTATGTGGGAAGTAGGTAAGTCATCCTTGGCGTAATTGTCTGCATTAGTAAGGGTCTTGATTACTATTGAATGCATGCTTGGGTGATGTTATCAATTTGATCTTGTGAGTCCTTCCTCATGTTGTGCTTGTTTATGTAAATGAATGTGTATTGGGATATATGCATATGTATGCATAAGTCGGCATACGCGTATGATGGATATAATGGGATATCCATACGAGTATGACAACATATATATAGAGATGCATATATGTTTATAAATGAGTGATATGATGTCATAGTCACATAGGTCATGATCATTCAAATATTGAATGGATCATTTAATTGTCATTTTGATAGATAATATATATTTGTATATATATATATTTATATATATATATATATATATATTTGTATATATATATATATATATTTATATATATATATATATATATTTGTATATATATATATATTTATATATATATATATTTGTATATATTTATATTTATATATATTTGTGTATATATATATATATATATATATATTTGTATTTATATATATATATATATATAAATACACACATAAGCATAAAATCCTTAATAGAGGGGCGTGTATACATATATATATATATATAGATATATGATATATATTATTACTATGTGATTGTTATCTTATATTCTTATGTATATTGGATGAATCATTGGATTATCATGTTACCATTGAATATATATATGTTTGTACACATATATATATACATATACATACATAAGAATTAACGCTTATTCAAGAAATGTATATATATGTATATGAATGTATAAATGCATATTGTTCAATAAGAATGATAATTTGGATATCAAACGATATATGTGCATGTATCTATGTGCTCGGATATATATATAATATATAGTATTATATTAAATAGGGATCGTATACATATGCTATTCATGGAATAGAAGGAAGATCCATATGAATATATGCTCTTATTGATCAAATGAGAATAGTATACACTATGAATGATAAGGGATATATGATTTGGTAAACTTATATATTGAGAAGGATATATAACTATCAAAGAATATACACAAGTATATATATGTATATATCATACTAAGAGAACATATAATATATACATATTATGTATATATTTCAATACCTATACTTTAATTAAGCATGGGTATATTCTTTTGAGATTTGCATATATATTCATAGTGTGTATGAGATATAACATCTAGGCTAAGTCCATAGTGAATGCATATGTAATATACATATTGTGCAAGATTTAAGGACGTCGGTCCTATTCCTCGTGTTTTCCATGCACTAAGAGCAAGAGATCTACAAGTTAGATAGCATCCATAAGGTGATACTATGGGGATACAACTAACAACAATAAACCTACTTTGAGAACGCTTTATCCAAAGATAGAAGCAATGGCTAGTATGATGTGCATAAGTATAGGAGGTTGATGAAGGCCGAACTTTGTGATAGTCATAACCATTTTCTTTGGGCCGCATTTTATGCTCTTGTTGTCAACGATAGAAGAGTTTGTGATCTACAAACTTAACTCAACCATTAATTCAATGTTCAATACGAGAATAAGTTGACGCCTTTTTAATAGGAAATCGTGGACTTGGTAAACTATATTGCCATATTATTTAGCATCAAACGGCTGTATAAGCATGGAAAACATATCTATGACTTTGTCTAAATTGATTTAATGAGTAAATCAACACTTAGCATGACTTAGTCGATACTTTAACTTGATAACACACTTTTTTTATTGATTGTTTCTCTGAAGGAGGAAACCACGCCATTTTTGTGAATGCATTATAATGCTTGGCACCACCTTTGAATCCTTTAAACTATAGAAGTCTTCTTTGAGATGTAAATTGAATTCTATCATATGGAGAGTTGAATTAGTCTTCGTTTGTTGTCATTTAACCTAGTCGGTTTTTTGTTGTTTGAGTTGACTATATGCCTTCATATTTTTGACCTTTTAGCATAATTCGATGTGTTTATGTACATGCAAGTTGATGTCATTATACATGCCTAATCTATAGGTTGTTGTATAAATAGAGGAGAAAGTTCATTAGATGGGACGCATTCTTATACGCATTATTTCTTGAGAAAGTTCTACATTTTATATACATTTCAATCTTTGATATTTTGCAAAGTACAGTGAAGGAGAGTCTTGAGTTTTAGAGAGGGTTTATTACTATCATTGAGAGGATTATTTTCCAACTTGATAGATAGTGGTTATTGAGTCTTGGTTGAAGGATTGTTACTAGGCTAGTGGCTGATTTGGAAGTGTTGTAACTGCAACCAATTAGTTGGAAAGCTTATCAGCGGCATGAGGATATTCTTCCATTGATTTGTATAAGTGTTGAATGATTTTCTCTTGTATGTTTGAATTCTATTATGGTTACATGCATTTAGAGAAAAGTATTGTTTAATTGGAAAGAAAGTAGAACTTTCATATATTGTTTGTGAAATGCTTGTAATTACCCCATAATAGGAGGATTATTTTTATCATAAGTAATACATACTAGATATGAATAAACATGGGAAGCATAAGGATTATTCATAGCTTTAACCCCTTTTAGTCAAATAAGTGATACTCTCGAATGGATTCCTCTATTGTTATGACAATTCTTTGATTGAGGCCATGCATTGTGATTGTATTTACTCCATGATAGGAGGGATATTTCTCATAGGTATTATTATTATACAAGATATGATTAGACATGGGTAAGAGAGGTTGGTTTTCATAGGTATTGTTATTATGCTAGTTATGACCAAACGTAGACAATATTAAGGAACACTCATAGCTAGATATTTAATTATGCTAGATGGCTAGTAGGTTACTCTTGGGATTGTTATCCAATGAAGGGAGGGAACTAGTCGGTTACTCATGGGAATGTTTTCTAGTGAAGGGAGGGAATGAGTAATTTCTTATTGATTTATGTTTCCTTAGGTTGTGTTAAAGAGATAGGTTGTCCTAGGGAGTAGCTTTCCCATGGAGAGGGATTTCCTAAGCATAGATATAATGGCCTTAAGTCAAAATGAGCTTGCCATAGTGTAGGTGAAAATTATATCATCACTCAATTATACTTAGTGAGAAAACTTTGGCCAAAGTAGTGTGAATGTCGAGACTCCTCTATAAGTAGTGTGATGTCTAAGACTCCATTTTTAGTTCACTATGTCCATTTAAATGCATGAGGGCTACCCAGCATAGGTTATAAATCCTAGTCATGTAGGGCACAACACTAAGCTCTGAGTGGTATGGCATATAGGGTTACCTAACCAATACCTTCATCAAAGGGAAGGGCCATCTATCATTAATAGATGTGCAAGGGACCACATGTGAGTCTGTGGTTGGCAGAAAATCACTTGAGTGATTCTTCTCCTCCTCAGCAGGCGATAGAAGACCAAGGTTTTGAAAGGAAGATTTTTGGACCATCTATATCTTATGCTTTGAAGCTCGATGGAGCTGTTTTTGTATTATTGCACATTCTTGGAATATTGAACTTTGTGAAATATTGTAATGGAATGGAAATCTCTATTGAATATTGTATGGCATATTTTTTCAATAAGGAATCTATGTTTTGGGAAGATTTGTAAAATTAGTTTGGAATGCAATGAGAAATTAGAATTTGTGTTATTTCAATTATGCATGTAACTTACATTATTGGAAGAAAAATTTTATTGCTATGTCGTGGCATCATGTTTCATTTAGTTAAGCTCAAAACATTGGAAATTTTACTGTGAAGTACATCAGGGTCATTATATGTGGTATTAGAGCTACCAGGTTCGACACTAAATCCTATGAGCTCATTATGAAAACAACGTGTAAACCATATCAGAAGATAATGGTTGAAAATTTATCGTGCCACAACGAAAAAATAAAATAATTGAGGGAAAAGAAAACGGAAGATGAGATTTCTAGAAACATGTTTAAGTTTGGGTCTAGTTAAGAGTCATCCCTAGAATTAGGAACTCCTAAACCAAAAAAATTTTATTATATTCCCTTGGATTGCGAAAGATTATGCAATCAGTTTATGTAGGAAGGTTAGGAAGAATAATCAATATCCTATGGAATAGATTTAAAACTTTGAGGGATAGAGAAGATTGAGAGAATCTCCCTTATCGATAGCAGCTTATAGCTTCAAAGAGTCAAGGATTTTTGGATTTAGGAAGAATACTATGAATCTGTGAGTATGCATTGATTGGCATAATATAGATCGAAGTAGAAATTCAATGAAGGAGGTATCCAAGAGGTTGGAGAACTCTTGACTTGAATCTATTTTTTGTGCAAGGCTAGAAACTTGTACGAAAAGAGATAGTACCTTAGGTGTAAGGAAAAATACTAGAATGGTCAGAAAAGATGTAATCAACAAAGTGAACATGTTTCCACCAACCAAAATTTGATGAGAACAATTTGGAGTTTTGATTAAAATGAGAAGGGAACCAAACAACTTTGGTATCCCTAAAGGTTATGAGAGAATAATAACCAAGAGTTGGGGCAAATTCACTTGGAAGGGTGATTGTAAGAGAACCTGAAAAGGTAAGTCGTATTGATATAACAAGGGTTTGGATAGTACATAGATTGGTTGGAGTATAATTAGAGCTCACCAATGTGTCAACAAAAACCAACATATGTTAGAGGTTCCAAAAGGAAATGGAATACAGAGGGACACTATGTGTCAATCAATAGAAGTTGTAAGGAAACAACTCTGTAGGTTGAAAGGCACATCAACAAAAGAGGCTTTATGAGTGGATATTCCTCCACAAAGAGGATATTGGAAAGAGAATAATAATGAATGTTAGCTTGTAAAGTTGTTGATTATTCATTATATCTCCTATTGGATGATCCAAAATTTTGAATCTAACTTTGGGAAAGAAAAAGTATATTCAAGGTATACCATTGAGGCAAGAAAAAGGCAATAGAAAGCCAACAACAAGGAATCACAAATAATTTTGAGAAATCAAAATTTTTACTAGGGGTTCAACTTATAGTTGATTGAATGTTTTGAAAACACTAAGGGGGGAAGGGAGAGAGTGTATTGACTCATATAAAGTACCCCACCCAATGAAAAACATGAATATGTTTTAAATTTTGGAAGAACTTTGACTTCTTAGTAAGTCATGATGACAATTAAGTCATGTACTTCATGACCACAAGGATAAGGTATTAGAATTTTTGGAGAAAAATAGTGGGAAAGGTCAAGAGTTATGACCTATTATCACACCATACTTGCATATATATTGATTGTTAAATCAATTTCTATTATCATTGATGCCTTAGAAAAGGATAGGCGGATAAATTGATCATGAAAGGGAAGATCATTGTCTATGGGATAGACAATGGAAGATCTAGATTACTCATGATTTGGAAGAAAGTGTATCTAAACTCCTATATACCTTAGATGGGAAATTTCGATAATGATAGTATTTCTAGACATAAGTAGTAATACTACATATTGTGAAATATATCCATGTCGTGAAGTGACTTGACACTGTAGATTACTATACGAAGGGACCTTGGGAACGATAGGGTTAGCATTGAGGTATGAAAGATGTGATGTGACGTTATGTGAGCCATATCAAAATATCTTTATTATAATGAATATTTTATCATACCTTATACTCGAATGAAACCCTAGGTTTAGAATAACCTATTTGGGACAAGAAGTTCATTTGAATAAAGAGGTAAAGCCTAGGTTAAGTTTTACCTATTGGGTTGGAATATGTACTGGACTACTCATTAAAACCTATAGGTTGGGAATAACTAATTTGGTTGAGTTGTACATATGGTCTTGATTGGAACATATAGGGTTAGAATAACCTATATAATCAGACTAATTGTTGGTTGATAACTTAATCTAAATATTAGGGTATATTGAGGTTGAGACCCACCTATGAGATTAAGTAAATCACTTGAGCTAACAAGAATATTTCATGTTTGGTAATGAGGTAAGCAATTAAATTTTATATCTTCTAGGAACCAACATGATTGAATGAGGATTAAGACTCGAAATTAGTACCAATTCTTATCAGGAAAATTAGATTGAGTTGAAATATGGATTACATCTTCGAAAATAATCCAAGGATAGAGGAAATCCATGGTATGGATGTCCTAAGATAAATGGTATTTATCTCTAAAAAACTCCTAACCATTATTACTTGGGAAATAAATGTGGAATGAGACCACAAAATAGGTTTTCGCTTAGTCAAAGAATAGACTATTATGGATATAAAAGAGCCTATGTAGGTCCAAAATTTTGGAGAATTAAGGGACGAAATGAGAAATTTGATGTTGGATGTAGGACATTGAGGGATAAATTTGTTTTTTATGTGAGGAACCACTAAAAAAACTTGGAAAATATGGATTAAGATGTTGTTGAGTATATAGCAAGATAATGTCTAGTGTGCCAGAAAATGAAGACAAGATGTCGTCATTGGCAAGATATGTATACTCTCTTGAGATTCCAAAGGGGTAGTGATGGAATGCAAGAAATTTTAACCTATCTAAGTCAGGGGAACTAACATAATGTTGTGGTGGAAAAACTCACCAAGGAAACCAATGTGGTTGGAAATCCTGATTTATGAGATTTTCGTCCTAAGTAATATATTGCATGAGGTAGATGCTTAGTATTCCTGAGTAGGTTGACTGAGTTGAGAATGATAAATTAATGATGAGGTTGTGTGAACCATGATCATACTACAACACATTCAATTGAATGAATTTATAATATATTATTGTAGCCAAATAGGCAAAAGAGAAAAACCAAATCTTGAATGGTTTGTTGAGTACTTCTAGCATCGGGGTTTGATCCATTATATGGAAAGGAAGGTTGGGAACTCTATTAAACTAAAATAGGGTTAACCTTAGACTTCAAAAAAATTTCAAAAATGAGTAATAGATCGAAGAGATAAATGAAACTTTGTTGATACAAAGCTTAAGTGTGAAGCAGTATCGAAATTGGCAGATGTCCAAGAGCAAAGTCATGTTCAAAATGGACAAGTGATCAAGGACATTACTTTTGGTTAAAGTAAATAGGTGTGTAAGTGATGGACGATATCGGCTTCTGATTTTTCCAAGGTGTAAATACCAAAGGGAAGGATGGGACCCATGGTGTAGTGTGAAATTCATCGTCATTCCTTTTCTATTTGGATTATACTAAGGATAAACTTGTGAGCCAATGAGAACGTGCCTTCCAGTCACTATAGCATAGGTTCATGTGTTCGGATAGTATTGTACATGGGATGTACATAAGATATATTATGAATACAACACGTAAGCTCTTCAAGAGATTAATTATGTGTGAGATACAATTTTTCCCTATGCAATAGCAAGGACACCCGGTGCAAGTTCTAGGGGAAACAAGGTTGCAAGGAGTGATGCTACATAGGATGAATGTTTCATAAACCTTAAATATTTTGAGAATGGTAAGTAAAACTTTATTTGACTTTATTTGTATTTTAAAGTGTTATAAATCATCGGGGATGATGATTCTCAAGGGGGGAAGTATGTTACACCCTAATTGTATAATTACTATTTACTATTATTATGTAGGGTAAAATGTGAAAGTAAATTTAGTGGATGAATAAATTGTGTATTATCTTTGTTATCACTGCTTTATGAATGAATTTCATCTCATTTAATGTTATATGAAGGTGTAGACACCAAAATTTGACCACCCCCATATGGTCAAATTCAACCTTGTATTCTTCCATCCCACATCCCCAATCCATATTAATTAAATAACTCCTTATTTGATTAATATTTCCTTCCACCCTAAAGTTCCCTAAGGTATTTAATCAATCAATTAAATACCTTACCCCTTTCACCTCTAAATTAAATAAATACCCCAATTTATTTAATTTAGTCACTTTAGTCTTTATGAATTAAATTATTTTTTATTCATTTTTTTCTCTCTCCTCATGTCACATCCTCCATAATTCTCTCTAATCCAGATTAATCTAATTAATTTATGATTAGGATGTGCACACCCCTAATTAGCATAAGGGTCACATCCTCCATAATATCCCACTTGTCTCTAATCTGTCATTAGCCTACCTAATCTCGTATTTGCACAACCTTAATCACCTAATTATGCTAACCTAATCTTAATGTCATTTATGGAATATGTCCTAAGTCAACCATCATTAAATTATTTCTCCATTTGGAGAAGGAAACCCCTTTCCTATGTGAATTTTTAATTCACATTTATTCACCCAATTCATTTTAAGGAATTTTAAATTCCTTCTCCCATCCCCATGAGCATTTGTGAGGAATTTTTAATTCCTCACATGTCCTCTCAAACACATATGGACAAGGACCTCCTTTATGAGGAGATCTTGTCCCTTACCAAGGTACATACAAGTACCTCCATGACACCTCCACCTCATCCCCTCCTTTCCATCTCATCTGCCACATGTCAAGATGTGAAGGCTTATGAATTCTCAACTCACCCTAGCCCTTGATCTCTGCCATCATGGAACGATTTTGACCCTTCATTGCTTTAGAGGAACTTCCCCTAAAAATGGTGGAAATGTCTCCATTTTTCACAATCCACAACACTCACACTTAGAAATCAAGCATTCAAGCCATCATCTTGCATCCACCATTATTGCAACACTTTATCTCCCATATTGCATCCACTCAACTACCCACATCCACCATTGCATTCGTCTTCACTTAGCTTCACTTTGCACTAAGATTTGTGTCATTTTACCAAGAAAGGAACATACAATAAAGCATCCAAAGTGCCAACTAAACCATAAATATAAACAAGGCAATATTGTTCTTTGTTTTTGGTATTTTCTTTAGATTTAACTAGGCCTAATTTGAGTGTTTGTTTGTTTTCTCCTTTGTGCATTATGTTTATTTTTTCATTTTATGGTAGGAAAATCACATTGCAGATAGAAGGAATGTATTTATGTGAATGGATGAATATTGAATTGATATTCTAACTTTGGATATGTATTATGTAAACTACATATTTTATGAACAGCTAACTACCATGTGCATATGTTAGTGATTAAAGGTATATGTTTTATTCCTCCAAGCGAAGGGGAAGTATCACTCAGGAGAAGGTCTTGGTTGGGTAGCCAATAATGTAACCTATCTAATCTTACACACACCACAGTAGAATAATTGAGTTGGGTTATTATGTGAGAAGTAGGAAAGTCATCCTTGGTGTAATTGTTTGCATTAGTAAGGGTCTTTACTATGATTGAATGCATGCTTGGGTGATGTTATCAGTTTGAGCTTGTGATTCCTTCCTCATGTTCTTGTGCTTGTTTATGTGGTTGAAATTGTATTGGGATATATGCATAAGTTGGCATATGTGTATGATGGATATAATGGGTTTTCCATACGAGTATGACGACATATGTCTAGAAATTCATATATGTTTATAAACGAGTGATATGATGCCATAGTCACGTAGGTCATGATCATTTAGATATTGAATGGATAATTTGACTGTCATATTGATAGATAATATATATATATATATATATATATATATATATATATATATATATATATGTTTATATATATATATATATATATATATATATATATATATATATAATACACATAAGTGTAAAATGCCTAATAGAGGGATGTGTATACACATGTATATAGATATCTATTATATATTATTAATATGTGATTGCAATCTTTTTATATTCTTTTGTATATCAAAAGAATCATTGGATTATCATGTTATCATTGAATATATATATATATATATATATATATATGTGTGTGTGTGTGTGTTTGTACACACACACACACACATATATGCATATGCATACGTAAGCATTAATGCTTATTCGAGAAATTTCTATATATGTATATGAATGTATACATGCATATTATTCAATAAGAATGATAATTTTGATATCAAATGATATATGTACATGTACCTATGTGCCCAGATATATATATAATATAGTATTATATTAATAAGGACTTATTTATACATATTCTATTCATGGAATAGAAGGAAGATCTATACGAATATATGCTAGTATTGATCAAATGAAAATAATATACACTATGAACGATAAGGGATATATGAGTTGGAAAACTTATATATTGAGAAGGATATATAAATATAAAAGAATATACACTAGGATATATATATATATATATATATATGTATACTTCATAATGATAGAACTTATAATATATACATATTATGCATATATGTCAATACCTATACTTTCATTAATACAGGGATGTGCTTTTGAGATTTGCATATATATTCATAGTGTGTATGAGATATAACATATAGGTTAAGTGCATAGTGAATGCATATGTAATATACATATTGTGTATGATTTAAGGAGGCAGACTATTCCTCGTATTTTCCATACACTAAGAGTAAGAGATCTTCAAGTTATATAGCATCCATAAGGTTGATACTATGGGGATACAACTAACCACAATAAACTTAAGTTGAGAACGCTTTATCCAAAGATAGAAGCAATGGCTAGTATGATGCGCATAAGTATAGGAGGTTGATTAAGGCCTAACTTTTTGATAGTCATAACTATTTTCTTTTGGCCACATTTTATTCTCTTTCTATCAACAATAGAAAATTTTGTGATATGAAAACTTAACCATTAATTCGATGTTCACTAAGAGAATAAGATGACGCCTTTTTAATAGGGAAATCATGGACTTGGGAAACAATATTTCCATGTTCTTTAGCATCAAACAGTTGTATAGGCATGGAAAACATATTGATGACTTTGTCTAAACTGATTTAATGGGTAAATCAACACTAGCATGACTTAGTCGATACTTTAACTTGATAGCACACTTTTGTTATTGACTATTTTTCTAAAGGAGGAAACCGTGCCATCTTTGTGAATGCATTATAATGCTTGGCACCACCTTTGAATCCTTTAAACTGTAGAAGTCTTCTTTGAGATGCAAATTGAATTCTATCATATGGAGAATTGAATTAGTCTATGTTTGTTGTCATTTAACCCAATCGATCTATTGTTGTTTGAGCTAACTATATTCTTTTATATTTGTCACCATTTAGAAGAATTTTATGTTTTTTTGTGCATGCAATTTGTTGTCATTATACATGCCTAATCTATAGGTTGTATGATCTCCAAGTTGTTGTATAAATAGACGATAAAGTTCATCAGATGGGACACATTCTTATACGCATTTTTTATTGAGAAAGTTCTACATTTTATATACATTTCAATCTTCAACATTCTTCCAAGTATAGTGAGGGAGAGTCTTGAGTTTTAGAGAGGGTTTATTATTATCATTCAGAGGAGTATTTTTCAACTTGAGAGATAGTGGTTATTGAGTCTTGGTTGAAGGATCATTATCAAGCTAGTGGTTGATTTAGAAGTGTTGTAACTACATCCAATTAGTTGGAAAGCTTATCACATGCATTAGGATGTTCTTACCTTGATTTTTGTTAGTGTTGAATGGTTTTCTCTTTTTTGTTTGAATTCTATTATGGTTACATGCATTTAGAGAAAATTATTGTTTACTTGGAAAGAAAGTAGAACCTACATATTTTGTTTGTGAAATGCTTGTAATTACTCCATAATAGGAGGATTATGTTTATCATAAGTATTGCATATTGGACATGAATAAACATGGGAGGCATAAGGCTTATTCATAGTTTTAACATCTTTTAGTCAAAGAAGTGATACTCTTGAATGGAGTCCTCTATTGTTATAAAAATTCTTCGATTGAGGTCATGCATTGTGTTTGTATTTACTCCATGATATGAGGGATGTTTGTCATAGGTATTATTATTAAACAAGATATGATTAGACATGGGTAAGAGAGATTGTTTGCATGTCATAGGTATTGTTTTTATGCTAGTTATGACCAAACATAGAAAAGCGTAAGGAACACTCATAGCTAGATATTTAATTATGCTAGATGGCTAGTAGGTTACTCTTGGGATTGTTATCTAGTGAAGGGAGGGAACTAGTAGGATACTCCAGGGAATGTTGTCCAGTGAAAGGAGGGAACTATTAACTGCTTATTGAGCTATGTTTCCTTAAGTTGTGTTTAAGAGATGGGTTATCCTCGGAGGTAGCTTTCCTGTGGAGAGGGATTTCCTAAGCATAGATATATTTGCCTTAAGTCAAAATGAGCTTGCCATAGTGTAGGTGAATTTTATACCAACGCTTGATTATATTGAGTGAGAACACTTTTTCCAAAGTAGTGTGAATTCCGAGACTCCACTATAAGTAGTGTGATGCCCAAGACTCCACTGTTAGTTCATTGTGTCCATTTAAATGCATGAGGGCTACCTAGTGTAGGTTATAAATCCTAGTCATGTAGGGCACAACACTAAGCTCAAAGTGTTATGTCATGCGAGGTTACCCAAAAAATAGCTTCATCAAAGGGAAGGGCCATCTATCACTGATAAATGTGTGGGGGACTGCATATGAGCCTATGGTTGGCATAAAATCACTTGAGTGATTCTTCTCCTCCTCAACAGGTGATAGAAGACCAAGGTTTTGAAAGGCAGATTCTTGGACCATCTATATCTTATGCTCTAAAGCTCGGTGGATCTGTTTTTGTATTATGCACATTCTTGGAATATTTTACTTTGTGAAATATTGTAATGAAATGGAAATCTCTATTGAATATTGTATGAAATATTTATTTAATAAGGAATCTATGTTTTGGGGAGATTTGTAAAATTACTTTGAAATACAATGATAAATTGGAATTTGTGTTATTTCAATTATGCATGTAACTTACATTATTGGAAGAAAATTTGTATTGCTATGTCGTGGCATCATGTCTTATTCACTTAAGGTGAAAACATTGGAAATTTTACTGTGAAGAACACCAAGGTCATTACAGATTGGCTAACTACTTGGAAAATATGGGTTGTGATGCACAAGAGGTGGCTTTCGTAAATAATTTTGATGAATTACAAGCATATCTACAACTAGCAACAATAGCAACACAAGAAGCATTGGCATCAAAGTCAAGTTAATATTTTTAAGAGAGATAGTGATAGTTTTGGTAATGCAATTTAAAGGGATAAATAACCAAACAAGGTGTTATAAGTTTTTGTATATGCTAAAAAGGGGACATAAGTTAAACATGTATAGAAAAGAATGGTACACTACCACAAAATAATGAACCTCAAAGTGGTTCATGGGAAGGGTTAAATCAAGAGCAGATTCCAATGTTCCCCTAAGGTTGTTGGCATAAGGACACTTAAAGAATTAGGTGGCATTCATAACCAAGCTAGTTTAATTTTACATTTATATGATAAAACATCATTTATTTGATTCATATATGCAAAAAAATTACAAGCATGCCATCTCCTTTAAATTGCATTTTCTAAAGACAATTTGTGAAATGTGTTTGGCAAGGCTCTCTCATTAATTCAGAATTTGGTGAGAGCTAAGTGTGATTAATCAAGTTTTTTGTTCAAGGGAATTAAAGATGCAGGTGTCAAGGCTTTTGGGAGGGATCAGGCACCACAACTGGCTAGTCTTGCAAAGAGAGAAGCTTGATGGTTTCAATTGTGCCACCATTCAAAACCTTTTGCAAGAATGGAGTATCACCCCAAGAATTATAAAGTTTAATTTGTAGTTCACCCTTGGGAATTACCATTTTTAAAGTGCATTGAGAAGGACTAGCTTCAATAAGTGTTCAAGGTAACTTACCCCACCATCCGTAGTTGTGTTAAATCTATTATAGGGGATGAGATTCTACATACAAATTCGTAGTGGTCGATTTTCCCATCCAGACTCCTTTCTATTTTCATCTCCAAAGTCATGGACTTGGTTCAAAACTTTCAGTCAGTACAATCCATAGCAAAAAAGGTAGTTGATGAGGTTTATTTGGAGAATAATGCACTACATCAAAGCATTCAAGCTTATGATCTCTAGCAAGGAGAGGGTTATGTTGGTGGCCTTTTCCCAAGGCACTGCTTGCTACATAAATAAAGGTATGTGGATATCTATAAATGCATGAAATTATCACTTCTCAGAGATTCATCGAGCTATCTGTATATAGCCCTTAATAGATATCATTTCAAGCTTGGAAGGGAGGTTGTAAACAAAATCAAAAAGAATTTTCATGTGATTTCCATTCTCATGATGCACGACTGTCTAGAAGGTCTTCATCCAAGGGTTGTATTACCAATCCAAAGGGAAAAAAGGGAGCATCATCAAGTTCCAAATGTAATTGTCACGGTGCACTCACAAGTAGTATAAAATCAATTTTAGGTAGCAGTGCAAGAGGAGCAAGGAGAGAACTCTATTCATTGTCCTCGTAGGGGTGATTAAATTTTACATAGTAGTTTTTTGGTTTCCTTCATCAACTTGTATCGTATAGGGTTCTAAAATATGGGCAATCTGATGTAATTTTGGTTGGCAGCTCAGTTGATACAAATATTTCCATGTAAATCTCCGGTCTACATAGTTTTAAGCCTTCTAAATGCACTTTTATAATTATCAATATTATATCAATATGATCTACAAGCTAAAGCCTTTTGCTAGAAAAAATAAGTTTGTTTGTGTGTGGGCCTATTTTTCTATGATTTAATGTTGTTTTTGTAAGGGTCAAGACCCTAGTTTCCCACTTTTTATAATCTAAAAAAAATGTGTGATTTATTTTTGACATAAGAAGGGTTTTATCATTTCAAAATACCTTTCACTAGTTTTTATTTAAAGATACATCTCTACGAATTTGGATAAAAATGTATATTTTTTATCAATATCCAGAAAAAAAATTGGATGTGACTCATAGTTTTGACAAACATTTCTCCTTTTTACAACATCTCTTTGATTAGGTGAAGCTCTTGTATTACTTTTTCCATAATCCTCTAATTAGTTATTTTAAGGCATCAACTATGAATTTGTATTCCCATGAAATTCTACTAGAGAATGTTCATATTTCATTGTTGTTGGGGTACTCAAATCTTCCACACCTCACAATGGATTTCATTATTATTTTTCTTCTTCATTTTAGTCCTTGACTTATGTTCCTTATTAGGTAAAATTTCTTTGTTTGATTACTTACTATAGTTGATTTAATTACACATCATCTAACATTACTATATTTGGTGCATGAGGCCCACTCTTTCATATGCATTGATTATATTTTTTACAATACATTTTTCACCATTAGTATTTGACATTCTTAGGCCAAGAATCGTTATTATGGGTTTAAACTTTATATTTATCATCATTTCAACAAACAATTGATATATTCCTATTTCATTAAGTTTTTAAAAAATATTTTCTATATTTTTATTAGCATTTCTTCTACAAGAACCTTCAGGAATCTTATCAACAATTGGTTTTAAAAATTTCTCATCAATTTCAATTAAAAACTAAGGTATTTTACATAAAATTTTGGCAAGTGTTGTCAATGCTAAAATTTCTTCATGACATATTTGACAAAAAAAAAATTAACCTTCAAACTTTGGTATGTTTATTGTGTTTTGAATAAGTTTATCAATTGGTGTACCGTCATCATTGATTGTATCATTATTTATTAACTCAATTGATATTTGAGAAAATTTTTTGATATGGCAAAGAGGATGTGCCTTCAACTCCAAGATTCAATTTATTTAGTGCATGATTTTCTTGCATTCATTGCCTTTTTTTCTCTAAATTATTCTCTTTCATACCTTGAATGGATGATTCATGATCTAATTGAATTGGAAAAGATGATATATATTCATCTACAGATGTTAATTTATTAATTTCATAAATTTATCTCATTCATTCTCTTTTCTTCATATTCTCTTAGGATCCTCTGATGTTTGACTCTTTTTTTCATTTCCTTGTCATGATGTTGAATTTTATATCAATCAAATATAATTTGTCAAAATAATGAAAACAATGCTTGAAAATTATTAATCACAAATATAAAACATGAGATAATGATTCAATTATTTTAAAACATGAAAACAATTTTTCAAATTGTTAAAAATATGAAAACCATCATTTAATTTTCTTACAACATAAAAATAATGATAACCTAAGCCACATATGTAGTAAAACACATTGTCTTAGCAACCAACTTCTATACATCACAAATTCTTGTATAATTTTGATGATGTAAGACCCTATTTTTCCTATGACTAATACCCAACTTAATTTTCTATATGCTTCCATAAATATATGTTAAGTGGTATTGAGGGTAATAAATAATGTAATTGTGAGACAATATTCTTGTATTTTGTTTTGACAATTGTTTCATTAATGTGTTCAAAACCCATAAAATGTGGGATATATGAATTGAAATTTTAAGTGAAATTGTATGCAGTAAGATCTTAGGATATTTAACTAGAAAATTTATGTGATATACAAATATTGCTTATGGTTTCATTGGTAATGTGCAGGAAAGAAATTATTTCAGTACGAGAATGGAAACCAATGAGAGAAAATTAAAGGACATATTCTTGTGGTTATTAATTTGATCCCGCTTGGGGCTTAGAAAGAAATAAAGTTAAGGTGTTGGTAGATTAAGGTTGTGAGGATTTGTTTTAAAAGGATAACTTGTTTTAGGTCTATGAGGGTATTTAATTGAGAGTCATGTGAGGTGTAAGCGAGGTTATGGTTAGGGAACCCCTATCTAAGTTTGAGATTCGAATGGATCATTAAATAGCCCTTTAAATAGAGTTGTTGGTAAATTTCCTTGGTTGGGATGCAAAAATAGACCCACTAGGGTTTATACCTTAGTGGTATGGGTCAAGTGGGCATACAATAATGCCCCTAAGACATGATTTGACCCCTAAAAAGTCCTCATAATGAAGAGTGATGATTTTTGAAGCGAGCATGAGATGGAAATATGGAAGGGTTGTCCAAATGCATGTTCCCCTCATTAATGAAGAAAATACCTTCAATGATGGAGGGAGGTACACTCCACACCTCCCCACCCAAGGGATTCAATTTGAAACATATCTATTTTGGAGAGGATGAATGAGTGGGGTGTTACCCACTTCTCCTTTTGGAGAACTCTAGTGGAGATTGAAGTAAATATGAGAAGAGGAGAGGATTCCACCCCCCCTTGGGAGATTGTGATCAAGATAGCTTGTATTGGAGAGGAAAGGACGATAGAAGATTTTAATCCCCTCATCTAAGTAAAAAGATAAGTTTCTCTACTTACATACCCCTTTGTTTATTTATTGTAAGATTTTTTCATGCTTGTATATATTATTGTTGATAATGGTGAGTGGAGAGCCTATATGTATTTAATTTCATATTATGCTATTGTTATCCCTTTTGTAAATTTGAGAAAACTCCATTCATCATCTTGGGGTTAAAATATTTCTTGCTCGGGGGTATGGCTAGAGCCCGTGAGGCTTCATGATGTCATTATGGTAGGGTGGAGAGCAAGTGATTCATTATTGGTAATAGTAGAAGTTAGTATTTTGTTGTAGGAGAGAAATATGGGGTAGAACAACTATTATTTATTACCATGTATATATATGTATATATATATATAAGGAGCATTGTTCAACCTCATTATTTGTCATGGCCATTTCATTTTATATTGAAATTTTGGAATTTGAGCATTAATATGTGTTATAAATTTATATGTTAAAGTTAATTTCAAAATTTCCCTAAAAAGATTGTATAGTATGTGGTAAGGTAATAAAAGAAATCTCACAAATAGTTATCCAATGTAAAATAAATGAAAGTTAATATTCAATACATGGGAGAAAAGAATAAACTAAATCTAACTCAACTATTTACTTAGAATTTTTGTGATCATATGCTTCATGTATGAAAGAACATTCTCCTTTTATAAAAAGAAAAAAACAAAACAAAAACAAAAGTTGATTTCCTAAAAGAAATTATTATTTTTATTTAAGAATCAAATTTTTCCTTTAAAAAATATAATAATTTAAATTTATTTTAAGGGCAATGGATTTGTTGGCATCCCTGTCATGGCCTCCCCTCACCTTGTGGGAGGCAGCTCCCATATGGGGTTTGTACCCCACATTTGGAGGATTGCACCCCATAAAATCTAAAACATTTTTTATTTAAAAAATAAATAATGAATCTTAGTATCCATAGATAGTAGGGAAACCCATAATTTCATTAATGAGGGGCTTGTTGTCAAAAGAGGATTCAAGCTAGAATATTTTGAGGGATTCAATGTAATTATTTCTTATGGATTCACCCTTCCCTAAACTAAGGTGATTAAACAACTTCATCTAGCCCTGGGAAATCATAAGATATGTGATGTTTTTTATTTTGTAGGCTTGGGAGAAATATATATGGTGTTTGGTGTGTAGTGGTTATATTCATTTGGATATTTCACTTATAATTACCAACCAATGGAAATCAATTTCAAAAAAATAAGAAAGATGGTGTTTTCAAGGGGATATCAAATGGCACATCAAGAGTGATCATAAAAAAAATAATGGAGAGGAATTTTTGTAGGGGTCAAGTAGCATGATTAGCTATTCATGTGGTCACACCCAAAAATTATTCTAATATTTAGGAACCATCTCATCATGTTGATATTCAAAAAAATGTGAACAAGCATAGTAGGGTATTCAATGACTTCTAGTTGAGGCTGCCCCCAAATAAAGGATTCAAACATATCATAGAATTAGAATAGGCCGCAAAACTATTCATAACAACTCCTTATCATCACCCAAGAGGGTATAAGGATGAAATCGAAAGGGATATAAATGAAATTTTATACATGGGACATATAAGACCTAGCTCCAGCCCCTTTAAATTCCTAGTAGTCCTTGTATAAAAGAGGAATGGAACCATGCATATGCACATTGAGTATAGGGAGTTGAATAAGAAAACCATCAAGAACAGGTATCTTATACCAAGGATAGGTAAACTACATGGATTTGTGTGCTTCTCTAATATTGGTCTAAGATCCAACTACTATCAATTCAAGTAAGAGATGAAGATATTCATAATATAGAATTTAGATGTCACTTTGGAATTTGAATTTTTGGTTATGCCCTTTGGTCTAACAAACACCCCAACTACATTCCAATCAAGAATAAATCAATTATTCAATAGGTTTATAAGAAGACAATTATAAATTTTCTTTGATGACATTCTAATTTATAGTAAAACCTAGAAAGAGAATCTCAAACACTTGGACATAGTGTTGGAAATTTTAGAACATTAATGATTATATACAAATGAATCTAAATTTAAATTTAGGCTATTAAAAATATATTTATGTTATATAATTAGTTCCAAGGGCATGCAAGTGGATCCTCAAAAGATCCAAACTATTCTAGGTTGACCACCACCTATTATGTTGACATAATTGAAAGGTTTTTTTAGATTGTGAAGCTACAATAGGAGGGTTTTTAAAGGATTTTTTCAACTTGTGGAACCTGTAATAGATTTTATAAAGGAGCTTTCAAATGGACTATAGCTACCCAAATTTTTTTGAAAAACTCAAGCAAGTAATGAGCTCCTACTTGGTACTTACTGTACCTAATTTTTATCTTTCATTTGTTATAGAATTTAGTGCCTTGGGAGAGGGAATAAGAGTTGTTCTCACATAGGAAAGGATCTTGATAGCATTTTAGAGTAGTAAATTAAGTGACTTAGAAAATACTTATTTCATATATTATAGGAAATGCTAGCTATTATGCATGTGTTGGAGAATTTTGGGAAATACCTACTTTGTGGAAAATTTATTGTAAACACCAATCAAAATAGTTTAAAACATTTATTGAACCAACATGATTTATATGATAACAAAAAAAGGTGTGTCAAAAAAATACAAGAATATTATTTTCATATAGAGTATATGAAAGAGAAGAAAAATAATATTACCGATGCTCTTTCTATGAATCCTAGTATGTACTCATTTTCTATATTTGTAGCTGATTGGAAAGGTTATATTTTAGTGGAATATGTTAAGAGAACATTTTCTATTAACCTCCTTGATGAAGTGGTAAAATATGATAGGTATAGGGTAGAAAATGAACTCATCCTATAAAAGAACCAAGTCTTCTTAGCTCCTAAGTTGAAGATGAAGGAAAATATATTAAGGTTAGTTCATAACACATCATTGGTAGGGCACCCAGGATACTTCAAGAAATACAAGTAGATTAAAGAGAGGTTATCATGGAAGAGTTAAAGAGTATGTTCTATGGCATATAAAGGAATGAACTACATGCCAAAAAATAGAGATATTTTTTTCTCAATGGGTTTACTTCAACCCCTATGTATTATAAATTAGAAGTGGGACATTATGTCTATGAATTCTATTACGATACACCCAATAGTGTAATTTAAGGCTTGTATAAAAAAAAATTAGACTATTAGACTAAATATACATATTTTTTTACCATCTCATCAAAATTTAGGGCTCCTCAAGTTGAAGATTTATTTTTCAAGGAGGTATTTACATTACACGAGCTACCCAAGAGCATAGTCAACAACAAGGATGATAAATTTATAAGTGAATTTTGGCATGAATTATTCTATTTGGAAAGAATAGAGATCACTCTTAGCACAAGATATCACCCCCAAATAAATGGCCAAATTGAGATTGTAAATAAACGGATTGAGGAGTACTTAATAAACTATGTTTCAAACCAGAATTTAGCATGGGTCAAGTGACTACAACCATGGGGATTATTTCTATAAGACAACCTATCCTATGTCCATTGGTATGGTCCCTTTTAAGGATTTATATGGGTATTATTCCCTAAATTTTATTGGTCTAATAGTTGCAAATAACAGGATGTCAGCTATAGGAAAATATGCGGTGTATAATAAATAGAGAAAAACAATAAGCACAAATAATACACAAAATTTGCATGGAAAACTTGGTTTATACCAAGAAAAACCATAGGAAAAGATCTTTCATATTTTATTTCTTAAGAAAAAATCATAATTACAACAATCTTCAAAAGTTTCTCAAAATATGACTTTGAAAGAGTATAATAAATCCAAGCTACACAATCGTTGTCAAATAAAACTTTCCAAAAATAGAAAGTTTGACTCTTGCAACCACATGTTGAACACTTGTCATAATTACCAAAAATATTGAGTCCCTAAAAAAATAAGGCTTCACTGGAAACACCTTCAGTGTCTAGGTAGGCTATGATGGCTCCCCTGGGACCCTCCATCATTCTAGCCTTCAGTTGAATAAAATTCCTTAAGTCGCGTCGAGTGTATACCTGAACATTACCTAGGTACTCAATGTCGACTAGTTGTCACTGCTGGAATAAAATTGACTTCATATTCCAACATTAGAAACTAGTGACTTGACAGATCTCAAAGCTAAGATATCTTGAGGACACTCAAAGATCAACCACAACAAGCTCAATAGCAACAAGATTTTATGTAGATCAACATCACATAGAGAGATATTTTAAGGTCAACAACATGGTCTACTTAAGATTGCAACCTTATAAATAATCTTTCCTTAAGAGGAGTTGCATTGAAAATCTCAACTTGATATTATAACGCCCCTACAAGGTTTTGAGGATAGTAAAATTTTCTTATGCATTAAACCTTCCAAAGAATATAAAAATCCATAATGTTGTTCATGTCTCTTATCTAAAGAGAGATATTGGTTAGTGTGTTGTTCCTTAAACACACCTACCACCCATAGATGATGAGCATAAGTTAATTTTGATACCTAAATATGTAATAAGCACTAGGGTGAAAAATATGAGAGGGAGAATTATCACTAAATACTTAGTATGTTCAACAAACTTTCCAATCACATATGCCACAATGGAAGGGCCTAACATTTTTAAACACCCTAATTTGCATGAGGACAAGAAAATTTAGGGGGAATGAACTTGTAATGTCCCCTCTTAGATAAATTTATGTAAAAAAATGAGTTCATTCCATTTATTTTGATAATTCAAATCTAATCATTTCTAATCTCATTGGTATCAATTTTCTCTAAGTATTAAGGATTTTGTGTTTAAGTTTTTGTATGCAAGCCATTTATCAAGGTTTTGAACATGACCTCCCATCATATCTTTCTATTCAATCATTCTCCTTCCTCTTCCCTTATTAGAGTTTAGGTTTTTCTCCATTAGAACATGCCTCTCCCCACCTTCTGACCTCTAAACTCTAAGTTTCCTCACCTATCTCTATACATAGCTTGACCACTACTAATGGCCCATTTCGAAGTTGTGTCTCTTCAAAGGGTTCTTTTCCCACCTAAATAAACACTATCAACATTTATAAGGTATATTTGACTATAATTATGGAATACATGGTGGTAAATAGATATATTTCATGTAAAGTAATGGTTGGACTATGGCCCTTGGATCATCATGGCTTCTCAACCATTTTTTTGGGTGGGAAATCTTTTGAATATGGATCTTATAGTTATCTTTATGTGGACACATTTTAGATTATTCATTCAATTATTTTACTTTTAAAAACCCTAGTAGACATCACTCAGATCAAATGTTATGTAAAGCTCCAAATTGAGGATGAAACTGTTTAGTTTTGTAGCAAACTAGAGGACAAAAACCTAATGGTTTCATTAGTCAAGGGAAGAAAAACCTTTGATCTAACAAAGGAAAATTTAGGTGGATTTTGAAATTAGATTTCCTTGTGGTAGATTCAACTTGTAGAGCACAAAAATGGCTAATAAGCTTTGTAAGAATTTGTAATACCTTATTTATTTATTTTTGTCACAACCATTTATATTAATTATTGTTGTAGACCTTGTAATTGTTGTATTTGTGGTTATATTTTCTATTATCATTGTCATGTTTACTAGACATAAATGTGGAATCCATTATTAATCTTAAGATCTATAAATTTTTTATTTTTATATGTGAAAATTGGGTTATTAATATTTTTTACAAACCCATGAAGAATTGGTAGTTTGGTCACATTGGGATCAATACTCAAAGTTCAATGAAAACATTAACATTAAATATTAAGGTTTTTAAGGGAAAACTCTAGGTCTTATAAATATAATTAAAATAAACACATCCCTAAATATTATTAACCTAAAATAACCCTAACTCTATTATACTATATCAAAGCTTAGAATGATGATGATATATATGGGTGATTATGACATCCTCCTAAAGTATTCAACCTTAGCTATACACTAAGAATAGATGAGTATATTCTAATGTGTGAGAAATACTTTTTGTTTTTATTGGTTATTATAGATCATGATATGATACACCATGAAGACTTTTCACAATTTGTGTAGATGGTTGAATTAAAATAATAAATTAAAAGAACTTAAAACAAAGATACACACAAATGCATGAAAAGAAACAATAAAGATAAAATCAAAAACAAGACTTATATACCATAGCGATCATAACCTCAAGACACAACATAGTATAAATAACTATGGTGTTCTTGGGGAAATATGTTTTTAGAACTAATCCAAAGAGTTGTTGTATTTTTTTAATTACTATATGTTGATGAGCCAAGTGTGTGGAATAGTGACACAAAAAAACACAAGTCGTAGATAGAATAATGTTCCAATAAACATGTTATTAGGGCACACCATAACATGGGAAGTTATGGTGATCATGATATTGTGTTGCATGGATCACTAGAACTATTTGTAATGCCCCGCCACGCAACCCTAGAGGAAGTTTCAATTGTCTAGAAAAGCTTACTAAATTTTTTTTTTATTAAAGTGAATTATCCAAACATGTTCACCTATAATTGACAACCTCCCCTAAGGCTACGTAACTGAGATTACTTAAATCACCATTAACATACATCAATTAAATTTCATTGCATTAACTAACTCAAGTAATAACATTCATTCAACATAAATAAATACAAGATAAGAATGGAATATCCATTACATAAATCCATTACATAAACCATTACAAGATTACAATCCTCATTCCCAGAATGAGTCAAAATACATAAGTATAATAATTACAAGATCCACCTCATAACAACAAGAGGGGTAAATACAACTCATAACAAGTAGAATTACAATAGTGCAATAAAAGAATAACAAGATCCGTGAGCTGTCCAGCTAGATGTCTCGCTTCCACGAACTAAAAAACAAGGGGGACCCAACGGTTTCGGTGCATGTTCCACCCAACCTAGTGGTACCCGAAGGCCCACCCCCATGCTAGGAGATAGTAAAAATACAACATGGACAAGAAGTCTACTACCTCTAACCAAAGGCAGACTCATACTGACACATACGGACTCAACCAAACATATGCACAAAATAAACCTAACACTAACATGGTTACATTGCTTCCAGACATAATAAAATCAAGTGTGATAAAGAATGCATACACACAACATAAACTCAAGGTTATCCTAGATAGAGTGTCATCGAAAGGCACATCATGAGATCTCTTTTGGGCATTCTTCATAGGCTCCAGTAATCCTGGTGACCTCAACCGAATTTCAGCCCTCATACTCACTCATGTGAAATCAACTACCTTTCGTCTGGACAAGCTAGTTGACCTTGCCATTCCAGGCCTTCTCACTCACCCCAAGTCTAAACAAGCCCTTGTGTTTGCGAGTGAGGTTAATTTATCTTGGTTACTGTGAATGCATCCTAGTAATCTAAGTACTTTACTTTAATTATCACTTATTAAAAACACTTTCGAAGGTTACCTAGTTTACCTCTTTGGGCTCTGACCCCTAACAAAATCCACTCCTCTAATGGATAACACGCTACTCAAATCTAGACTCCAAGGGTAACTCAAGTGTTATAGAACTGAACAACTCAATCTCTCCTAATCTAGGAAACGACAATAAGAATCCCACTCCAACACTTGGAGGAAAACAAACTCACAAAGTACTACCCAAGGAAAATGAACATTATTAACATGGGAATGACCCACATTCACTGGAAGACTTCTCAATGCATAACACAATTACCCATTCCCAAAGCTTTCACTAAAAGGAAAAATAATATAATAATGCATTGATAAAGAAAAACACTATGTTTGGATATCTTAAATCCATATTTCTACTTAATGCATCTCGCAGCAATTTAAATTACTATCTTTCCAAATTTTCATATAAACAAATAAATTTCTTCATTAAAATTAACAATATTCTCAACATTTTCTAATCATGCACATCAGTCATACTAGTTTAAATTGCTCTCAAGGAACCTTACAAGCATTCCTATGCCTTAAACAAAATATTAAATCTGTAATACCCCTTTGTTTTGCTTCTTGTTCGGTTTGTTTTATGCTATGTTTGGTTGCAACTACTTTGATACTAGCTACATTTTGTTATAATATTTTGTTCACTACTATTAAGCGACAACTATTATTGTGTGATATAATTATTTGATTATTGTTTCACATGCATTATGGATTAATGATGTTGTAGAGTTAACATGAGATGTTATTATGAAATTACTGAATTATGATGGAAGTGTCAGTTTCGATAAGTGTATTGGTGAAGAGGACAGTTTCGCATCACTCGCTTGCGAGTGCCCTACAAATCCGTAATTTCTTCTTCACGGTGTGTATTATATGCTGGATATATTGTATGATGTCGTTTACTTGTTTTCAGGTTGCAGGTACATGACATCGACTCCACCTGGTTTCATAGGTTCGAGCGTGTCGATCCAATGGTTAAGTTGAACGGGAGATAGTAGCTAGGTAACATGTGTCAAGTTTACACCCTAGCCTTAGTGTTTCGTCAGTTGTGTGTGTCGAGTCATTGTCTGTCTTGCTTTAATGTTATTTAATTCTAAAGGATTCTTGATTTGGAAATAGATATTTAGAATAATTGCATTTAAATCATGTTGATGGTTATTTAATTTAAATAATGCAATGTGGATAAAAAATTATATTTAAATTAATTAATTATATTTAATTTATTTAATTAATTATATTTAATTTATTTAATTAATTAAATTTAATCCAAGGGGGTTGAATTTAGTTATTAAATAATTAAATTAATTAATTAAACGTGATGCAAGAGAATGAAAGGAAATAAAAGAATTAAAATTAATTTTGGAATTTAATTTCAACGTGTGGGAATTAAATTAGAAATTGTAATTAAATGTTTATTTGGGAAATTAGTTGCAACTTTGGAAATTAATTTATTATTTCAAATTGCATTTTAAATTGAAAGTGGGTTTTCGAAAATTGAAATTGAAATTGAAATATCTAATTTGCAAGTAATGTGAATTAGGGTTGTATTAGATATTTTTGTTTTATAATGAATGCATGTTTTAATTTTAGGGCAGGGAAAAAGTTTTAGAAAAAAATACATTTTTACAGTAGAGAAGAGATTTTGGAAAATTGCACAAGAAGGGTTTGAAGAAAGTTTTGATGGTAGAATTGATTGAAGGAAAGATTGTTTGCATTTGTTGGGTTTTGGATTGGATTCATTGGAGGATTGAAAAAATTCAAGAAATCTTTGGAGGAGGCTTGCATCAGAAATTCATCTTTTCCTATAGCTTCTTGTACCAGGTTTTCATCTTTGTGTTTTATTGTTCTTGATTATTTTGTTTAAAATAATAGTGATTAAAGATTTGTTTGTTAAATCTGTTTTAGAAAACAAATTTGATATTAGAAGAAAAGAATTAAATAAATTTACAGCTTTTGCTTGTGAAAATTTTTGAGTGAAAATTGTGAAAACCTCAGTTGAATTTAATTTATTTGGGGAAATCGATTATGTTGTTATTGAAATCAAACATAGAGATTGAACAATACATTTAAAATGTTTTTAGAAAATGAAACCCTCTGTTTATTATTAAAAATCAGATTTTAAAATCCGCAGGGTAGTTATATTTTTCATGGTAAAATGGTCTAATTGCGTCGCATATAACTCCATTTACATAAATTGGGTTGTCAGGAAATTTAAAGGGGTTTCTGCACCTTGAAATTTTCTTATCCTTGTCAAAAAATCACAAATACCCAGATCGTAGTTTTTGAGTTATGCTTGAAACACGAGACTGCTATTAAGTTATTTTCCCATGGCTGCTCTGATAATAAAATAATAATAAATTGATATTTATAAATATTAATATTTTATGTATTGTTATTATAATATTAAAATATTATTTAATAATATTTTATATTATAATTTATAATATTAAAGTATTATATTTATTTATATTATTTTAAATAAAATTTGTATATTAGATTAGTGGAATTAAAATTATAAACGTATGGGAAAATTATTGTTTATTTTAAAATGGCATGTTAAAGTTTAATTGAAGGAGTTAAATATTTGATTTAAAGAATGCATAATTTAAAATTTAATTGTGGAATTTAAATTCATGTGTAAAAGGTCCAATTATTAATTTGATTTAATTGGAAAAATATATATATGATATTGGGTTATAGTCCAAATATTGATCTTATTTTAACACAATAAGTTATGGAAGAGACCAAATGTTAATTGGATTAATTTTATAATGATTTAATTTGCAAGGGCAATTGGTTATTTAATTTAAAGCGAAATGTTTTGAATTATAGTTGAAAATACTTATTTTGTTAAGAACAATTAGAGAATAAAATATTCGTGTAATTTCTCCCCTATCTGAAAAGATGAATTCTTAATTCAGTTTTATCGATATAATGAATTACGTAATGAAATGAGAATGGATTTAGAGTATCCAAATGTAGTTTCTTCTATTGCCTTCAATGATTATGTCTTTCGTGTTTATGCTTTGAGAATGGGTTGAATACCTGTTAGTTTATAAGTCTTCCAGATGGTCTGTTGTTTGTGAGGGTTGTCGTTGTGATGTCAACCTATTGTGAATTCTCTTGGTAGTGCATGGGATCGTGTTGTTTTAAAAGTAAATTCAAGAATTGATTATTATGAAGAGACAATTAATTGTTTTCTATTTGAATAATTTATTTGTTGAGAATGTATATTTTATGGTTTGAATAAATGGACGTATGTAATAAGAGTTTGGAAAGGGAAACTTTTAGATGAGATTAACATAGGGTGTTGTTGGAAAACTAGAAGAAATATAAGGTTTGGGTTAGGAAATTGAAAAGAATTATTGTAGAAGATTTATGTTAATTTTAAAGGAAAACAATGGATTCGACTTAAATTATTTGAACTAGTCTATCCTTTATTATAAAGGCACTTATTTAGTTTTTTCAATTAATTTTGAAAGGGCAATAGTTATTATGTTTTATTTCCATAGAGCAAATTAATCGTTGTGATTGGAATATTAAAGAATCTATATAATTGAGTTTATTAATATATATGTTTGGTGTATATATAATATGGAGCATATAAAAATATGTTAAGGGTAAATTCATTATCGTATTTCGTTTTAATAAGATGTATGCAATATATTATTGAATAGAGATTTAAAATGGATTGATTAGTGTATATGGGTAAGTGGATAGAAAAACGATATTTTATTATATTAAAGAGATCGCATGTTCTAAATAGGAAATTGAATAGAGATTTAAAATGGATTGATTAGTGTATATGGGTAAATGGGTAGAGAAACGATATTTTATTATATTAAAGTGATTGCATGTTCTAAATAGGAAATTGAATGAAATGTAAGATTTGGTTAGGAAATGGAAAGAGTTACTTGCATGGATTTGTGCTGATTTAAAAGTAAATTAAAAAGTTGTTTTATTGATGAGGCAATCAATTATGTTATTTATTAATTTCTATTTAGATTAATTGAATCATTGTGATTGGATTATGAAAGAGATATGGATTTAGTATATCCAAAAGTAGTATCTTTCTCATGATTATCTTAAAGGATTTAATTCTCTGTATTCAGTAAAGGGAAGTAAGTTTAATTATTTTAGATTTCCAATAATGAAAGGGGAAATAGGGGTTATGATTATTTTAGATGATCTAGTTATCGTGTCTTTGAATTTGTCAACACTACCTATTGAATGAGTATGGATTTAGGAAATCCAAATATTAGATTTGATTAATGACTTGAATGCTTTTGTTGCTATGTCATCAAGTTGCATTGTTGGTTTTGGGATTTAGTGTTAGTCCTAAATTATAAGTCTTCCAGGAGAACTTAGAGGATGAGGGTTGTTGAACCTTTATGTCATCCAATTATTTTCCTGTGGGTAGTGCATGGCATTTTTTCAGTTTATTCGGTTTCTTTGAATGGGGATCTTTTGTACCTCCTGCGAAAGGAGTGGACTATGTGTTTGTTGCCTCCAAGATGTTTGTAGTGAGTTCTATCTTTTGTTTCCTCATTGTGTTGGAGTGGATTATGATACCTAGTTTGTATGCACTTGTGTTTTCCCTTGGTGGATTGTTTGGGTGTGCGTTGTTGAATAGAAGAGTGGCTTTTGTTAGGGGTCGGAGCCCAAAGTGGTAAACCGGGTAACCTTCAGAAGTAAGTTAATCAAGTGATAATTAAATTAATGTACTTAGATGATTAGGATGCAGTTCACACTAATCAAGATAATTTAATCCTCACTCATAGACATAAGGGCTCATTTAGACTTGGGATGAGTGAGAAGGCCTGGAATGGCATAGTCATTTATCTTGTCAGTATGAGAGGTATTTGATGCCGCATGAGTGAGTATGAGTGTCGGGATTCGGTTGAGGCCACCAGGATTACCGGAGCCTATGAAGAATGCCCAGAGGAGATCTCATGACTACTATGCGATGACACTCTATCTAGGACAACTATTGTTAATTGTTTTATGTGTATGGTTCAGTGAACATACTTGATTAATATTATGTCTGGAAGCAATGTGACCTATGTCAGTGATGTTGGAGTTGTACTTAATGTGTACTTGTATTGTAATTGATTTGTACTTGTTATGGCATTTGCTTGGTTATGTCAGTATGAGTTTGTCTTTGCTTAGTGGTTGTAGATCTTTGTCCATATTACTTTGTTACTATCTCCTAGCATGGGGGGTGGGCCTTCGGGTACCACTTGGTTGGGTGGAATATGCACCAAAATCGTTGGGTCCCCATCTATCTTCAGTACTTGGTGGCGAGACATCTAGATGGACAGCTTGAGTTCTTGTGTTATTCTTGTTTTGTAATATTTCAGTTTGTATAAGTTATTTTATCCCTCTTATGTTTATGAGGTGGAATTCTATAATTGTATCCTTATGTACCATTGCCTCATTTTGGGAATGAGTGATGTAACTATTGGATTAAGATAATGTTTATGAGATTGTATCTTGGTTGATTATCTTATTAGGTTATGTGGTATTCTTATGATGTAATATGTATGTGTGGGTTTAAGTAATCCTAACCTTGTAGCCTTAGAGGTTGTTGTTAATTAGTAAGTGAATGTGTATATTAAATGCACTTTATAAAAAAAATTGGTTCGCTTAAGACGTTAATTACAACTTCCTTTAGGTTTACTTGGCGGGGCATTACAAAATCTATAAATATTCTTAAAATATACTCAGTATACTTCATATATTTAAATACAAATATCATATTTATTCTCAAAACTACATTTAAAAATAAAGTCTACATTATACAATGGTTTTAACCTTTTGTTTTACTAGAAATTCTTAAACCACAAAGCTATTTGATTCTGAATAATCTCCAAACTTATATTCTCATTTTCCAATATATAAATATATATAAATTATTATATAAAATAATAATATATATATATCAAACATTTATATTAATCTAAAATAAAAACTTAAAAAAATAAAAAACCAAAAGTTAATTTTTAAAGCAGGTGGACGAAATATTTTTGACGCCCCTAGAAATAACCGTCAACTGTACAATGGTACAGCGGCTACCAAGCCTTGGGGAGGCCGCACTCCCCATGGGACAGTGCGTCCCCCCAATGGGGTGGGTGCACTGCCTCATGGGCAACGCATCCCCCAAGTGCCAATACAGTGGTCGGTGGGATTTGACTCCCCACCAACCACAGTTTTAATCCAAAAAAGAAAATTAATAAAAAATTCTTAGCTTCCTAATAAAGCCCGAAATAAAATACAAGAAAATTTCAAAGAACTTTTAAATGCATTTCTTTTATATTTTATTTTTTTATATTTTTAAATACAAACACAGAACCCCAAAATGAAAAAGTAAATCCGCCATTAATATAGACACAAATTTTGAGAAAGGGAATTTTAACCACAAAATTTTGATAGAATAAAGGATTCAACCTATATATACATATATATTTTTATATACTATATGCAAACCCATATAATATAAATATATATATATATTTATATAATTTTTAACAAAAATTTCTAAGACAGGTAAAATTGAGAAAAATAAAAAAAAAACCAGTAATAAGAAAATTAATTAAATTTTCTAGAATGTCTTTCAAAATTCAAAGGATGTTAAATTAATTTCTTCCAAACTATTCTTTCAAATTTTGAATAATTTAAACAAAGAACCTTGTACAAATCTAAATTTTGTTTAATTTTCAAAGAAGGTTTTTCCACGGGGGTTTGAGTTTGAAACACAGATCTGATTGATTTCAAAAGTATAATTTCCATATTAAATCTTAAATGTTTGATGCACAACATAAATTGAATTTCAACAATGGATCTATGGGTTTTGTTTACTAGATAGTTTTCTACAGTAAATTTAACAAATTTCACAAACCATTAAATTCAAAATTGAATTAAACAACAAGTACAAAACCTAGAATTTGAAGCTACAAAAGAAGATGAAATTTATTTGATAGAAGCCTCCTCCAAGATTTTCCTCAAATGTGCAATGAATCCAATTCCAAAATCCAAAAATTGATTCAAACCCTTCTTGTGAAAATTCTTCCAAAAATTCCCAATCCTCTGAAAAATATGAAATCCTTCCAAAAATTCTCTCTCCCAAAATTGAAAAACATGCATTCACATAACACCAAAAATATCTAATCCCACGCTAATTCCCTTTTGCATGCAAAGTAGAGAATTAGATATTTATTTTCTTTTTCTAATTTTTGAAAACACAAATTGGAATTAAAATACAATTTCAATTTCCTTTCAATTTCTTGTGATTTAATTTAATTTAATTTAATCCAATAAACTTAATTAATCAATTTTAATTATTTAATAACTAAATTTAACCCTTTTGAGATTAAAATTTAATTAATTAAATAAATTAAAATTTAATTAAATTAAAAATTAAAATTTAATTAAATTAAATAAATTAAAATTTAATTAAATTAAATAAATTATAAACTTTTAAACAAACATCAAAGCATAATTTTAATTTAATATTAAAATAATCACTACCCTTTTCAAATGAAATTATTCTAAACATTAATCTAATAAAATCATATAACATTAAAATCCAGTAACCATGACTCATTAATCAGGACTAACGACACACTAAGGCTAGGGCGTAGACTTGACACATGTTACCTAGCTACTATCTCCCTTTCAACTTAACTATTGGATCGACACGCTCAAACCTGTGAGACCAGGTGGAGTCGATGTCATGTACCTGCAATCTGAAACCAAGTAAACAACATAATACAATATATAATACACACCGTGAAGAAGAAATCACGGATTCACAGGGCGCTCGTAAGTGAGTGATGTGAAACCATCCTCTTCACCAATCCACTCATCAAAGACTAACATTACATCATAATCAATAATCACATAATAATCATATCTCATGCTATATCTACTAACATCATTAATCCATAATGCATGTGAAACAATAATCAGATAACCACATCTCACAATAATCATTGTCGCTCAATAGTAGCAATCAAAACACAAACAACAAGGTGTGTCTAGTATCATAGTAGTTGCATCCCAAACATAGCGTAAAGCAAAACAAACAAGCAAAACGAAGGGGTATTACACTATTGGAAACAAACAAATACATCCACATAATCAAACAAATATGCAAGCAACACACATAACCTAATAACAAGTGGAACATTGAAGCCAATGGGTTTGTGGGGATAATTTATGCAAGGCATAAAAATTAAATGGGATAAGGAGTAGGTTAAATTAGGGTTATATTTTTGCACCTAGTTAATCTAGAAGCCAAATGTTGATTTGATGATGAAGATAGTGTCACCTAGCTCAGCTAGAAATTAAATATTGATTTGATGGCGATCATAGTGTTGTTGATTTGGAAGCAATATATCTTGCTAATGATTTAATTATTTGCTTAGGACTAAACAAGGCTTGCAACAAGATGAGTAAAAAATCCTATGGATTCCTTTGCATGGGTGTGGGATGCATAGTGAGACTTTTTTGGATTATTTTGTTTTTTCTATCATGTGTGGATGACATTGTTGGGAGGGTTATGGTAGATTGGACTAGGGATTTTTCCTTCTTGTATAAGGATGAATCGCTTTAGGGATCACACTTTGGATTGGTATTATATTTAGGTATGAATTTTCTTTGGTTTTTGTATCAATGGTATAACTAATGGTAAGGGAAAACTAATTTTGGCAACAAGGATGAAAGTGGATGTGATGGAATGGTTGAGGTATTGGGAGTTAGGATGGGGTGGATGAAGGATGGATTGATAGAGGGATTGAAGAGGTGATCCCTAAGGACTACATCACATAGGAATAACATGCCCCCACTTGATGTATTCTATATATGATTATCCATTATAATGTTTATTGAGGGAGGAGAATATGCAATAGTATTTACAACAAAATATTAAATATTAGCAAGAAGTGTCCAAAGCATGTTCTCAATATTTTTCTCATGTCATTTTCAAGGTCAAAAGTGAGTAGGTAGAATGGATTGGGCATGATGAAATGGTTATGTGGATATGATGGGATTAAATAATGGAAGGGATAGGTATGATGGAATGGAGCTTGCCCCAAATTTCAAGGTTCACATACATAGATGATTTATGTATGATTCTCATGAATGGTTTTTCATCATGGTACTTTCCCAAGGTGAAAAAATAATTATTTTTACCATTGGATAGATTTTTTTCTCTTTACTATTTTTATTTTATAGATTTTTTCTATATTTTAGGATTACTTATGATTTGTGTTGCTTCAACTGTCAAATTCATATATCTAATGTACCTAACCTAAGTACTCTTATCATGATGTGCTAATAGTATCCTACTTTGCATAATTAATTTTCTAGGATCACTCCATTGTTGTATAATCTACAAGTGTGTTGCTAATCCTTCATAGTTGGGTTGGAATCATCTAAATGTGAGAATCTTAAAATGGTGCCATCATAGCCCTTATGGTAAAGTATTATTTCTAGGATATGGTGGATTCAAGGTTTTAGGTTGTTAGATTTAGGATGAGACTATTTGGATTTAAATTTTAAGTTTGAAAATTTGGATTTGGGTTTTGGAGTTGGATGTTTATATTAAGGTATTTTGGATTGGGATTTCAAGTTGACATTTGAATATTTGGATTGGGATGGGGGATGTTGGGATTGGAAGGTGGATTTTAATTTGATAGATGTGGATTTGGATTGGGTTCTAGTATCATGACTAGGACCAACAATATTATTGGATCATGAAGCTTTGTATGTCACAATTGATAATAATTGTGAAGGTTGTGCAACCCTATTGTATGCAATGTGTGGCTTTTTATTGATTTATTTCTTTTGATATTTTTATTTTATTGGATTTACCACTTCAATTTTCTTTGGAATCCATATCATTATTTTTCTTTCCTTTGATTTGTGGATTCATGTCACCTTTTATATTCATTTTTAAAAAATTCTTCATTTAAATTTTGTATTTATTTTTTATTTGGTACTCATTTTTTATTCTTTTCTCCATGTCAATTCTCTACACTATATGATTTATGATGTTGTTGATCTCATTCAATGGGCTTAGGATGTTGGTGATGAAATGTAATGCCCTACCACGCAAACCCCATAGGACACAACTACTAAACAATAATAGAATAATTTTTTTTAAGAACAAAAATTACATTAAACATGATTAAATAATTAAGCAACATTAATATATCATATAACATCAACCTAGTCCCATGGGGTAACATGGTGCACTACTCGAAAATGATCCCAACTAATAACAACATTAAACGAAACAAAATTAAAATTAATAATAGAAGCGTAGATAAGAAATGGCATAGATATGCATACATCTAGTCACAAAAGATAGATACTAAAATACATGAATATCATATTATTGCATTACAACTTTTGAGTTCATTATTACATTCATGGAACATATTTTCACAGATAAAACACATCAGAAAAATCAATGATACAATTACATCTTGCTTCCTTATAACAACGGGAAGAGTACAACGATACAAAAATGATACAACATCAAAGAATAGAGTACATAATGAGATTCATTTGAAGTAAATATAGGTCATAACATAAAATCTAGAAAGTTCGGGAACCACTGCAACTGGTACATCTCTCCAACATCACAATCATCGGTGGGGAACCTAATGCGTGTGTAGCACGTTCCACCCGACCATGTGAACCCGAAGGAACACCCCCCATGCTAGGAGATGACAAGAGGAACCTCATCCAACAAGGTTAAAAGAAAATATAAAGGACTAACACCACACAACACAAAAATCACATAAACACATAAACAACAACAATAATACTCAAGAGGCAACAAGAGCAAGGGAAAAATATTGGGTAAAGTGGGAGAGTGTCATCGCATGGCCTTACATGGATTAACCAGACTACCTAACACTAGGAGACGCCTCCATCTATGGTTAACCAAATAGCCTAATTCAAGGTGTCACTCCATAGGGTGACTCATGCGAAGCCACTTACCTTTTGTGGAGACAAGGCAGTGACCTTGCCAACCAGGTCTTCCCACCCATCCTTATCCTTTGAGAGCACTAACAGCAAGGGTGAGGTGCATGTTTTAGTCTTGTTATGTGTTTACCTAACCCAACCCATTAGATACTTTAATTAGGTTATCACTTATTTAAGGGAACTCTTCCATGGATGACCACTTGTGCACCAGCCCCCATGAAGAGCCACTCTCCCCTACGATTACCCAAAACCAAGGTCAAGTAAAGGGTGTACCTCAATACTCAAAACATAAAGGACATTCTTAAAATAAAAACACATGAGGCATGACCATCTTGTGACTACATGAAGTATCAAAACTCATAAAATAAGGAGGTACCACCCATGCACACCTCCTCAAGGCAAACAAAATAGATATAAAAGTGCAACAAAAAATGTGAAAATGTACAACTTCCCCTAGCCTCTGGAGGCAAGTAAACATATACCCAATGGCGAAAATTAAAACAAGAGTTTCTGTGACTCAAATTCAACACAATAGTGAACCAATCCAAAATGAAACATTAATTAACTCTACTTTTGAACAAATAGAAATCAAGGATTATCACAACCATAATTATACTACTAATCCCCTCAATCATTAATTAAAATCATTTTAAATAAAACAACCTATCAATTTCTTAAATGACTAACTCAAATAAGCGACTACATACAAAAACAACAATATCGCAAGGTAACTCTCCCTCCAACTAAACAATCATTTCTATTAAAATTACAAAAAACAATGATGATATTCCAATAACAATATGTCTACAACAAAATGACCATGGAAGATGTTACCCTCACATTTTTATAACCACATAACTTAACCGCTAACTTCACATAATGAGCAGTCACCCAATAATTCATGAATAGACACAACTATTTAAGTGATTTATAAAGGAATACGGCATTCATAAAAAATCTAACACACATATTTAGTCAAATTCTATAATTTTTACTTTTGACATTGATTCGTTGCTAAACCATAGTATAACTACCGTTGAAACCCTTTAACAATAATGAATCTAAATTATGTGGTGTACTCACTATACATATTATAATACCTTAATCAACCAATATGAAATCTTAAGACATACTTTACATCTATAAAAGTGTTCATATCCATATATATAAATATACATATACTTCATTTCTAAATGTTGATTATGAAACACATGTTATATAAAAATATATAAAAGCATCCGCATATAATTAACATAACATACCTTAGCTAATAAAATTAATCAACAAACTATTTTCCCATATACAAAATACCTTTCTTTTATAAAGCATAATTAAAAATTACTTCCATGAATAAAATTAATCTCATTAGATGTTCAAAGATTAATTCATATTGATCTTATAGGACCATTATGAAAGAGAATAACATCCTATAGTATAGAAAAGATAACCTAACACAATTTACTCACTTCCCTATCCAATTTAGTTTGCCAAATATTTCCTAATCAATATAATCAAAATGCATTTATTTGAAACCTATATATATTTATGAAATCAAGATTAAATCATATTTCTATCACTATACTGCAATTAGGTGTAAACATATATATTTAAGAAAATATTATACCTATTTTACACTTATTTCACAATTCCTTTATATACCATCAACAATTAATGGTTTTAAAAGTAATTCTATCTAACCCTTAAAGCTATGCACTTATAAATTTTAATGAGAAGAGGATAAATTTACTAACCTTATTTATAATTTATAAATTTACTAATCGTATTTATTATTAATCTTTTATTCTTCTCTATTTAATTTTCTAATTCACTTAGCTACAAATCAATTAGTCTCAAGGTCAAAATACTCTTTTTCTATAGCCATGGTAAACACACATATATTTGTAAATGTATTATTATTTCATACTACTATTTTCCATACAACCCGCATATCATATTTTAATTGTGATAACCACAAATAAATACACCTGCAAGTATCAAACTATATATATATATATATTAAATTGGATACTAGATTATTCTACTTTAGAAATGTTCCACTGTTGTAGCCAACTCTCCAATGACCATGGGTAATAAGATTAATATACAAAGATTGTGCATGCAGTTGGAACAGACTCAGTGACAAAGTATGTAATGGGAGACAAGTAAGCGACTGAGGGGGACCTAGACAGAGCATGTGCATTATTTTAACAATGTGCAACAAAGAGATTTTATCTCCTAAACTGCAATTGCAAGATATGCACAGCTGTAATTGATGAAAAGGCTTAAAAAAAAATCATAAGAAAATGCAAGAGAATAGAAATGGTTATCAAAACAAGAAATGTGAGGATTAGAGAGTATGCCCAACATGGATTTCGCAAGGAAGCTCTCAAATCCTTCGACTTAATGAGGCATTTTGGAATACATCCTAACATTGCAAACTTGGCTTGTGTTCTAGATGTGTGTAGTCATGCAGGTTTCATGGACGCGGGAAGCACATACTTCACACATCAGTATCCCTTATTGCATTACATATGTTATTGATCAATAGGTGTGCATGGTTGACCTTCATGCCCATGCGACTATCTTGAGGACACCGAAAACCTTATTACTAATGTGGAAATTAAACCTATGGCATTTGTGGATCATATATGACTATAGGCTGAGTATTTCTAGCAACACGGTAAAATATGCATCAACCACAGTATGCAACTGAATCGAACTTTAGATTTAATGCAACAAACAAAGAATAGCCATGAGAAAAGATTCGATCATAAAAATTATGAAACATAGTAGCCATTAAATTGAACAAATCAAATGCATCAAAACCCAGAATGCATAATAACCATTAAACGAAATCAACATAAAAACTTGCCTATCGATTATTAGTTAAGAAGCATATAAATTGCATTATTTTAATTCAAATTTCAAACACAATAATTAATCAATGATTGACCAAGATAGGTGAAGCATCCAATAAGGATGTTTGGTGTAGGAACAAAATCAGGTATGCAGTATAACAAATATAAGGCATGTCATAAGGAGCTCAACCAAGTCAAAATTTTAATGGAGGTAAATCAAATTCCTAAGAATGGCCAATGGGGAAGCGTTTAAAAAAACCAAAGAGGGTGCATGCTTATGGAAAATGAAGGAATCATATTAAATCTGAAAAAAATTAGAGGTAGGAGGCACTGGAAAATCTACCTTATTCTAAAATTAAAACAATATTTTAATAATGTCTTGAAGAAATGAAGAGTTGAGATATTTAAATTTGAAGGTGAGTAGTAAGGGAAGCCACGATTTTAAAGTTGAGATTTTGTACTTTGGGCTGAGGAGATTCAATGAAGTTGTGATATTTCTTCATAAAATGAGATAATAGTAGAGAGTGTACAAATAGTTTTGCTAAAAGCGTTATAAATTTCCAAGAAAATTCAATTAACAGGTGAAGACAGATTTAATCTCATCGATTTCACTGGATGCAAAGTAAGCACAAATTGGTTTAAGAAATCAGTTTTAAGAAATTCTCAAAAAAAAAAGAGAGAGGATGAGTTCCTATTGCAACGAATGGATAAACGAAACAAGAATAGAGACGAAGCCAACCTGGATTCCGGCGCTACTGAAATAGAAACCGGTGACGAGATCAACTTCTACGTCCATGGTAATTCGTTTCTTCAAAATCTTAATCTAAAATCCTTCACTTCGCAGAGGGATATGATAGGGTAATCAGTCTTCTTTGTTGATCCAACTACATTCACCCAGCACAATTTTCCCCAAATTCTACTAAATGTATCCTTATTACTAATTTGATAGGATGATGTTTTCTTTATAGAGAACTATTGTCGAGAGAATTGTTTTCTTTTCCCAACATAAAAAAAAAAACTTTCCAAAACAATTCAAAAGAAAAACATTATCAAAACCAGAGAGAAACACTTTCGAAAACAACCATCAAAATAAAAGTAGCAAGTTTCCAACCCATTTTCAGTTTCGAATCACGCATGTAGTTGCATGCAAAATATTTCTAATTTTCACTTCAAATTTCCATTTCAAATTAAATCAAGATAGTAATTAATTAAACAATATGATAATTAATTAAACATTATTATAATCCAATTATCAATATAAAATTTAACAATATTATAATCAAAACGTTATTCTTTCTTATAATTAAAATACTATATTCAATTATATCGACAAACATTTAGATTTACCAATTAAATTTAATACTTTAATTAAATACTCAACATTTTCTAATAATTCACTTTAATAATTAAATCTAATAAATTAATTGCATTAGCCTCCACAATAATAAATGTTATTAAATCAACTACTAATTAATGGTATTCTAATAATGTGCTAATTAAAGCAACATTAAATTTATTAACAACATTTAAATTAACAACTATAATAAATTATTAGCCAATCATTAATAATACCATCAAAATAATCAGCATGCCAACTCAAACAAAACTTACACAATCAACCCAAGGTCCCAAGGAGAGAGGCACTACATCCTCCCCCCTAGACTTGACTTACTCCAAGAAGTCGCAAATTAAGGCAAAATATAAATAGTTATGAACGATGCCAACATAATTCACAAAGAAACAGAAACTACCAATCACGACAACAAACTAAGAAAAACAAACTGACAGACAGGAAAACTTTCTTGTCAACTCCATGTACAACATCATAACCTTTGGGTATGGGAGGCACGCTTAGACTCGACAATGTGGATGGATTTGGTGCCCGTACCTACAAACCTTCATCAAATCAAGTGTCAAAACAACATATATACTCAATGCCAAACACACCATGAGAGAGAATTGTAGTGTAGCAAGGCACTCACGGATGAGCAATGCAACACCATCCCTCTCACCAGAATCTCAACAATAATCAAAACATCAAATAATGATAGTTACATTATAACCAACATCATAAGGCAAGAATTATTCATCTGAATAACATGCATAGTACAAAATCCTTATGTTAACACAAAATCAAATGATTACAAACACATCTAACTCCATATATCAATATAGAATAAACAACAGTAAACAATGTCATAATCATCCAAGTCAACTGAACTATCAACCAATCCAAACTAGCACGGTGAAATGACCACCATAGAGCATCATGGTACATAATCATAAAATAAAAAAGTAGCAATCCTGCCAAGCAATAGAGAAGGCTCTACATCCCTCCTACAACTATTGAGCTACTCACTTCCCAAAGAGGACACTCCTTTGGGTCCTCATCTGATTCCACTACCACTTTCATGGAAGTGGAAGGTTGAGCACGAAGGCTCTCCTTCTCTTCCTTGGACAATAGGGGAGCATTAGGTCTGCACCCCAATGGCCAATCCTAGATCACGGATGGATTCTTCCATTTAATTGTGTGCTTTGGCTCTTCGATCTCTTTCTCCTTTTTCACCTTGAGCCTAGAGAGTGCCTAGGCCAAGGTCTCGTCATCTAGAATGCAAGGTGGGCCTACTAGTGTGGGATTTTCTTTGATGACCACCCCTTTCTTGGCATCCTTCCTTGCCTTTCCTTTCTTTTTTTCGAACCTTGACCTTCCCATCCCTACACACAATAGGCATAAACATTAGAATCTAAACACATTTAAAATCTCAACTAATCCTAACTTAACATACATTTACACACTACACAAATGTCCATAATGCATTCCCTAGTAGGAAGGATATCAGTGCATTGCGCACTACATCGAGGGTCCTATCCTTTCCACTAGTTTCTACACCATCAGACCAACAATGCCTAAAGATAATTCTTGGGAGACAAGTGAAAACCACCCAAAAGGAAAAAAAAACATAACTCAAGAATATAACACCTAGGTCAACGTAACGGGCTCACACGTATCTAGAGTGCCTAGTGTATGAACCTAGGCTCTAATACCAAGTAGCACCCCGCCACGCAAACCCCATAGGACACAACTACTAAAAAATAACCAAACAATTTTTTTTAAGAGCAACAATTATGTTAAACATGATTAAATAATTAAGCAACATTAATATATCATATAACATCAACCTAGTCCCATGGGGTAACATGGTGCGCTACTTGAAAATGATCCCAACTAACAACAATGTTAAATGAAACCAAATTAAAATTAATAATAGAATCATAGATAAGAAATGACATAGATATGCATACATACAGTCACAAAAGATAGATACGAAAATATATGAATATCATATTATTTCATTACAACTTCTGATTTCATTATTACATTCATGGAACATATTTCCACATATACAAAACATCAGAAAAATCAATGATACAATTACATCATACTTCCCTTATAACAATGGGAAGAGTACAACGATACAAGAATGATACAACATCAAAGAATAAAGTACATAATGAGATCCATCTGAAGGAAATATAGATCATAACATCAAAGCTAGAAAGATCAGGAACCACTACAACTAGTACATATTTGAAACATCATGATCGTCGGTGGGGAGCTCAATGGGTGCGTAGCACATTCCACCCAACCATGTGAACCCGAAGGGACATCGCCCATATTAGGAGATGATAAGAGGACCCTCATCCAACAAGGTCAAAAAGAAAAAGGACTAAGACCACACAACACAAAAACAACAATAATACTCTAGAGGCAACAAGAGAAAGGGGAAAAACCAGGTACAGTGGGAGAGTGTCATCACATGGCCTTGCATGGATTAACCATACTACCTAGCACTAGGTGCCACCTCCATCTATGTGGATTAAACATACTACCTAACACTAGGATCCACCTTCATCTATGGTTTACTTGACAGCCTATCTAAAGGTGTCACCCCATAGGGTGACTCTTGCGGAGCCACTTACCTTTCATGGAGACAAGGAAATGACCTTACCAACTAGGTCTTCCCACCCATCCTTAGCCTTTGAGAGCACTAACGGTAGGGGTGACGTGCATTTTTTAGTCTTGTTATGTTTTTAACTAACCTAACCCACTAGATACTTTAATTAGGTTATCACTTAATTAAGGGAACTCTTCCATGGACGACCACTTGTGTATCGGCCCCCATGAAGAGCTTCTCTCCCCTATGGTTACCCAAAACCAAGGTCAAGTAAAGGGTGTACCTCAATACTCAAAACATAAAGGACATTCTCAAAAAAAAAAACACGAGGCATGACCATCTCGTGACTACATGAAGTATTAAAACTCATAAAACAAGGACGTACCACCCATACACACCTCCTCAAGGTAAATAGGATAGATATAAAAGTGCAACAACAAATGCACAAATCCACAACTTCCCCTAGCCTCTGGAGGTAAGTAAACATCTACCCAATGATGAAAATTAAAACATGGGTTTTCGTGACTCAAAGTCAACACAAAAGTGAACCAATCAGAAATGAAACATTAATTAACTCTACTTTTGAAAAAATAGACATCAAGGATCATCACAACCAAATTATACTACTAAGCCCCTCAATCATTAATTCAAATATTTTTAAGTAAAACAACCTATCATTTTCTTAAATGACTAACTCAAATAAGCGACTACATACAACAAACAACAATATCACAAGGTAACTACCCCTCCAACTAAACAATCATTTCTATTAAAATTACAACAACAATGATGATATTCCGATAACAATATGTCTACAAAAAAATGATCATGGAAGACATTACCCTCACATTTTTTAGAACCACATATCTTAACCGCTAACTTCGCATAACGAGCAGTCACCCAATAATTCATGAATAGACACAACTATTTAAGTAATTTGTAAAGGAATACGACATTCATAGAAAATATAACTGTATGAGTGTGAATTTTCACCCCCACTGCAAATTCCCCTTTCACCCCTTTACACTTTAGAAAAATGAAAGCGGAGGTTTAATTCCACTTAAGCTCGTTGTTTGCATTCCACTCAGTGCCCTATTTGTGTGTCGGTGACGGCGTTTCTATCTGGGATGCCCGCGTGGTGTGCTTATGTCCCTAGCAAATTCCTATGGCTAGAGTCTACAGAGACGTTACATTTTCACTTGGAACTCAAAGAGTAACATCCCTCTTTGGCTGGCCGACACGAATATGGTTGTTTTTCATCTTCTCCTTCATATTCTTGACCATTCTATCCATTCTCAAGTTTTGTGACATCTTGATTTCATCACTTCACATTTTCTCCACTCCTTCAAACATCCATTCAAGCTTTGTAGTAGTATTCCTCACTCCATTGCAGAAATATACCACTCCATCACTCTGATAGTGCAAGCATAGGAGAAATAACATGACAGCAGAGGCTTGAGTTCCTCTCATTTACTCCTCCACAAGCCTTGAGTGCTTTAGACGGAGATGGTAAGCTCCTCTCATCTCCTCTATCATATTCGGTTGAGTAAGCACATACTTTTTTGTAGTGTTTATTGCATACATAGCTTGTATTTCCTTTCCTTATCTCTATTTCTATCATTGCAATCTTGGTTGTTTGTGGAGGTGGAAACACCAAAACGGAGGTTTAATTGGGGCAGGCCCCTAAACAGCCCCAAAACTTTCCCTCTTTATTGTGTGCAGGTGGAGAGATCTTGAAACAAGCTGGCAAGAGGAGTGTTCTACAAAATCATCTCCACCACCCTCATGGTAATATAATTCTTTTATCATGTCAGTATTTACCTTTCTCTTTTCTTAGTCTTGTTCTTTACTTCCCAAAACTACTAGACTAGAGTGTCAATCCTTTCTCGGAATTCCAACCTCATTTCTCTAGTTTTATTGCCATAGGATGCTAGTGCACCTATGAGACACTAGTGCATTGTGTTGTCATATTAGAACCACACTTTTGTCCTCAGACAAAGAGCTACCTGAGACGTAGGGTTGACTCGTCTAGTCTCCCTTTAGCTCTCAGGATTCCAGAGTGATCAGAGGACACATAATCCTCATCATTATCATCCATTCTATCCTAACCATCCTTCAAACTAAGATAAGTTAGGGCAGCATTTATGCTCTTGACCTTTCGTGACCTAGGGCCTTGCAATGGGTGGTCCCCCTCTTACATTTTTGGTAAACCTAAGGTGAACCAATGTCTATCCATTTTTCGGCAACCTGAAATTTTTCTCATATACCTCTTGGTCAGTGTACCTTGGTATGTTGTGAAATTTTATGAGCTTCACAACCCATTCTATGACCTCTGGGCATATTGTTAGAAGAATTTTGTGACACCTTCTAATGGACAAGACGAAGGTCTCTTCTAGTTTCACTACCGGCCTTTTCTCTGGTTTTCTGATCAGTTTGTCTGCACATGAGCACGTATCGCGAGGCGAATCTAGATTTCTTGATGAGACTACATGCATCCCTACTCCTTCTATGTCATTGACCTCTTCATCCATAGATGAGCATGAGGTCATATGTATCCCTTTTGAGTACATCATTAACCTCGGTAAAGGGTTACCTGCATTGGAAAATCACCTGGAAGGAAACCCAAAGATGGCTAGGGCTGCTAAGGTGATCGGTGAAATAAGATACATGGTGGAAAAAGACCAGATAGGAGTAGAACTCTTGGCTAGTCTAGTTGGTTTGGTCAAAGCATGTGCCCCCTCAAGCCTTGGCTGCATGATGTGAGGTGGCCTCTTCAAGGAACGCGAGAGGCAACTGGAGATGTCGATGCCTCCTATATCTATGTATATGGCTGACATAGTCTCGTCGGTCAATATACTCAATACTTCCAAAATTTTGGAGACTGTCAAAGTAAGCAAGAACCCTTTGGGTTTCCACTTCACCCCTTCTGCCACCTCCGGTGGTGGAGGATTTGGCGGAATGATGGGTGGAGGCTTTGGCGGTGGAAACTTCAAAAGTGGAGGTTGCATTAGCAGAGGTGGTGACAGTGGAAGTCATGGTGGTGGTTTTGGCTCTAGCAATGGCTCTGACGGAATTCACACCGCTGGCAGTGCCATCAGTGGCAGCTTTGGTGGTGTCGACAGAGATCATACTAGTGGCAACGGTATTGGTGGTGGTTCTGGCAGTAGTCATGGTAGTGGTCACGGTGGTGGCTCTAGTGGTGGTTTCAATGGTCCTATGTCTTCTAATGACCCTATTCTGAATAACCTTCTTCATAATATGGCGAGGATGTAGAACCAACTAGTGAACCTTTCCCAAGCTTCAACCTAGCCTATCCTCTTTCTCTTCTTCTGACACAGCCCATTGTCAGTTGTAGTCCTAAACACTCCTTTCCTACAAGGGATGGAGATCCAAAAATTCAAGAAACATGGTGGTAAAGGGGACCCACATACACATGTGTCTACCTTTATCGCCTTATGCATAGAATTTTTCCATCATGATGCGTTGATGGCCAAACTATTTCCCCAATCCCTTAAAGATACAGCACTAGATTGGTATTGTTTTGTGCCTGATAATTCCACCTTCACATTCGATCAGCTTGTGAATCAATTCATGCAACAATTCCAAGCCAATATCGGACCAAAGATGACTTTCTCATACCTTGTAGATGCAAACAAGGGGACAATAAAAAGATTACAGACTTTATAGTGTGGTACCAAGCACTCTTCTCAAAGATCTCGTATATGTTACCCAATTCTGGTGTACAGAAGGTCTTCATAGGGAACTTACAAAGGCCTTGGCAAGAGAAGTTTTCCCTCATGAAGTATCCTTATTTTGCACACTTGTGTGCAGCTTTACGAGAGTTCCAAAAAATGGTGGTTCAGTTTGGGGGTCCTCCCTCGTGCTCCTGTTATGAAGGAAGATCTATCATATCGATCTCGAGAAGAGGTAAAACTAATGTGAATGTAGTAGGCATTGTGGATAACAATGACCTTAGACACAACTAAAAGTTTACAAATCTATCAGATTCTTATTCTTTCATCTTGCATAATTTGGTGAAGGATAAGATCCTTACCCTACCACCTCCTAAACTAGTTAGAGAGCCATACCCTAGCTGGTATGAAGAAAACACTTATTTTCAGTACCATCAAGTTAATGGACACAATACCAAACGTTTTATGCGCCGGCATCATGAGATACAGGATCACATCGAGGATGGTAGTATCTGTCTTGATGGAGGAAAGCAAAACACAAACAAATTAGTGGAAAAAGCTAATAGTGAATTGCAGATATACACGAACGCGTTTCTGTCACATTTTGCTAACATGATTATCGATCTCGCTTATTCTACTTCTCACCCTGAGGCATATGTTAACATGGTTGTTGTTACTCCCTCTCCTCATGTTGCGGTCGGTTTGTCAGATATAACATTTACTTCTCAAGACGTGCCAATAAATGGTAAACCTTATCTACTCTACATTCTTTCTCGCCTCAATGGCAACATTGTGATAGGGGTCTTGGTCGACCCCACGAGTAGAATGAATGTCATCTCAAAGGAGACATTACTCCTAAACTTCCTACAAAGGGATAAGTACAACAAAAAAAAATCCATCATTCACACACATGATAGACTTTCTCTTAAGCCCTATGGATCGATAACATTGTTCGTCCTAGTTGGACCTAAGAGTGTAGACACGGTCTTCTATATCATCCCCAAGTCAGACCTATTAAGAGTGAAGCTAGGAATACCTTGGCTAGCTTCCATGAATGGGATCACCTCTATGATTCATAGGTGCCTTAATTTTTCCCATGAAGGTGTCATGCATGTAGTCCATGACACTGGATATTAGCCTATGGTATCCCGTGGAGGATACTCGTTGGATCACTTTTGGCCCACTCTAGCCAGTCTGCTCCCATAGAGAATGAACCTAATTTACAAAAATTATGTGAAGTACAAAGTTGGGGACAAAGGACAACCGAAGTTGACCCTTCCCATAGAAGAGTAGCCAGCTACCTCCTCTTCCTAAAATGGAAAGGAAAATCTCACTCCCTCTCAAGTTGGCTCGTCCACTCCCCTCTCTTGGGAAGAGTATTGGATGAACAAGCTCAATTTCTACCCATTGAGTCCGATGATTCCTCCTTGGTGAAATCCCAAGATTAGGATATTAGATCTCCCTAATGGTTCCCCAAGACCTTGGTACTATCTGTACGGCAGAAAGAAAAGTTCATGAAGAGAGTTTGCACCTCGACCTCTTCCTGTCCCCCCAAACAAGAAAGGTTCCACTCCTAAAGTGGTAGAGTCAACTCCTCCCTCCGTTTTTGACCCTGCCCCTCCTCCCATTCAGGAGTCTACCCTTCTACTAGAAACATCCATGGAGGACACTCCCATGGATGAGCAGAATCTGTTTGTCCCTACGCAAGTTCCAGCTTCTAGTTTTAAGACCCGTAGAAACTGCCTTGTGCACGAGCGTAAGCATTAGAGAAAGGCTCTCCTAGCTAAGAAATCCTCCTTAGAGAAGGAGGGGGAGAAGGTTGCACCTCTTGCTGCATCCTCCTCTTTTCCCCCTTTTCTCCCTAAATCTCATTCGATTCCCATTGTGAGCACACATGTGCCTGGAAGGGTGCATGTGTTCATCACTCCTTCAGTGCAGCCGCCCTTGTTAACTTTCATCCTAGACGTCTTTCCTTTCCCAAATCCCATGGACATGGTGAACACTTTAGTTGTATCCACTGTAGTTATTTCCTCTTCTCCTTCAACCCTCCTTGTTTCATCTATGGGGAGTTCACCTCCTCCAATTAAGAAGAAGGTAGACCGTGGACCCTCCAGCAATGGAGGATGTAAGAAGAGCCCACCTTCCCCAAAAGGTGGCCCCAAGTTGACATGTTTTTTCCTAGTAACGAAACCAGTCCCACCCTTCCCCGAGTTTGTCACCGCTCATGAGTCTCTCAGTGAGCCCAGTAGTAAACATCGGGTGCAAACTCCTCCATCCACCGAAGTGAAGCATGGCACTCCCGTTGGTTGCATGTTTAACTTGGTGGATAAATTATCGACCTTGTCATAAATATTTGTGAGGTCATTGACCTTGGACCCACAAGAGTTGAGCGATGGAGACCTCACAAATCCCTCTACCTTGGCCCTTATTGTGGGAGGATTGGAAGCTCCTCCCCTTAACATTACACCATTGCAATCTCATCATCCTTCCCCTTTCGATGATCTACAGTGGGAAGCTAACAACCTCTTGGTCGACCAGTGTTAGGGAGAGACCCTCTTCTTGATCTTTAGATTAGATGTGTGTGTGTTGTGATGTGTTCCCCCGCAATCATGTTGCATGTGCCCGAATGACCCTCGTCACCCCTCTTGGTGCTTGGATATAGGCATGGTGTTTATGTTGTAAACCTTCCTATATATGTACCTCTATTATTCCATGTTTGTGATTCACTTTCAGAAAACTGGGGACGATGCAAAGCGTCAGGAGCATTTAGGCCTCCTTCCATGTTGACCCAATTTTTTTTTTTTTTTAATTTTTACTTTGTCTTCTGTGAATTCTTCCTAATCTGGTTGGGGATTGATGATCTTTTGCCTCTTGTCACGGTTACCTAACATATATAAATAAAAGTAGATCTGACCCCGCGAAACCAAATGCCCATGTGCCCTTTGTGTGTGATCTATTCTCTTTTACTTTCTCTTTATCTTTCTCTCTTTTTTTCTCTATTTTTCTCTTTCATGTGTGACAACGCCTCTTCTACATTACTTGGTCTTTAGAAAATGCATTTTTTCCAAAAAAATCTCTTCTCAAAGACCCTTCACACACTTCCTTTTTAGAATTGCATTCTCAACTTGAAACCCTAACATAACATGTTTCCTTCATCATGGGTTCATAAAGAAAGGACATGGGAATCCTCCTCCGAAGTGGGAATGGTCTTAGTCTTCCCCTCGCATGACCACATCTCCTTCCTTTTGAATTCCTTGATGAAGTGAATGTCTTTCAAAAGGAATCCTTGGTGACGAGTCAATTCGAGAAGGAATATGGTAACCTTTTAACTATGTGTCCCTTGAGTGGACCCCTCCTCTTCACGTTGGGTTCTTAAGGGACCCCTTTGAAAGCTTTCAACAAGTTCTATGGCATCTAGCTTAGGGGAAGCTCGACTAGGTTGGTTTCATTTCTTTGTGTCTAGTCTAGGGGTAGCCTGACTAGACCGTCTTCACATTTTTACGTCTAGCTTGGGGGTAGCCCGACTAGACTTCACCTTTCAAATAACACATCCCTTAAGTGGACCCTCCTTCCTTTTGAAGGGTTCTAGAGGGACCCCTTTGAAATTCTTACAACTTAGCAATGGTCTATGTGACTATCCATTCACTGGCCTATGCACCCACTGCCTGATGTGTTCTATCTGTAGGTAAATATATCTCCATCTCTGACTCTATGGAGTCCCCTTTACTCAGTTTTCCTCATGTGAGAGTTCTTGGGGGATACCTTCCTTACAGGTATGCGGGCCTGTAAGGCACTCTACTCGGTCTCCCCCAAGTGAGAGTTCTTGGGGAATACCTTCCTTATAGGTCTACGGGGTTGTAAGGTTATTTTCCTGGTTTCCTTCATGTGAGAGTTCTTGAAGGATACCTCCCTTGCAGGACTATGAGCCTGTAAGTCACTTTCATACTTCAGCTTTGTGGTTTCGCAGAACTATGAAGTCCTTTCCTACACTTCTGGGTTCGCTAGACTGTGCTCTGCTTCCTCGTCGATTCAGGTATACATTTCTTACTCTGTTAATTTCTTACTACTCTACTTTACCGAAGCACTCATCAGTATTTGTGCTCACTAAATTTTGGGAAAATGTATGAGCATGAATTAGTACCCCTAACATAAATTCCCCTTTCACCCCTTTACACTTTAGAAAAACAAAAGCGGGGGTTTAATTCCACTTAAGCTCGTTGTTTGCATTCAACTTGGCATGATGTTTGTGTTTCGATGGGGGCATTTATGTTGAGGATGCCCACACGGCACGTAGATGTCTACGTGGTGTGCTTACATCCCTGGCAGATTCCTGCGACTGGAGTCTGCAAACGTTACATTTTCGATTGGAATTCAAAGAGTAACCTCCCTTTTCGGCTAGCCGACCCGAATATGGTCATTTTTCATCTTCTCGTTCATATTCTTGACCATTCCAGTCATTCTCAATTTTTGTAAGATTTTGATTTAATCACTTCACATTTTCTCTACTCCTTCAAACATCCATTCAAGCTTTGTAGCATCATTCCTCACTCCATTGCAGAAATCTACCACTCCATCACTGTGATAGTACGAGCATAGGACAAACACCACAATAGTAGAGGCTTGAGTTCCTCTCATTCACTCCTCCACAAGCCTTGAGCGCTTTGGATGGAGGTGGTAAGCTCCTCTCATCTCCTCTAGCGTATTTGGTTGAGTAAGAACATACTGTTTTGTAGTGTTTCTTGCATATGTAGCTTGTATTTCTTTTCTTTATCTCTATTTCTATCATTGCAATCTTGGTTGTCTGTGGAGGTGGAAACACAAAAATAGGGGTCTAACTAAGGCAGGCCCCTAAATAGCCCCAACACTTTCCCTCTTTGCTGTGTGCAAGTGGACAAATCTCAGAACAAGCTAGTGAGAGGATTGTTCTATGAAATCATCTTCATCACCCTCGTGGTAATATACTTTTTTTATCATGTCCTTATTTACCTTTCTCTTTTCTTAGTCTTGTTCTTTACTTCCCAAAACTACTAGACTACACTGTTAGTCATTTCTCAGGATTCCAACGTCGTTTCTCTAGTTTTCTAGTCGTACAGATGCCACCACACCTGTGAGACACCAGCACATCACGCTGTCATCCAAGAACCGCACTTATGTCCTCAGACAAAGAGCTACTTGAGACTTAGGGTTGACTCTGTAAAGCGACTTGTCTAGTCTCCCTTTAGCTCTATGGATTTTAGATTGATCAAAGGACACATAATTCTTATCATTCTCATCCCTTCTATCCTAAACATCCTTTAAACTGAGGTAGGTTAGGGAAGCCTTTCCGCTCTTGGCCTTTCGTGACCTGGGGCCTTGCAGTGGGTGGTCCCCCTCTCTTACACTAACACATATATTTAGTCAAATTCAATAATTTTCACTTTTGGCATTGATTCATTGCTAAACCATAGTATAACTGCTATTGAAACCCTTTACCAACAATGAATCTAAATTATGTCACGTACTCACTATACATATTATAATACCTTAATCAAACAATATGAAATCTTAAGACATACTTTACATCTATACAAGTGTCCATACCCATATATATAAATATACATATACTTCATTTCTAAATGTTGATTATGAAACACATGTTATATAAAAAACATATAAATACATCCACATGTAATTTACATAACATGTACCTTAGCTAATAAAATTTATCAATGAACTATTGTCCCATATACAAAATACCTTTCTTTTATAAAGAATAATTAAAAATTACTTCCATAAATAAAATTAATCTCATTAGATGTTCAAAGACTAATTCATATTGATCTTATAAGACCATTCTGAAAGATAATAACATCCTATAGTATAGCAAAGGTAACCTAACAAAATTTAGTCACTTCCCTATCCAATTTAGTTTGCCAAATATTTCCTAATCAATGTAATCAAAATGCATTTATTTGAAACCTATATATATTTGTGAAATCAAGATTAAATCATATTTCTACCACTATAATGCAATTAGTTGTAAACATATATATTTAAGCAAAAATTCTACCTTTTCTACACTTATTTCACAATTCCTTTATATACCATCAATATATAATGGTTCTAAAAGTCATTATATCTAACCCTTAAAGCTATGCACTTATAAATTTTAATGAGAAGAGAATAAATTTACTAACCTTATTTATAATTTATAAACTTACTAATCCTATTTATTATTAATGTTTTATTCTTCTCTATTTAATTTTCTAATTCACTTAGTTACAAATAAATTAGTCTCAAGACCGAAATACTCTTTTTCTATAGCCAAGGTAAACACACATATATTTGTAAATGTATTATTATTTCATACTACTATTTTCCATACAACCCGCATTTCATATTTTAATTATGATAACCACAAATAACTACACATGCAAGTATCAAACTATAAATATATATATTAAATCGGATACTAGATTATTCTACTTTAGAAATGTTCCACTGTTGTAGCCGACTCTCCAATGACCATGGGTAATAAGCATTAATATACAAAGATTATGCATGCGATTGGAACAGACTCAACAAAAAAGTATGTAATGGGAGACAAGTAAGCGACTAAGGGGGGCCTAGACAGACCATGCACATTGTTTTGACAAAGTCCAAAAAAGAGATTTTATCTCCTAAACTACAATAATTGTAAGATATGCACAACTGTAATTGATGAAAAGGCTTCAAAAAAAATCCTAAGAAAATGCAACAGAATAGAAATGGTTATCAAAACAATAAATGTGAGGATTACAGAGTATGCCCAACATGGATTTCATAAGGAATCTCTCAAAGCCTTCAACTTAATGAGGCATTGTGGAATACATCCTAACATTGCAAACTTGGCTTGTGTTCTAGACGCATGCAGTCATGTAGGTTTAGTGGATGCGGGCAACACATACTTCACACGTCAGTATCCCTTATTGCATTACATACGTAATTGATCAATAGTTGTGCATGGTCGACCTTCATGCCCATGCGGCTATCTTGAGGACACTAAAAACCTTATTACTAAGGTGGCAATTAAACCTATGACATCCATGGATCATATATGACTATAGGCTGAGTATTTCCAGCAACATGATAAAAGATGCAAATCAACCACAGTATGCAACGGAATCAAACTTTAGATAAATTGCAACAAACAAAGAATAGCCAACACAAAAAAATTGATCATACAAAGTATGAAACATAGTAGCCATTAAATTGAACAAATCAAATGCATCGAAACACAACATGCATAATAACCATTAAAAGAAATCAACATAAAAACTTTCCTATCGATTATTACTTAAGAAGCATATAAATTGCATGCTTTTAATTCAAATTTCAAACACAATAATTAACCAGTGATTGACCAAGATAGACGAAGCATCCAATAAGGATGTGTAGTGTAGAAACAAAATCAAGTATGCAGTATAACGAATACAAGGCATGTCATAAGGAGCTCAACCAAGTCAAACTTTTAATGAAGGTAAATCAAATTCCTAAGAATGGTGAATGGGGAGGCAATAAAAAAAAACAAAGAGGGTGCATTCTTATTGAAAATGAAGGATCATATTAAATCTGCAAATTTTAGAGGTAGGAGGTGCTGAAAATATACCTTATTCTAAAATTAAAACAACATTTTACTAATGGCTTGAAGTAATGAAGAGTTGAGATATTTAAATCTGAAGGTGAGTAGTAAGGGAAGCCACGATTTTAAATTTTATATTTCGTACTTTGGGTTGGGAAGATTCAATGAAGTTGTGAGATTTCTTCAGGAAATGAGATAACAGTAGAGAGCATACAAATAGTTTTGCTAAAAGAGTTATAAACTTCCAAGCAAATGTGATTAACAAGTGAAGACAAATTTAATCTCATCAATTGCACTAGATGCAAAGTAAACACAAATTGGTTTAACAAATCGGTCTTAAGAAATTCCCAAAAAAATCAAGAGAGAGGAAGAATTCCTATTGCAACGAATGGATAAATGAAACAAGAATAGAGACAAAGCCAACCTAGATTCCAGCGCTACTGAAATGGAAATCGGTGTCGAGATCGACTTCTACGTCCACAGAAATTCGTTTCTTCAAAATCTTAATCTGAAATCCTTCGCTTTGTAGAGGGATATGACAGGGTAATTAGTCTTCTTTGTCGATCCAACTACGTTCACCCAACACAATTTTCCCCAAATTCCACTAACTGTATCCTTATTACTGATTTGATAGGATGATGTTTTCTTTACAAAGAACTATTGTCAAGAGAATTGTTTTCTTTTCCCAACATAAAAAAAAAAACTCCCCAAAACAATTCGAAAGAAAAGCATTATCAAAACCATAGAGAAACGTTTTCGAAAACAACCATCAGAATTAAAATAGCAAGTTTCCAAACCATTTTCAGTTTTGAATCACGCATGCACTTGCATAAAAAATATTTCCAATTTTCACTTCAAATTTCCATTTCGAATTAAATCAAGATAATAATTAATTAAAAAATATTATAATCCAATTATCAATATAAGATTTAACAATATTATAATCAAAATTTTATTCTTTCTTATAATAAAAATATTATATTCAATTATATCGACAAACATTTAGATTTACCAATTAAAATTAATACTTTAATTAAATACTCAATATTTTCTCATAATTCACTTTAATAATTAAATCTAATAAATTAATTGCATTAGCCTCCACAATAATAAACATTATTAAATCAACTAATAATTAATGGCATTCTAATAATGTGTTATTTAAAGCAACATTAAATTTATTAACGACATTTAAATTAACAACTATAATAAATGATTAGCCAATCATTAATAATACCATCAAAATAATCAGCACGCCAACTCGAGCAACACTTACACAATCAACCCAAGGTCCCAAGCGGAGAGGCACTACATAAAATTTCATGGTATGGATGGAAGTAGTAAGGAAAGTTTTAGTGACAATATTATTATTAAAGACATTATGAATGACCTTTATTTTGATGTTTACACTAGATGAAGTTTCCCCAATAATCACTAAAGTATCATTAACACCATTAGAATTCTTATTAGGAAGTGTGTATCTAATGCCTTGATATCCATGATTTATACACATTGGTGTTATTTCAATAGTTCCTTGTTCAAAAAAGGGCCAACCCCTTTTCGTTGTTACCCATGATTTGATAGATTTTTATATGATAGGAAATTTGTGACTTTTAAAACAAGATGTAGATTCATCTTTAGACAACTAGGAATCATTTTAAATTTCAATTTTCTCACCTATGAGAAGCCAAAATTAAATGAATATGGTTGGACCAAGATAATTAGATGTTTGTGATTTATCCTTATTAGTGATTTCAATGTGATTAGTTAATACTTGCATATCTTCAAGCTTGATATGATCAACATCTTTTACAACTTAATTTCTAATGTGTTCATCTTTATTGTTTTTTTATGTTTTTTATTGGGGATACAATATCCTCATGAGAATGTGGAGTTGTGGGATGTGGAGAGGATCATTTTTGGTTTCTTAATATTTTTATTTCTTATAGAATGGATGGAGTTGGTTTGAGATTTTGGACCTTGATGTGTGGGTGGGAAAAGTTAATCATGCTTTTGAATGATTTTTCAACATAGCTCCATTACTTTATCAACAAGGTGTATGTATATTGTTTGGATTTTATATCCTCATTAGTGATTAGCTAAAGGATATACTCCTTGATTCTTATATATCGATTCATTGGATGCCTTTGAATCTTACAATTTTTTATGGATCTTATAGATTTTGGACCATTTTGATTTTATTCATTTACCTTCCCACATATGTTGACTTGTAGGGATGATATCTCTATGGGGTCTTTGACATCCTTATTGTAATTTGGGTAGCTAATATTATTTCATATTGGAAATTTACGTTGGGCGAGGATGGTGTTAGGAGCTTCTTCGATAAATTTAATAGACTTTGAGTTAAAAAATATATTATTGATAATATATTAGCACTTGATAAAGGATGATGAGATTGGATTATGGGTGTGAAAAGACTCATTTTCATTTCCTTTTCTATGTTTATTGGGATCCTTTGATAGTATTTCTTGGATAAAATCCTTCACATATTATTTATATAAGCTAGAGTTTTATGATTCGTAGAATTTTGTATTAGTTTTTGAAGGTTTAGAAGATGAACCTACATGGGAAGAGGAAGATTTAATTAGTATTAATTGGTTTTGAGCGTCTTGTCCTATAATTATGTTTCTTTTTCCAAGGTTGGTATGAGGATGATTTATAGACATTTGATTTTGGTTCATGGGATAGATATTACTAGCTCATGCTCTTGGTTTAAGGGATCTCAGTTGTTCATGATTGGGAATTTGAAACCAATGGCAATATTTCTCATGATGATATCATCAAAGGAGTTATAGGTATACTCATCTTGATCCATAATAATATCATCATCGTCATCATGTTCAAAGGGATCATACTCTACTTGATCAAAAAATCTACCATCATCATCATAAAACGGATTTATATATTGGTTGCGATGAGGGGACTCATCAAAATAAAATAGATTGGTAATTTTCATGTCTTATATTTGAATTTGGGATAGATTCCAAGATTTATCAATAATGCCACCAAATCAAAGGTTCATGATGCCTATTTTGGGTTAGATTTTAGGTTTTAATTATTTAGATGATTTGTATTTTGGATGATGTGAATGCTTGGATTTGTAGGGTGACCTTTGGATTAAGGGTGACCCTAGGATTGAGGTTAATTGTGGAGGTTTGAGGATGATATTTATATTAGGTGATGATTATTGTCAAGGATTAGCCTTTTCATTGAGATCAAATTGATTAATAGCTTATCTTTCAAGGATTTATTTGGATGATTGGTCCTGTGGGATTCGGATCTCAAGGACCGCATTTTGAATTGCATTTTTTGGATTATCTTTGGGTGATTAGATTTGAAGGATGGTTTCCTTAAGGATGGTCCCTTCATTTTGGATATTCAAACTATAGGATAATGGGACCTTAGATCCTAAAGGTGGCCAAAGGACTTGGATTAATTGATAATGGATTTTAGGACCTCAAGGATATATTTTTATATTTTATGATTGATTTTGTTAGATGATGAGACCTTAGGGATATTTATGAGAAAATAAAGCTTTTGATTTCCTAGGTGATTTTGGATAACTAATTTGGTATCTAGGAATAGTCTAAGTTTACAAGGATTTGAATTTTTCAAGGATTAATTTTTTGATAGCATATTGGATCAAGGAAATTTTATAGTGATTGAGATTGGGATGATAAGGATTGGTTGGATTTGGCATTATCAAATGGTTGGTGGCTTGATATGGTTTCAAACGGTTGATTTGAATTCATTTGGAAAGGTTTTGGATTTGGATTGGATGGATGGAATTAAATGGATTACTATGTATGGAAGAAGAAAATTGGATATAGTTTGGGATGAATTTTGGATTTGAGGTCAAATTTGGAGAAGTGATAGATTTTGGATTAGGTTGATTTGGATGGTGTCAAATTTAGGTATTGAATCAAGGGTTTTAAAACATGGGGGACATCTGAGTTTGGGTTTGATTCAAGGTTTTGGATTGGGATTTTAAAGGATGGATCTGGAATGGTTGTATTTTCATTTAGGAACCTTGGCTTTAGATGTTTCTTAGGTGTATTATTTTTGGATGTGTGTTGCTAAAATAATAATGTGGTTTTTAAAGGATGTTAAGAATTTTTTAGCATAATAGTAAACAAATCAAACACACCATCAACCTAGAGTATTCAAGTCATGGGTGTGTGAATGATTGCAATCCTACCAATATGCCTTGTCTGTAATACCCATTTATGTTTCCTTTTGGTTGGACAGTGTGTCCTTGTGTTGTTATGTTGCTTTGATGTGTTTCTGGATATTCAGATACCTTCTTATGTTGCAATTTTTGTTAGTACCTTGACTATGGTACCCAGTTGTTATTTGTTTTCTATCTATAAAGCGACATTAATATTATCTTTTGATGTGAGGTTATTTTAATATGATGTTATCTTGATGACATGTTTTGGATTAGCATTATGGATGTTTGAATCAATGATGTTTTATGCTTTTGATTAAAGTAATATGTTAGATTTGTCAGTTAGTTATACTATATTGGTGAAGGGGATGGCATCGCAACACTTGCCTACGAGCGCCCTGCGATTATGTGATTTCCTCTTCATGGTGTGCATTATTTATGACATATATATGCATATGGATATACTCTTTGTTCGCAAGTTGACAGGTACAGGACATCGACTCCACCTGGTTTCACAGGGTTGAGCGTGTCCATTTCCCAATGGTATTTGATTGGGAGATAGTAGCTAATTTTTTTGTGCCAAGTCATCACCCTAGCTATAGTGTGTCATCGGTCTTAGTGTGGTCCAATTGTTTTAATATTGTTCTATGTGCCTTATTTCAGTTTAAAGTTGCAAGTTAGAAAAATGTTAAAATATATGCTTTTATAGTTAAATTTGCGATTACCTTATTTGGTTTATGTTGTAACATAATTTATTTTATTATTAATTTAATTTGATTAATAAATAATTTAATCGTTGATTAAATCTATTTTATTAATTAATTAATATTATGTTGTTGAAATAAGTTAAGTTGTTCATTTTGAAATTATTGTTATTTGGTTTGAAATTGAAAATTATAAGAAAATGTTTAAAAGTCAATTTAGAAAATTTGAATTCAAAAATTGAAATTAGAAGATATTTGTTATTCTATTTCTGACATATTAAATGTTCGTTTATACTATAAATCTCCTCTCTTTCAACTCAAATTTATTAAATTCCATTCACAATAAATCTTTTAATAAGAAGCGAAATGCTTAGTTTTAATATTGTCTAATACAAATAATCTCCACTAACTAAATGCAAATTTCAACTATCAAATAGATATATATATATATATATACAAATATATCCAAATCTATCATGATTGATTATTAGAAATATAACAGAATGTATGATATTTTTATAAATAAAGAAAATATGGAATACATAAATTTCTCATGTAGAAAATATAGAGATATTAATATGTGTATATATATATTTATATATATCGGTACTCAAGTTACAATAGATAGAGGCGTATGGTGACATCGAATGTAACTACCTCACAACACCAAACAATATGCAATCACATCATTTTACCAAAAGTTCACAAATCAAATATTTGTTTCTACACCAAAACAAAAGGCGGACAAAGACACTTGGGCATGCGGTTGGTATGAAGGACTATAGAATTGCATTTTGTACAGAGGTTAATTAAAATCCATGTATTAAATGGCATCGCCACCAACTAGAATTTTCAATTTTACTATGATTTTTCTATTATTTATTATAGACAGGAGCAACACCCAAACAAACTTGAAGATGAAATCAATGAAGGGTAGAAGAATTCAAAGAATAAAGGTACCAAATGGCTTGGCGCAAGAAGGCAGCAACATACATGCAAATTCAAGATTCAAAGTGAGAAATTAACATTTATCTCTGATTTCATAAGTATACCCCCAAAACATTTAAACACTTCCTCAAATATGTTGCGATAGAAATTGCTCAAAGGGATGAAAACCATCTCACAGTTTCAAACCGGGACAATATTCTTGTAATATAATATGGTGATGTGCTAGTTCAAAAATAAGCAAACTAGTGATGAATTTACTCGATAGTAAAAACATAAGCGACGCTCACTTGTTTCAGGTCAACATCTATACAATATGAAATCTAGGAAATGAGGCGAACTAGAAAATAATCAGTGATAAAAGATTCATAGCCTCAAGGAATAGAATGCTTACATAATAATTACATAAACGATTTGATAAGCGACTAAAGAAACTTCCAAGAAAATATAGTTGGCAGGTGTTAACTAAGACCACAATATTCAAACATTCCATTTATTTATCATTTTAATGAAAGATTAAACAAAGGTAAGAAAATGTGAGCAATGGAACCTAGTTTGAATGAGTATTTCAACTGAGGATTCACGCCAAGAACAAGTTCTACAATTTGCAATTTCATCTTATTCACTTTCTAGCTTTCCTCAAACCATCAAAAACCCCCAATTTCCATCTTCCAAAACCCCAAGAAAATTTCAAGAACCAGAGGAATTTCACGGAAAGAACCATCAATCAATTAGGGGAAAGCACATGGAAATGGGTAGCAATTTTGTGGACAACTTAATTTTTCATCTTGAAATAGTGAAAACGGGAACGTGTTATAGTAAAACGTGTTCGCTTATGGCTTGGTAATCACCGAGCCCAATGTGGGTGTGTTAAAATGAGAGCGCATTATAATGTGCTCGCATTATGGTTTAAATTTCAAAAAATGCGCGCATTCTGAGTTCAAAAAATGTGCAATTTTTGAAATCAAAAAAAAAATTCCAAGTGCTCGCGTTTTGGTGTACATTGAAAAAAAATTATTCTCTTTTCCTTGTCTCTTTCTTCTTGTTATCTTTTAGGGAAACTATATACATGAAATAAAAATTTAAGTATAAGTTGACATTTACATATGGACGTTTACTTTCTTATACTTTAAGTTATATTTCATGTATATAGGCAGGATAATTGAGAGTTGTTTCAGATCTCTAGGAGTTACAATGCAAATTCTAGTTTTTGGAAGATCTCAAAAATTTTAGACTTAGTCAAATTTCAGTAATCAACATGTCAAATTTCAATAATCAGCAAGTTGTATCATCTTTCTCTCTCTTTCTCACACATTTTTTATCCCTTATGCTCTAGACCTCTCACACACACTCCCCTTCCCTCTATACTTCTATCTATCTAGCCTCTCTCTCCCCCTCCATCCCTCCATCCTTTCCTCCTTCCCTCTTTTCCTCTAATTTTCTCTATCTCCCCCACTCTCTTCCTTCCTTCCACCCACCTTCCCTCTCTACTTCACTCTATCTAACCTATCTCTCACTTCCTCTCTCTCTCCCTCCCTTCCTCCCTCCTCTCTCTCTTCCTTCATCCCAACCACTTTCCTTATCTAATTCTCTCTGCTATGCAAATGTATCGCCGATGATATTCATAATTCACACATTGAAATGATTAATCACTACCTGTTTACGCAATGAATGTTCAGGTCACCTCAGTTCAATTATACCTGGATGCTTGTGTTCACTTGCAATATCAAAAATCATGAAAGAAGTACTTAGGTCGCCATTGGTCTAACACATACCACTAACGCTTGTACTCACTTTCAACATCCAATAAAAGCTCAATGATGACACAAAGCACAAAAGTAATGTTAAAATGACAATGGTTTTTGCATATAGTTGCATGTTAAAATTAGACCACATCCATCATAAATTCATTATCTACAGAGTATTTGTTACATAAAGGGATTCCAATTAATTATTATCTTTTCTACAAATAGAACTGAGTATACTTGACATAAATCAAAATCATCAAAAAAAATGTAGAAATCATCATCTTATCATTAAGTTTCGTCATTTCATCATTCATACATTTTACATCAAATAAATTATGCATTAAATTGTACCATAAATACATCATGTTCATTTTACCATAAAACGTTCATTACATTATCATCCATCAACATCATATGCATTTGATCACTTTTTAAACCCATACATCATTTGTCATCCATACATTTTATCACATTTAAAATAAATGCAAGTCATGTCATTGTTATCATTACATCATCCATTATCATTCATCATAAGATCCTCATTTTTATCATTATCGCATTTAAAAATAAAAAGAATTTATCCATCCATCCATACATTTTTATTACACTTGAAATAAAAGCATCATAAGTTCATCATTTAGAGATTCATACATTACATCATACATCCATATATCATATAATCTACATATTCATTTTATCATTTTTATCATCATCACATTTAAAATAAAATGCATTTATCATTACATCATCACATTGAAATAAAATCATTCATATAGAATATCACATATAAATGATAAACCATCATAAGATCAAATCAACTGCATCTCGTATATATATCATCAATTAAGTCTGAAATAAAGATACATTCCTTGAAATCATTAGTGGTCACAACACTACTGTTATGGCATTGCACCTCTTGATTATTATCCTCAATATATTTAATGTCATTTTGAGAGTTAGTGTAATGATCATGTCGCCATATATCACCTTGTTATAGTTTCTTACCATTGTATCAAGCTAGAGAAGATAATGGAGACATCTTAGGGTTTTGGGTGCTTGATTTGTAGTATGTTGACTACTCTTACATGAAATAATGTTGCTTCTATATGAGAGGCTTGTAGCTATTTTCCTACATGGATTATTCTTATGTGGGGAAATTTTTCCCAATATTTCCTTGGCCTCAATCTCGGGTGCATTGCATAATGTTTTTTCTCAAGGTTTTTAATGTTAATAAATCTATTTTAGCAAAAATGAAAGGTTCACTAGTGCTTTTGAGAACTTGGAATGAAAGAAAGAAAGGTATGCAAAAACACTTCCTAAAATAATCTTAGAGGAGAGTAATGTTCAAAGTTTATATATTTACAATTATATAAAGGAAGAGTGCATGGAATACACTTGGATTTTAAATATTTTAAGTAAACCATCTACAAATATCCATTGAAACATGGATTTATAATGTAAATATGGATACCACCAATAAAAAATATGTGTATTAACCAAATATCCATATAGGCATACATCAATATTTGTCAATATAAGTATAACATATATAAAAATTAGTCATATAGGAATACAAAAAAGGACCCCAATAAAAGTTCATTCCCCTCCAGGTGAAGAAAATAGATCATGGGCAACCTTTGATTGTTGAAGGGATTGAGATGCCTATGGCAGTGGCCTACTTCGAACTCAAGGGCTGCTCCTATTTAATTCTTCTTGGAGCTTTACCTGTTACAATAAAAAGTATAAACATTAATGTATAGAAATAAAATTATAAAAAATGAAATATGTAACAAAATAATCACTTATCACCACTGAATGATCTCCTTCCTCATGCATAACAGCAGAATGTTTAGGTTGTGGCATTCCAAAGTCCCATAAAAACAATCTATATACAAATTAACCTACAAATCAATAATCATTTGATTTTTCAATAATAAAGATCTATAAAAATTTATGTGATTTAAAATTTACTAATCTACCTCATACCTGCATCAAAGGCATCAAGTTTTCTATTGCAGTAATGGCACCATGATCCATTACCCTATCAACATTGGGAGGAGTCTCTACTTGCAACATATATAAATAAAACAACATTATTCATAGATTATTGAAATAGTATACTAGTGATGACAATTAGGAGGATAAGAGTGAAATGGTGTGCTACAAGCTAGTGATGCCACTAACCTATATTTTATGAGTTCAACAACATGAAGAAATTAAATTCATAGATTATGAAGTGCATAACAACCCGAAATCAAATTAATTAAAAAGTACAAAGCATAATTACAAACTATCTAGAACCTTCAATTCATTAAACATTATTCAATTATAAAATACAATGTATAGTTTGTATTACCTGAGTGAAACTTTATGTCCACCTCCACTAGGAGGTGTTGCCATCAAAGCTCCAAGATTAACCTATTCAACATCCAAAATGTGATATAAGAATACCATTTATATAATTTTTAGCTATTCACATGTAGTATTTATAATTATTTACTAGTTACATACCTCTACAGTATATGTGGTCGCGTAATAGGGAGGTGGAGGACCACTAAAAATAGAGTGAATGCTATGACCCTAAAATTTCATTATAATCATTCAACTAATTTAGTTAATCTTGTATTTCAAAAATTAAATTTAATAAATTAAATTCAATGAACTTGCTAACATTTACCTAACTATCAATATTGAATGCCTCATGAAGGAGGGCATCTACCATCGCCTTATGATCAGTTACAAATTTACTTGGGCAGCTGCATCCTGACTATGTGTGGGATCATAACCATAGGGTGACCCACAAGCCTAACAAATATGAGGTGGAACTCTAATCCTTGAAGACTCACCTAACTCACCTTATGTTAGAGGAATGGCATGTTGTATGAGGCTTTGGGTCAAGGAACTAATCAACTACAATGTATCGACCTCAACACTCTCCCTCATAATGGAAGGGATAGTCACATGCTCATATGTTGGTCTAGTGAGTGCTTGTCTTCCTGGCCATTGTGGATCAATAAATGCCCCCACTCTATCCTGTGTGGAACCCCCACCTCTACCGTCGTAGTACCACATATCAAAATAGTTTAGGATTCTATTGAGGATAAACTCACAGTAGAGTTTCCTCAAAAATATTGTAGCACCTCATTGTTGTTGCATGGAGGATGGTTAAAAAAAATCCACCATCTCTTCCAAAAAAAATTATTTATCCCTTGGTGGTTACATTAATGAATAGGGAACCTCTTTCTTGAAGGATGTGTGTGCAATGTTTTTACCCCATATAAAATGGAAGAAATAATCTCAAGCAAAATTATAAAACAAAACAAAACACTCAAGATTAGGTCTTAAAGATGAAACTCAAACAAGAGCATGAAAATAACACGGATTTCACCTTGTATGAGCTTGATGGAGTTGCTCGCCCTCGTTGATGACTTGATATGTATGATCTAGGATGATTTTGGTAGCATAACAACTTGATTTTGCTTGATTTGGATTCAAGGATGGATATGGTTGCAAGTATTTGGCTCTAGTGATTGAAGACTTGGGATGAATGTGGTTAGAATGTGGTTGGGTTTGTGATAAATTGCAAAAATGGTTGTGTGATTCATTTAGCAAGGGAGATTGAAATAGATGGCCAAGATTGATTCTTGAAAGAGGATCAAGGGTTGAGATAAAAGAGTTGACCAAAGGAGTTAGAAATTATTTTTTAATGTGCATAGAAATTATAAAATGAATTAAATATTCCTTGTGAAGGAGAAAAGGAATTTAATATTCCTTGGGGGATGCGAGAGGAATTAAAAATTCCTCAAAAGGACCTTGGGAGGAAAAAAAGGAATTAAAAATTCCTTGGGGGATGGGAAGAGTTGACCAAGGGATATGTTAGGATATTTAATCAATGATTAGGTTGTGTGAGTGAGGGATTAGATAAATTATTAGGTGGGTAATGAGGATTAATGATCCACTTGTATATTATGGAGGATGTGACACCTCCTTAATCAAGGATTATGAATGTGCACATCCTTATCTAGGATTATGAAAATTAATCAAGACTAGAAAAAGGTTATGGAGAATGGGATATGAGGGGAATTAAATAAATGTATTATTTATTTAATTTTCTAAGGAAAGGGATAAGTGATGGTAGTAAATAATTAAAAGTAATTATTTACTTTAGGCTAGGATTTAAAGATGATAGAAGAAATTAATTAGGATGAAGGGATAAATGATAATGAATATTAACTAAATATTAATTAAATAATAATGTATTATTCAATTAATATAGAGGATATGACATTAGTTGAATTCGGGGTAAATTGACCAAAGTAAAGTGGTCAATTTTCAGTGTCTACATTTTCCTCCTCTTTGAGATGGTGTTACGAAGTGTCGTCATTTGAAAGAAAAATTAAAACATAACACCTAAAAGAAGATGGTTAGATTAGAGAAGATTAAACTTATTTTTTAATGTGCATGAGAATGATAAAATGAATTAAATATTCCTTGGGAAGGAGAATTTTTTTTTAATATTCCTTAAAGGATGAGAGAGGAATTAAAAATTCCTTAGGGGATGGGAAGAGTTGATTAAGGGGTAGGTTAGGATAGCTAATCAATGATTAGGTTGTCTAAGTGAGGGATTAGGTAAATGATTAGGTGGGTAATGAGGATTAATGATCCACTTGCATATTATGGAGGATGTGACACCTCCCTAATCAAGGATTAGGAATGCGCACATCCTTATCTAGGATTATGCAAATTAATCATGACTAGAAAAATGTTATGGAGGATGGTACATGAGGGGAATTAAATAAATGTATTATTTATTTAATTTTTGAAGGAAAGGGATAAGTGATGGTAGTAAATAATTAAAATTAATTATTTACTTTAAGCTGGGATTTAAAGATGATAGAAGAAATAAATTAGGATAAAGCGATAAAGGATAATGAATATTAATTAAATAATAGTGTATTAATCAATTAATATAGAGGATATGACATTAGTTGAATTGGTGTAAATCGACCAAACTAAAGTGATCAATTTTCAATGTCGATATTTTTTCCCTCTTTGAGATGGTGTTATGAAGTAGCATCATTTGAAAGAAAATTAAAACATAGCACCTAAAAGAATATGGTTAGATTAGGGAAGATAAAAATTCCCTTTTAATGTGAATGAGAATGATAAAATGAATTAAATATTCCTTGGAAAGGAGAAAAGGAATTTAATATTCCTTGGGGGATGAGATAAGAATTAAAAATTCCTCAAAAGGACCTTGGGAAGACAAAAAGGAATTAAAAATTATTTGGGGGATGGGAAGAGTTGACTAAAAGGTAGGTTAGGATAGCTAATCAATGATTAGGTTATGTAAGTGAGGGATTAGGTAAATGATTAGGTGAGTAATGAGGATTAATTACGCAATTGCATATTATGTAGGATGTAACACCTTCCTAATTAAGGATTGGGAATGTGCACATCCTTAATCTAGGATTATGAAAATTAATCAGGACTAAAAAAAGGTTATGGAGGATGGGACATGAGGGGAATTATTGGAGGGAAGGGATAAGTGATGGAAGTAAATAATTAAAGTAATTATTTACTTTAGGTTAGGATTTAAAGATGATAGAAGAAATAAATTAGGATGAAGGGATAAATGATAATGAATATTATTTAAATAATAATGTATTATTCAATTAATATAGAGGATGTGACATTAGTTGAATTGGGGGTAAATTGACCTAACTAAAGTGGTCAATTTTCAATGTACATTTTTCCCCTCTTTAAAATGGTGTTATAAAGTAGCATCATTTTGAAGAAAATTAAAACATAGCACCTATAAGAAGATGGTTAGATTAGGTAAGATGCCCCAATCATTCAAAGGAGTGACTAGGAAGAAAGATGATGGGAGTGAAGATAAAGATTAGGGATTGACGATTCCCCCTCAAGAGGACATGGCGGTTCAAGAGAACACGGGTGTGTTCTCTAAATGGATGAGATAATGAAACGGTGGATGGGGAAGATGATGCAAAATGATGGATAAAAGAGGATGATAAGTGATAGGAGATTGGGAAAAGAAGATGATAAGAAAGAAAGAAAAAATGGATTCAAGGATAAATATGATGTTACGATCAAACCACAAGCCAAGATGGATTGATGATGGATGGAGTGTTGTTGATGAGGGAATGATATATCCCAAAACAACATAAGGATAGGGAAGGATAAATCCCGATGATGATGATGAGAGTGTTGTTGACAAGGGAAGGATACATCCCAAAACAACATAAAAGAATAGGGAAGGATACATCCCAATGATGATGATGAGAGTGTTGTTTATGGGGGAAGGATACATCCCAAAATAACACAAAATGATAGGTAAGAATACATCCCGATGATGATGATGATGATGATGATGATCAAGGATTGTAGCTAGGAGGGGAACAATACCAAGGATGTGATTAGATTATTTGTGCAAGATTGAATGGATTAGGATTGGATTGAGATATGATATTGTTGAAATGAATTAAAATAATGTAAGAAAAGATGCTTAGAATAACAAATGTATATTATCCTAAGAAGATTGAAGATATGATGATATGATGAGGATGATAGATGAAAAGATGATTAGAATAAAATATATATATTATCCTAAGAAGATTGAAAATATGATTATATGATGAGCATGAAGACAGTAGAGGGATAGAAATAGATAGGATAAATAGATGAGGGAGAGTGATGAAGGATGAAAGGTTTAGGGTGAATGGATATGGGGACTTGGATAGATGAAAGGATGGGATATGGGGAGATAATGGATAGTAACCAAATCAAGAAATTTAGTGGTTATGTGCTACGTTGCCATGTAATAAGCACTTAATTTAATATAGCATGAGATATTATGCACCAGGGTATGAGGAACCAAGGTGACATTGTATCGCATGCATAGGACTGACACAACAAACAAAAGGTTAGTCCAACATTCCAAAGTCACAGGGGACTTTGGTTTGGGTATGATGTTGGGATAACCATAAACAAAAAGGATGCCTTGATGCAACACAAGACCACAGGGATCTTGGTGGGTACTACATGGGGAAACCAAGGAGACAAGAGCAAACAAAAGATCAAGATATGTCCCTATTTCTACTCGTCAAAGCACACCATGATATGGTGGATTGTGGCGACCCTAACATAGTATAATAGGAAGCTCAAAATGATAAATAAAATCTCAAAAGCATCGAAAGATCACAACAAATTTCAAATTTCCTTTTCTACAAGATCAAAAGGGTGGATGGGATTGATGTGGTCTGTTGTAAGAAGGATGCATCTTATTAAGACCAAAGATGAAAACTAAATGACTAAACGAGATGATCGACATGATGCAAGATACCTGAAACTGATTGAACCTCATAATACTAATGACCTCTATTTTTAAGTACCATCTAGGATAGGGAGATACTTGACGACACAATAAGACAACAAGACACACCCTAAAGACCTAGGGGCTTGAGGGTTGATCCAAGATCAGCCTTGCCTACGAGTGCAAAGCCCTCATAGTTCGATAAAAGACTGAAAACTAACCATGGATAAAAGTGGAAAGAGGACAATGGAGACTTTGATGGATGACCAAGACTAGATGGATACATTCGCTGGGGGTTGATCAAATGATCAAATTTGCCTATGTGAAAGCGCAGGGGCAATGTAGCTCGACAAAAGGCCAAAGATAGACAATGGATAAGGGATGTTGAGATGACCATGATAAGTATATACAATGATGGAATCAATATGATGACACAAGATAGACCTTGTGGGTAGGATGATTGATATGTTGGATATGGATTAGGTGAAGCTCAAGAATTGGATACTTATCCAAATCATCAAAATATGAATTGGGAGGATGACATGATGGATAGATGAGTGAAGAAAAGTGAGAGGAGATTAGAAAGATGTGAGAAATAGATAGGAGTGATGATAGTGAGATTAATGGAATTGGGTTGCATGGGGGTAGCCTATAGCTAGATATCAATGACAAGGGATTATGAGATAAAAGGAAAATAGAGATAAATGGATGGATTGATAAAGATGGGGAGATAGAAAGATGCTAGGATGGATGGATAGAGGGATAAGGATTTGAAAATATGGAATGGATTACTAGATGGATAAATGGATGGGGAGATAAGGATGAATATATGGAAAAGGACTAGTGGATGGGTGGATAGGAAGATAATTATTTGGAAGATGGAAGGGATTATTGGATGGATGGATGGATGGATGGATGGGAAGATGAAAAGGTATTAGTGGATGGAGGGATGGAAGTATTAATGGAAGGAGGATGGAGAGATAGAAGGGATTTATTGGATGGATGTATGTTGTTTCCAAGGACTATGTCACAGAGAAGTAAATACCCCACTCCATAGATGTCATGTGTAATGAGGCAAGAGTGATGGAAGATATTAGGATGGATAGATAAGGACTGGAGATGGATCATAGTAGGAGGGGTGGACAATGGAATATAGATGAATGTGGATAGGATGCATGGATAAGGAAAGTGTATGGGGAGGATAAGGAATATGATAGTGTATGGATGAGAGGAATATATACCAAAAGGTGTCCAAAGCATGTATAGAGTGGTTCCCTCATCTTTATCAATATCACAAGGAGGGTGGAGGGACTAGATATAAATGGGATATGATGGGTAGGATGTGGAAGATAGGTGGATGTAGGAGATGGAGGAAGGGGATGAAGTTGCCCCCAAGTGTGGAAGTAAAATAGATGAGGGATTTACACATAATGCTTTTTTGCTAGTTTTTCATCATGGTACTTATCCAAGGTGCTTGTTTTCCACGTTTTCATCATTGGCCGATTTTTTTCTCTACTCTTTTTTTTTTGGATTTTTTGAATTTTTTAGATTTTTTGGATAGTATGTGGATGGAAATGGATAATGATAGGGATGTGGAGAAATGCATGGATAGACATGTGACAAAGAGATGGATGAAGAACTCAAGCATCAAGATCCATACGATGTAATAGGAGACCATGTGTGAAACGACTATTGGATATTGGTACAACCTTGTTAGAATGGATGGGTTATGCAAGAGAATGGATTACAGGGATTTGATGGGGGAGATATGTGGGAAAATGAATGGGGTATTGGAAATTGTATGGATGAAGTTATGGAGTGGATGTGTGATGGGGAAATGTGTTCAGGACCAACATTGGAACATATGGTGGTGGATGTGAAAAAATAGGAGGATGAATGGATGGAGAGTATGGGGATAATGGAGGAGTTGAGATAGTTAATTTTGGGACATACGGACCCAAAATATATTTAGGAGATGGAGGATGTGAATAGTTAGCTTTTGGATTAGCCACTTGGATTTTGTTACATATTTTTTATTTTAAGGCATTGCATCTTGCTTCTTTGGAATCCACATTGTTTTGATTTTTTCTTTAGTGGGCCTGTGTGGCCACTGGATTGTATTTTTCTTTTCTTCAACATGTCTTTTGAAGGGGACATGAGGAAATTTAGATTCATGTGGATGTTTGGATTTATGCATTTTTACTTTGGCATCCAAAATGATTTTGATAGCAATGAGATGGTTATGAGGCGATGGATGATGTGGGGGAGACGTTGATGGAGTGATACAGATAGGCTTTTAATGATGATGTGTGGATGGAGGATGTCAGATAGCATGCATAGAGGGGTGCCTTTGTTGATCCTAATTAGGGGTTATGAATTTAGGATTTTTATGATGTGTGCTACTGATAGGTGATGGATGGATGAGAGGATGAAGAGGATAAGATGGAGGAGGTGATTTTGGGATATAAGGTCCCAAAATTTACTTTGTACATGGAGGATTTATTATGGTGGATAGAGGTATGTGGGCACCCAAAATTGATTTAGAGGATGAAGGAGGAAGATGGACGGTTGTTTTGAGGTAACATGATGGAGGAGGGGGCAGGGTGACAAATGGTTTGGTGGAGCAATGGGAAACGCCTCGTATTCCTTTAGAAGAGGATCGTTGAGGATGTAAGGAGGTTGTACCAACACTTTTGGATTGTGAGCCTTGAGAGATATATCCAAGACCTTGTGTACATGGATGTTCTTTGGCCTGGATGCGCTCTAAAATGCCTTACTCATGAAGTCCTAAACCTTTTCCTTGATATTTCATGATCTTGAGCATGAGATCTATGGTAGGATGCTTATTATTTTGAAATCATGATGCGATTCCATTAATAGGTGGAGGAGGAATGGTGGTGCATATGTTTTATTTTTCTTCTACAAGAAAACCACCATGGATGAGTGTAATGTTACCAAGGTGATATAAAAGTGGTGTTGGGATGGTAGGGCTAGGCGACAATGAAGGATCATGAGATGGAGATGATGGGATGACGAAATATTGATTTAGAGGAGTGAGTGATAAGGGGTCAGAAGAGGTATTGGGTGATATGATACAATTTGGATTTGTGGCAATGGGTGATAAGGGCTCATGAGATGGAGTGATTGGATCTTGGATGTGAAGGGTATCATGGGATGGAGCCGATGAGATAGTGTGATCTTGAGATGGGGTGGATGGGATGGTACGATCAAGACATAATTGAGGATAGGGATTATGAGATGGAATGGATGGGGAATATAATCTAGATATGAATTATATAGGATGACAGGATCTTGATTTGGAGGAGGGGATATATTGGTATGCTTTGGATCAAGCTCTTTGCATGGCCCATCTTTTGTGGGAGGCATGATGATGGAGGAGTGTTGGAGGGACTCCTCAATTGGGGGGGATGGGAGGATGGAGGATTCATGAAGGTCATGGGATTGGATTTCGGTGATACCAAGATCAAGGTGAGCGGATTGGATTTGGGTGTCTTCAATGGATTGGGCGATGTTAGGATTAGGCGATGGGGATTCAATGGGTTTGACGGGTTCAACAGGTTCAACAATTTGGGTGGTGCTAGGAGTGGTAATAGTAATGATAATCATGGGATGGATAAGGGCCTCATCGATGGTGGTCGTACATGGTGGAGTGGGATGGCATGATTCCACAATATCAAGATGTGGATTTGAGGATCTCTCCTCTATCATGAGTCCTTGGACAACATCTGGAATGAGATCTTTAGGAATTGTAGGTTTAGATGGGGTGATGGGAATGAATGAAGGATTATGGATTGGTGGATTAGGATTAGATAAGTGGATGGGATTGGATAAAGGACTGGGAGTAGGTGGAGATGATAAGAGGACCCTCATCCGACAAGGTCAAAAAAAAAAAAGGACTAACACCACACAACACAAAAACCACATAAACAAAAAAACATAACAATAATACTCTAGAGGCAACAAGGGAAAGGAAAAAAACCAGGTACACTGGGAGAGTGTCATCACATGGCCTTACATGGATTAACCAGACTACCTAACACTAGGATCCACCTCCATCTATGTGCATTAACCATACTACCTAACACTAGGAGCCACCTCCATCTATGGTTTACATGACAGCCTATCTAAAGGTGTCACCCCATAGGGTGACTCATGCGGAGCCACTTACCTTTCATGGAGACAAGGCAATGACCTTACCAGCCAGGTCTTCCCACCCATCCTTAGCCTTTGAGAGCACTAACGGTAGGGGTGAGGTGCATGTTTTAGTCTTGTTATGTGTTTAACTAACCTAACCCACTAGATACTTTAATTAGGTTATCACTTAATTAAGGGAACTCTTCCATGGATGAACACTTGTGTACCAGCCCCCATGAAGAGCTTCTCTCCCCTACGGTTACCCAAAACCAAGGTCAAGTAGAGGGTGTACCTCAATACTCAAAACATAAAGGACATTTTCAAAAAAACAACACACGAGGTATGACCATCTCATGACTACATGAAGTATTAAAACTCATAAAACAAGGAGGTACCACCCATACACACCTCCTCAAGGTAAACAGGATAGATATAAAAGTGAAACAACAAATGCACAAATGCACAACTTCCCCTAGCCTCTGGAGGTAAGTAAACATCTACCCAATCACGAAAATTAAAACATGGGTTTTTGTGACTCAAAGTCAACACAAAAGTGAGCCAATCCAAAATGAAACATTAATTAACTCTACTTTTGAACAAATAGAAATCAAGGATTATCATAACCAAAATTATACTACTAAGCCCCCCAATCATTAATTCAAATATTTTTATGTAAAATAACCTATCAATTTCTTAAATTACTAACTCAAATAAGTGACTACATACAACAAACAACAATATCGCAAGGTAACTCCCCCTCAACCTAAACAATCATTTCTATTAAAATTACAACAACAATGATGATATTCCGATAACAATATGTCTACAAAAAAATGACCATGGAAGACATTACCCTCACATTTTTTAGAACCACATAACTTAACAGCTAACTTTGCATAACGAGCAGTCACCCAATAATTCATGAATAGACACAACTATTTAAGTAATTTGTAAAGGAATACAACATTTATAGAAAATATAATTGTATGAGTGTGAATTTTCACCCCCTTACACTTTAGAAAACTGAAAGAGGAGGTTTAATTCCACTTAAGCTCGTTGTTTGCATTCCACTCAGTGCCCTATTTGTGTGTCGGTGAGGGCGTTTCTATCTGGGATGCCCACACGGTGTGCTTATGTCCCTAGAAAATTCTGATGGCTAGAGTCTGCAGAGACGTTACATTTTCAAATGGAACTCGAAGAGTAACGTCCCTCTTCGGCTAGCCGACCCGAATATGGTTGTTTTTCATCTTCTCCTTCATATTCTTGACCATTCTATCCATTATCAAGTTTTGTGAGATCTTGAGTTCATCACTTCATATTTTCTCCACTCCTTCAAACATCCATTCAGGCCTTGTAGCAGCATTCCTCACTCCATTGCAGAAATCTACCACTCCATCATTCTGATAGTGCAAGCATAGGATAAATAACATGACAGTAGAGGCTTGAGTTCCTCTCATTTACTCCTCCACAAGCCTTGAGCGCTTTAGATGGATATGGTAAGCTCCTCTCATCTCCTCTATCATATTCGGTTGAGTAAGCACATACTATTTTGTAGTGTTTATTGCAGACGTAGCTTGTATTTCCTTTCCTTATCTCTATTTCTATCATTGCAATCTTGGTTGTTCGTGGAGGTGGAAACACCAAAACGAAGGTTTGATTGAGGCAAGCCCCTAAACAACCCCAAAAATTTCCCTCTTTGTTGTGTGTAGGTGGAGAGATCTTGAAACAATCTGGCAAGAGGAGTGTTCTACAAAATCGTCTCCGCCACCCTCGGGGTAATATACTTCATTTATCACGTGAGTATTTACCTTTCTCTTTTCTTAGTCTTGTTCCTTACTTCCCAAAACTACTAGACTAGACTGTCAATCCATTCTCGGGATTCCAACCTCGTTTCTCTAGTTTTATTGTCATAGGATGCTAGTGCACCTCTGAGACACTAGTTCATTGTGTTGTCATCCCAGAACCACGCTTTTGGCATCAGACAAAGAGCTACCTTAGACGCAGGGTTGACTCTGGAAAGCGACTCGTCTAGTCTCCCTTTAGCTCTCGGGATTCCTGAGTGATCAAAGGACACATAATCCTCATCATTATCATCCATTCTATCCTAACAATCCTTCAAACTTAGATAAGTTAGGGCAGCATTTCCGCTCTTGGCCTTTTGTGACCTGGGGCCTTGCAATGGGTGGTCCCCCTCTCTTACATTTTTCGTAAACCCGAGGTGAGCCAACATCTATCCATTTTTCGGCAACCTGAAATTTTTCTCATATACCTCTTGGTCAGTGTACCCTGGTATGTTGTGAAATTTTATGAGCTTCACAACCCATTCTATGACCTCTAGGAATATTGTTAGAAGAATTCTATGACACCTTTTGATGGAAAAGATGAAGGTCTCTTCTAGTTTCACTACTGGCCTTTTCTCTGGTTTTGCGATGGGTTTGTCTGCACACGAGCACATATCATGAGGCAAATCTAGATTTCTTGATGAGACTAATCGCATCCCTACTCCTTCTACGTCATCGACCTCTTCATCCATAGATGAGCATGAGGTCATATGTATCCCTTCTGAGTACATCGTTAGCCTCAGTAAAGGGTTAGGCGCATTGGAAAATCACCTGGAAGGAAACCCAAAGATGGCTAGGGCTGCTAAGGTGATCAATGAAATAAGATACATGGTGGAAAAAGACTGGACAAGTGTGGAACTCTTGGCTAGTCTTGTTGGTTTGGTCAAATCATGTGCCCCCTCAAGCCTTGGCTGCATGATGTGAGGTAGCCTCTTCGAGGAACACGAGAGGCAGCTAGAGATGTCGATGCCTCCTATATCTATGTATATGGCTGACATAGTCTCGTCGGTCAATATACTCGCTACTTCTAAAATTTTAGAGACTATCAAAGTAAGCAAGAACCCTTTGGGTTTCCACTTCACCCCTTCTTCCACCTCTGGTGGTGGAGGATTTGGCAGAATGATGGGTGGAGGCTTTAGCAGTGGAAACTTCAAAACTGGAGGTGGCATTAGCAGAGGTGGTGCCAGTGGAAGTCATCGTGGTGGCTTTGGCTCTAGCAATGCCTCTGACAGAATTCACACTGATGGCAGTGCCATCAGTGGCAGCTTTGGTGGTGGTCACGATGGTGGTGTCAGCAGAGGTCATACTAGTGGCAGCGGTATTGGTGGTGGCTCCAGTAGTAGTTACGGAAGAGGTCACGGTGGTTGCTCTAGTGGTGGTTCCAATGGTCTTATGTCATCTATTGAACCTATTCTAAATACCCTTTTTCATAATATGGGGAAGATGTAGAACCAACTGGTGAACCTTTCCCAAGCTTCAACCCAACCTATCCTCTTTCCCTTCTTCCGACACATCCCATTGTCAGTTGCAGTCCTAAACACTCCTTTCCCGCAAGGGATGGAGATCCCAAAATTCAAGAAACATGATGGTAAAGTGGACCCACATACACATGTGTCTACCTTTAACGCCTTATGCATAGACTTTTTCCATCATGATGCATTGATGGCCAAACAATTTCCCCAATCCCTCAAAGATACAACACCGGATTGGTATTTTTCTATGCCCGATAATTCCATCTTCACATTCGATTAGCTTGTGAATTAGTTCATGCGACAATTCCAAGCCAATATCGGACCAAAGATGACTTTCTAATACCTTTTTAGATGCAAACAAGGGGACAATGAAAAGATTATAGACATTATAGCATGGTACCAAGCACTCTTCTCACAGATCTTGTATCCAGTACCCAATTCTAATGTAGAGAATGTCTTCATAGGGAACTTACAAAGGCCTTGGCAAGAGAATTTTTCCCTCATGAAGTATCCTTATTTTGCACACTTGTGTGTAGCTTTACGAGATTACTAAAAAATGGTGATTCAATTTGGGGGTCCTCCCTCGCGCTCCTATTATAAAGGAAGATCTATCATATCGATCTCAAGAAGAAGTAAAACTATTATGAATGTAGTAGGCGTTGTGGATAACAACGACCTTAGACACAACTGAAATTTTACAAATCTATTAGATTCTTATTCTTCCATCTTGCATAATTTGGTGAAGGATAAGATCCTTACCCTACCACCTCCTAAACTAGTTAGAGAACTGTACCCTAGCTAGTATGAAGAAAACACTTATTTTCAGTACCATCAAGTTAATGGACACAATACCAAATTTTTTATGCGCCTACATCATGAGATACAGGATCGCATAGAGGATGGTAGTATCCTTCTTGATGGAGGAAAGCAAAACACAATAAAATCAGTGGAAAAAGCTAATAGTGAATTATAGATATACACGAACCCATTTTTGTCACATTTTGCTAACATGATTATCGATCTCGCTGATTCTACTTCTCACCCTGAGGCACATGTTAACATGGTTGTTGTTACTCCCTCTCCTTGCATTGCGACCAGTTCATCGGTTATAAAATTGACTTCTCAAGATGTGCCAATAAATGGTAAACCTTCTCTACTCTACATTCTTTCTCGCCTCAATGGCAACATTGTGACAGGGGTCTTGGTCGACCCCACGAGTAGAGTGAATTTCATCTCAGCGAAGACATTACTCTTGAACTTCCTACAAAGAGATAAGTACAACAAAACAAAATCCGTGATTCGCACGCATGACAGACTTTCTCTTAAGCCCTATGGATCGATAACATTGTTCGTGCTAGCTGGACCTAAGAGTGTAGACACACTCTTCTATAGCATCCCCAAGTTGGACCTATTCAGAGTGAAGCTAGGAATACCTCGGCTAGCTTCCATGAATGGGATCACCTCTATGATTCACAAGTGCCTTAATTTTTCCCATGAAGGTGTCATGCACGTAGTGCATGACACTAAATATCAGCCTATGGTATCCCGTGGAGGATACTCGTTGGATCACTTTTGGCCCACTCTAGCCAGTCTTCTACCATAGAGAACGAACCTAATTTACAAAAATTATGTGAAGTACAAAGTTGGGGAAAAAGGACTACCAAAGTTGACCCTTCCCATAGAAGAGTAGCCAGCTACCTCCTCTTCCTAAAATGGAAAGGAAAATCTCACTCCCTCTCAAGTTGGCTCATCCACTCCCCTCTCTTGCGAAGAGTATTAGATGAACAAGCTCAATTTCTACCTATTGAGTCTAATGATTCCTCCTTGGTGAAATCCCAAGATCAGGATATCGGATCTCCCTAATGGTTCCCCAAGACCTTGGTACTATCTGTACAACAGAAAGAAAGATTCACGAAGAGAGTTTGCACCTCGACCTCATCCTGTCCCCCCAAACAAGAAAGGTTCCACTCCTAAAGTGGTAGAGTCAACTCCTCCCGCCGTTTTTGACCCTGCCCCTCCTCCCATTCAGGTGTCTACCCTTCTACTAGAAACATCCATGGAGGACACTCCCATGGCTAAGCAAAATCCATTTGTCCCTTCACAAGTTCCAGCTTCTGGTTTGAAGACTCGTAGAAACCACCTTGTGCACGAGCATAAGCATTAGAGAAAGCCACTCCTAGCTGAGAAAGCCTCCTTAGAGAAGGAGGGGGAGAAGGTTGCACCTCTTGCTACATCCTCCTCTTTTTCCCCTTCTGTCCCTAAATCTCTTTCGGTTCCCACTATGAGCGCACATGTGCCTGGAAGGGTGCAAGTGTTCATCGCTCCTTTGGTGTAGCCGCCCTCTTTGACTTTCATCCTGGATGTCTTGCCTTTCCCAAATCCCATGGACATGGTGAACACTTTAGTTGTATCCACTGCAGTTATTTCCTCTTCTCCTTCGACCCTCCTTGTTTCATCTATGGGGAGTTCACCTCCTCCGATTAAGAAGAAGGTACACTGTGGCCCCTCCAACAATGGAGGATTTACGAAGAGCCCACCTTCCCCGAAAGGTGGCCCCAAGTTGACATGTTTTGTCCTAGTAACGGAACCAGTCCCAGCCTCCCTCGAGTTTGTCACCGCTCCTGAGTCTCTCAGTCAGTCCAGTAGTGAACCTCGGGTGCAAACTCCTCCATCCACCAAAGTGAAGTATGGCACTCCTGTTGGATGCATGTTTAACTCGGTGGATAAATTATCGACCTTTTCATAAATATTTGTGAGATCATTGACCTTGGACCCACAAGACTTGAGCGATGGAGACCTCATAGATCCCTCTACCTTGGCCCTTGTTGCGGGAGGATTGGAAGCTCCTCCCCTTAACATTACACCATTGCAGTCTCATCATCCTTCCCCTTTCAATGATCTACAGTGGGAAGCTAACAACCTCTTGGTCGACCAGTGTTAGGGAGAGACCCTCTTCTTGATCTTTAGATTAGATATCTGTGTGTTGTGATGTGTTCCCCCGCAATCATGCCACATGTGCCCGAATGACCCTCGTCACCCCTCTTGGTGCTTGGATATAGGCATGGTGTTTATGTTGTAAACTTTCCTATATATGTACCTCTATTATTCCATGTTTTTGAATGACTTTCAGTAAACTGGGGATGATGCAAAGCATCGGGAGCATTTAGGCCTCCTTCCATGTTGACCCAATTTTTTATTTTTTTAATTTTTACTTTGTCTTCTGTGAATTCTTCCTAATCTGATTGGGGATTGATGATCTTTTGCCTCTTGTCATGGTTACCTAACATATATAAATAAAATTAGATTTGACCCCACGAAACCAAATGCCCATGTGCCCATTGTGTGTGATCTATTCTCTTTTACTTTCTCTTTATCTTTCTCTCTTTTTTTCTCTATTTTTCTCTTTCATGTGTGACAACGCCTCTTCTACATTACTTGGTCTTTAGAAAATGCATTTTTGCCAAAAAAATCTCTTCTCAAAGACCCTTCACACACTTCCTTGTTAGAATTGCATTCTCAACTTGAAATCCTAACATAACATGTTTCCTTCATCATGGGTTCATAAAGAAAGGACATGGGAATCCTCCTCCGAAGTGGGAATTGTCTTAGTCTTCCCCTCACATGACCAAATCTCCTTCCTTTCGAATTCCTTGATAAAGTGAATGTCTTTCAAAAGGAATCCTTGGGGACAAGTCAATTCGAGAAGGAATATGGTAACCTTTGAACTGTGTATCCCTTGAGTGGACCCCTCCTTTTCACGTTGGGTTCCCAAGGGAACCCTTTGAAATCTTTCAACAAGTTCTATGGCATCTAGCTCGGGGGCAGCTCGACTAGGTCAGTTTCATTTCTTCGCGTCTAGTCCAGGGGTATCCTAACAAGACCGTCTTCACATTTTTATGTCTAGCTTGGGGGTAGCCTGACTAGACTTCACCTTTCAAATAACGCATCCCTTAATTGGACCCTCCTTCCTTTTGAAGGGTTCTAGAGGGACCCCTTTAAAATTCTTACAACTTAGCAATGGTCTATGTGACTATCCATTCACTGGCCTACGCGCCCGCTACCTGATGTGTTCTATCTGCATGTAAATATATCTCCATCTCTGACTTTATGGAGTCCCCTTTACTCAGTTTCCCTCATGTGAGATTTCTTGGGGGATACCTTCCTTACAGGTCTGCGGGCCTGTAAGGCAGTCTACTCGGTCTCCCCCATGTGAGAGTTCTTGGGGAATACCTTCCTTATAGGTCTGCGGCGATGTAAGGTTATTTTCCTAGTTTCCTTCATGTGAGAGTTCTTGAAAAATACCTCCCTTGCAGGACTGTGAGCCTGTAAGTCACTTTCATACTTCAGCTTTGTGGTTTCGCAGAACTATGAAGTCCTTTCCTGCACTTATGGGTTCGCTAGACCGTGCTCTGCTTCCTTGTCGATTCAGGTATACATTTCTTACTTTGTTAATTTCTTACTACTCTACTTTACCAAAGCACTCATAAGTATTTGTGCTCACTAAAGTTTGGGAAAAATGTATGAGCATTAATTTGTACCCCTAACGTAAATTCCCCTTTCACCCCTTTACACTTTAGAAAAACAAAAGCGGGGGTTTAATTCCACTTAAGCTCGTTTTTTGCATTCCACTTGGCATCATGTTTGTGTTTCAATGGGGGGCATTTATGTCAAGGATGCCCACGGAGCACGTAGATGTCTGCGTGGTGTGCTTACGTCCCTCGCAGATTCATGTGACTGGAGTCTGCAAACGTTACATTTTCGATTGGAATTCGAATAGTAACCTCCCTCTTCAGCTAGCCAAACCAAAGTAAATGTGATTAACAAGTGAACACGGATTTAATCTCATCGATTGCACCGGATGCAAAGTAAACACAAATTGGTTTAACAAATTGGTCTTAAGAAATTCCCCAAAAAATCAAGAGAGAGGAAGAATTCCTATTGCAACGAATGGATAAATGAAACAAGAATAGAGACGAAGCCAACCTAGATTCCAGCGCTACTGAAATGGAAATCGGTGTCAAGATCAACTTCTACGTCTACAGTAATTTGTTTCTTCAAAATATTAATCTGAAATCCTTCGCTTTGTAGAGGGATATGACAAGGTAAACAGTCTTCTTTGTCGATCCAACTATGTTCACCCAGCACAATTTTCCCCAAATTCCACTAACTGTATCCTTATTACTAATTTGATAGGATGATGTTTTCTATATAGAGAACTATTGTCAAGAGAATTGTTTTCTTTTCCCAACATTAAAAAAAAACTCCCCAAAACAATTCGAAAGAAAAGCATTATCAAAACCATAGAGAAAAGTTTTTGAAAACAACCATCAGAATAAAAATAGCAAGTTTCCAACCCATTTTCAGATTTGAATCACACATGCACTTGCATACAAAATATTTCCAATTTTCACTTCAAATTTCCATTTCGAATTAAATCAAGATAATAATTAATTAAAAAATATTATAATCCAATTATCAATATAAAATTTAACAATATTATAATCTAAATTTTATTCTTTCTTATAATTAAAAATATTAATTTCAAAAATTTAAATACTATATTCAATTATATCGACAAACATTTAGATTTACCAATTAAAATTAATACTTTAATTAAATACTCAATATTTTCTCATAATTCACTTGATTAATTAAATCTAATAAATTAATTGCATTAGCCTCCACAATAATAAACATTATTAAATCAACTACTAATTAATGGCATTCTAATAATGTGTTAATTAAAGCAACATTAAATTTATTAATGACATTTAAATTAACAACTATAATAAATGATTAGCCAATCATTAATAATACCATCAAAATAATCAGCACACCAACTCAAGCAACAATTACACAATCGACCCAAGGTCCCAAGCGGAGAGGCAGTACATGAAATTTCATGGTATGAATGGAAGTGGTAAGGAAAGATTTAGTGACAATATTATTATTAAAGGCGTTATGAATGGCCTTTATTTTGATGTTTACACTTGATGAAGTTTACCCAATAACACTAAAGTATCATTAACAACATTACAATTCTTATTAGGAAGTGTGTATCTAATGCCTTGATATCCATGATTTATACACATTGGTGTTAGTTCAATAGTTCCTTATTCCAAAAAGGACCAACCCCTTTTCGTTGTTTCCCATGATTTGATAGATTTTTATATGATAGGAAATTTGTGACTTTTAAAACAAGATGTAGATTCATCTTTAGACAACTAGGAATCATTTTAAATTTCAATTTTCTCACCTATGAGAAGCCAAATTTTTCTCAATTTTCAACATAGCTCCATTACTTTATCAACAAGGTGTATGTATATTGTTTGGATTTTATATCCTCATTAGTGATTAGCTAAAGGATATACTCCTTGATTCTTATATATCGATTCATTGGATGCCTTTGAATCTTACAATTTTTTATGGATCTTATAGATTTTGGACCATTTTGATTTTATTCATTTACCTTCCCACATATGTTGACTTGTAGGGATGATATCTCTATGGGATCTTTGACATCCTTATTGTAATTTGGGTAGCTAATATTATTTCATATTGGAAATTTACGTTGGGCGAGGATGGTGTTAGGAGCTTCTTCGATAAATTTAATAGACTTTGAGTTAAAAAATATATTATTGATAATATATTAGCACTTGATAAAGGATGATGAGATTGGATTATGGGTGTGAAAAGACTCATTTTCATTTCCTTTTCTATGTTTGTTGGGATCCTTTGATAGTATTTCTTGGATAAAATCCTTCATATATTATTTATATAAGAATAATTTTATGATTCATAGAATTTTGTATTAGTTTTTGAAGGTTTGGAAGATGAACTTACATGGGAAGAGGAGGATTTAATTAGTATTAATTGGTTTTGAGGGTCTTGTCCTATAATTGTGTTTCTTTTTCCAAGGTTGGTATGAGGATGACTTATAGACATTTGATTTTGGTTCATGGGATAGATATTACTAGCTCATGCTCTTGGTTTAAGGGATCTCGGTTGTTCATGATTGGGAATTTGAAACCAATGGCAATATTTCTCATGATGATATCATCAAAGGAGTTATAGGTATACTCATCTTGATCCATAATAATATCACCATCGTCATCATGTTCAAAGGGATCATACTCTACTTGATAAAAAAAACTACCATCATCATCATAAAACGGATTTATATATTGGTTGCGATGAGCGGACTCATCAAAATAAAATAGATTGGTAATTTTCATGTCTTATATTTGAATTTGGGATAGATTCCAAGATTTATCAATGAGGCCACCAAATCAAAGGTTCATGATGCCTATTTTAGGTTAGATTTTAGGTTTTAATTATTTAGATGATTAGATTAAGATTATTTGTATTTTGGATGATGTGAATGCTTGGATTTGTAGGGTGACCTTTGGATTAGGGATGACCCTAGGATTGACGTTAATTGTGGAGGTTTGAGGATGATCTTTATATTAGGTGATGATTATTGTCAAGGATTAGCCTTTTCATTGAGGTCAAAATGATTAATATCTTATCTTTCCAGGATTTATTTGGATGATTGGTCCTGTGGGATTCAGATCTCAAGGACCGCATTTTGAATTGCATTTTTTCGATTATCTTTGGGTGATTAGATTTGAAGGATGGTCCTTGGATTTTGGATATTCAACCTATAGGATAATGGGACCTTAGATCCTAAAGGTGTCCAATGGACTTGGATTAATTGATAATGGATTTTAGGACCTCAAGGGTATATTTTTATATTTTATGATTGATTTTGTTAGACAATGAGACCTTAGGGATATTTATGAGAAAATAAAGCTTTTGATTTCCTAGGTGATTTTGGATAACTAATTTGGTATCTAGGAATGGTCTAAGATTACAAGGATTTGAATTTTTCAAGGATTAATTTTTTGATACCATATTGGATCAAGGAAATTTTATAGTTATTGAGATTGGGATGATAAGGATTGGTTGGATTTGGCATTATCAAATGGTTGGTGGCTTGATATGGTTTCAAATGGTTGATTTGAATTCATTTGGAAAGGTTTTGAATTTGGATTGGATGGATGGAATTAAATGGATTACTATGTATGGAAGAAGAAAATTGGATATAGTTTGGGATTAATTTCGGATTTGAGGTCAAATTTGGAGAAGTGATAGATTTTGGATTAGGTTGATTTGGATGGTGTCAAATTTAGGTATTGAATCAAGGGTTTTAGAACATGGGGGACATCTAAGTTTAGGTTTGATTCAAGGTTTTGGATTAGCATTTTAAAGGATGGATTTGGAATGGTTGTATTTTCATTTAGGAACCTTGGCTTTAGATGTTTATTAGGTGTACTATTTTTGGATGTGTGTTGCTAAAATAATAATGTGGTTTTTAAAGGATGTTAAGAATTTTTTAGCATAATAGTAAACAAATCAAACACACCAACAACCTAGAGTATTCAAGTAATGGGTGTGTGAATGATTTCAATCCTACCAATATTCCTTGTTTGTAATACCCATTTATTTTTCCTTTTGATTGGACAGTGTGTCCTTGTGTTGTTATGTTGCTTTGATGTGTTTCTGGATATTCAGATACCTTATTATGTTGCACTTTTTGTTAGTACCTTGACTATGGTACCCAGTTGTTATTTGTTTGCTATCTATAAAGCGACGTTAATATTATCTTTTGATGTGATGTTATTTTAATATGATGTTATCTTGATGACATGTTTTGGATTAGCATTATGGATGTTTGAATCAATGATGTTTTATGCTTTTGATTAAAGTAATATGTTAGGTTTGTCAGTTAGTTATACTGTATTGGTGAAGGGGATGGCATCGCAACACTTGCTTACGAGAGCCCTGCGATTATGTGATTTCCTCTTCATGGTGTGCATTATTTATGACATGTATATGCATGTGGATATACTCTTTGTTTGCAGGTTGACAGGTACAGGACATCGACTCCACCTAGTTTCACAGGGTTGAGCGTGTCCATTGCCCAATGGTATTCGATTGGGAGATAGTAGCTAATTTTTTTGTGCCAAGTCATCACCCTAGCCATAGTGTGTCATCGGTCTTAGTGTGGTCCAATTGTTTTAATATTGTTTTATGTGCCTTGTTTCAGTTTAAAGTTGCAAGTTAGAAAAATGTTAAAATATATGCTTTTATAGTTAAATTTTCGATTACCTTATTTGGTTTATGTTGTAACATAATTTATTTTATTATTAATTTAATTTGATTAATAAATAATTTAATCATTGATTAAATCTATTTTATTAATTAAATAAATTTATGTTGTTGAAATAAGTTAAGTTGTTCATTTTGAAATTATTGTTATTTGGTTTGAAATTGAAAATTATAAGAAAATGTTTAAAAGTCAATTTAGAAAATTTGAATTCAAAAATTGAAATTAGAAGATATTTGTTATTCTATTTCTGACATATTAAATGTTCGTTTATACTATAAATCTCCTCTCTTTCAACTCAAATTTATTAAATTCCATTCACAATAAATCTTTTAATAAGAAGCGAAATGCTTAGTTTTAATATTGTCTAATACAAATAATCTCCACTAACTAAATGCAAATTTCAACTATCAAATAGATATATATATATATATATACAAATATATCCAAATCTATCATGATTGATTATTAGAAATATAACAGAATGTATGATATTTTTATAAATAAAGAAAATATGGAATACATAAATTTCTCATGTAGAAAATATAGAGATATTAATATGTGTATATATATATTTATATATATCGGTACTCAAGTTACAATAGATAGAGGCGTATGGTGACATCGAATGTAACTACCTCACAACACCAAACAATATGCAATCACATCATTTTACCAAAAGTTCACAAATCAAATATTTGTTTCTACACCAAAACAAAAGGCGGACAAAGACACTTGGGCATGCGGTTGGTATGAAGGACTATAGAATTGCATTTTGTACAGAGGTTAATTAAAATCCATGTATTAAATGGCATCGCCACCAACTAGAATTTTCAATTTTACTATGATTTTTCTATTATTTATTATAGACAGGAGCAACACCCAAACAAACTTGAAGATGAAATCAATGAAGGGTAGAAGAATTCAAAGAATAAAGGTACCAAATGGCTTGGCGCAAGAAGGCAGCAACATACATGCAAATTCAAGATTCAAAGTGAGAAATTAACATTTATCTCTGATTTCATAAGTATACCCCCAAAACATTTAAACACTTCCTCAAATATGTTGCGATAGAAATTGCTCAAAGGGATGAAAACCATCTCACAGTTTCAAACCGGGACAATATTCTTGTAATATAATATGGTGATGTGCTAGTTCAAAAATAAGCAAACTAGTGATGAATTTACTCGATAGTAAAAACATAAGCGACGCTCACTTGTTTCAGGTCAACATCTATACAATATGAAATCTAGGAAATGAGGCGAACTAGAAAATAATCAGTGATAAAAGATTCATAGCCTCAAGGAATAGAATGCTTACATAATAATTACATAAACGATTTGATAAGCGACTAAAGAAACTTCCAAGAAAATATAGTTGGCAGGTGTTAACTAAGACCACAATATTCAAACATTCCATTTATTTATCATTTTAATGAAAGATTAAACAAAGGTAAGAAAATGTGAGCAATGGAACCTAGTTTGAATGAGTATTTCAACTGAGGATTCACGCCAAGAACAAGTTCTACAATTTGCAATTTCATCTTATTCACTTTCTAGCTTTCCTCAAACCATCAAAAACCCCCAATTTCCATCTTCCAAAACCCCAAGAAAATTTCAAGAACCAGAGGAATTTCACGGAAAGAACCATCAATCAATTAGGGGAAAGCACATGGAAATGGGTAGCAATTTTGTGGACAACTTAATTTTTCATCTTGAAATAGTGAAAACGGGAACGTGTTATAGTAAAACGTGTTCGCTTATGGCTTGGTAATCACCGAGCCCAATGTGGGTGTGTTAAAATGAGAGCGCATTATAATGTGCTCGCATTATGGTTTAAATTTCAAAAAATGCGCGCATTCTGAGTTCAAAAAATGTGCAATTTTTGAAATCAAAAAAAAAATTCCAAGTGCTCGCGTTTTGGTGTACATTGAAAAAAAATTATTCTCTTTTCCTTGTCTCTTTCTTCTTGTTATCTTTTAGGGAAACTATATACATGAAATAAAAATTTAAGTATAAGTTGACATTTACATATGGACGTTTACTTTCTTATACTTTAAGTTATATTTCATGTATATAGGCAGGATAATTGAGAGTTGTTTCAGATCTCTAGGAGTTACAATGCAAATTCTAGTTTTTGGAAGATCTCAAAAATTTTAGACTTAGTCAAATTTCAGTAATCAACATGTCAAATTTCAATAATCAGCAAGTTGTATCATCTTTCTCTCTCTTTCTCACACATTTTTTATCCCTTATGCTCTAGACCTCTCACACACACTCCCCTTCCCTCTATACTTCTATCTATCTAGCCTCTCTCTCCCCCTCCATCCCTCCATCCTTTCCTCCTTCCCTCTTTTCCTCTAATTTTCTCTATCTCCCCCACTCTCTTCCTTCCTTCCACCCACCTTCCCTCTCTACTTCACTCTATCTAACCTATCTCTCACTTCCTCTCTCTCTCCCTCCCTTCCTCCCTCCTCTCTCTCTTCCTTCATCCCAACCACTTTCCTTATCTAATTCTCTCTGCTATGCAAATGTATCGCCGATGATATTCATAATTCACACATTGAAATGATTAATCACTACCTGTTTACGCAATGAATGTTCAGGTCACCTCAGTTCAATTATACCTGGATGCTTGTGTTCACTTGCAATATCAAAAATCATGAAAGAAGTACTTAGGTCGCCATTGGTCTAACACATACCACTAACGCTTGTACTCACTTTCAACATCCAATAAAAGCTCAATGATGACACAAAGCACAAAAGTAATGTTAAAATGACAATGGTTTTTGCATATAGTTGCATGTTAAAATTAGACCACATCCATCATAAATTCATTATCTACAGAGTATTTGTTACATAAAGGGATTCCAATTAATTATTATCTTTTCTACAAATAGAACTGAGTATACTTGACATAAATCAAAATCATCAAAAAAAATGTATAAATCATCATCTCATCATTCATACATTTTACATCAAATAAATTATGCATTAAATTGAACCATAAATAGATCATGTTCATTTTACTATAAAATGTTCATTACATTATCATCCATCAACATCATATGCATTTGATCACTTTTTAAACCCATACATCATTTGTCATCCATACATTTTATCACATTTAAAATAAATGCAAGTCATGTCATTGTTATCATTACATCATCCATTATCATTCATCATAAGATCCTCATTTTTATCATTATCGCATTTTCAAATAAAAAGCATTTATCCATCCATCCATACATTTTTATTACACTTGAAATAAAAGCATCATAAGATCATTATTTAGAGATTCATACATTACATCATACATCCATATATCATATAATCTACATATTCATTTTATCATTTTTATCATCATCACATTTAAAATAAAATGCATTTATCATTACATCACCACATTGAAATAAAATCATTCATATAGAACATCACATAATAAATGCATCCATCGCATATAAATGATAAACCATCATAAGATCAAATCAACTGCATCTCGTATATATATCATCAATGTCAAGTATACAATGAAGCCTGAAATAAAGATACATTCCTTGAAATCATTAGTGGTCACAACACTACTGTTATGGCATTGCACCTCTTGATTAGTATCCTCAATAGATTTAATGTCATTTTGAGAGTTAGTGTAATGATCATGTCACCATATATCACCTTGTTATAGTTTCTTACCATTGTATCAAGCTAGAGAAGATAATGGAGACATATTAGGGTTTTGGGTGCTTGATTTGTAGTATGTTGACTACTCTTACATGAAATAATGTTGCTTCTATATGAGAGGCTTGTAGCTATTTTCCTACATGGATTATTCTTATGTGGGGAAATTTTTCCCAATATTTCCTTGGCCTCAATCTCGGGTGCATTGCATAATGTTTTTTCTCAAGGTTTTTAATGTTAATAACTCTATTTTAACAAAAATGAAAGGTTCACTAGTGCTTTTGAGAACTTGAAATTGAAAGAAAGAAAGGTATGCAAAAACACTTCCTAAAATAATCTTAGAGGAGAGTAATGTTCAAATTTTATATATTTACAATTATATAAAGGAAGAGTTCATGGAATACACTTGGATTTTAAATATTTTAAGTAAACCATCTACAAATATCCATTGAAACATGGATTTATAATGTAAATATGGATACCACCAATAAAAAATATGTGTATTAACCAAATATCCATATAGGCATACATCAATATTTGTCAATATAAGTATAACATATATAAAAATTAGTCATATAAGAATACAACAAAGGACCCCAATAAAAGTTCATTCCCCTCCAGGTGAAGAAAATAGATCATGGGCAACATTTGATTGTCGAAGGGATGGAGATGCATATGTCAGTGGTCTACTTCGAACTAAAGGGCTGATCCTATTTAATTCTTCTTCGAGCTTTACCTGTTACAATAAAAAGTATAAACATTAATGTATAGAAATAAAATTATAAAAAATGAAATATGTAACAAAATAATCACTTATCACCACTGAATGATCTCCTTCCTCATCCATAACAGTAGAATTTTTTGGTTGTGGCATTCCAAAGTCCTATAAAAACCATCTATATACAAATTAACCTACAAATCAATAATCATTTGATTTTTCAATAATAAACAGCTATAAAAATTTATGTGATTAAAAATTTACTAATCTACCTCATACCTGCATCAAAGGCATAAAGTTTTCTATTGCAGTAGTGGCACCATGATCCATTGCCCTATCAACATTGGGAGGAGTCTCTGCTTGCAACATATAAAAATAAAACAACATTATTCATAGATTATTGAAATAGTATACTAGTGATGACAATTAGGAGGATAAGAGTGAAATGGTGTGCTACAAGCTAGTGATGCCACTAGCCTATATTTTATGAGTTCAACAACATGAAGAAATTAAATTCATAGATTATGAAGTGCATAACAACCCGAAATCAAATTAATTAAAAAGTACAAAGCATAATTACAAACTATCTAGAACCTTCAAGTCATTAAACATTATTCAATTATAAAATACAATGTATAGTTTGTATTACCTGAGTGAAACTTTATGTCCACCTCCACTAGGAGGTGTTGCCATTAAAGCTCCAAGATTAACCTATTCAACATCCAAAATGTGATATAAGAATACCATTTATATAATTTTTAGCTATTCACATGTAGTATTTATAATTATTTACTAGTTACATACCTCTACAGTATATGTGGTCGCATAATAGGGAGGTGGAGGACCACTAAAAATAGAGTGAATGCTATGACCCTAAAATTTCATTATAATCATTCAACTAATTTAGTTAATCTTTTATTTCAAAAATTAAATTTAATAAATTAAATTCAATGAACTTGCTAACATTTACCTAACTATCAAGATTGAATGCCTCATGAAGGAGGGCATCTACCATCGCCTTATGATCAGTTACAAATTTACTTGGGAAGCTGCATCCTGACTATGTGTGGGATCATAACCATAGGGTGACCCACAAGCCTAACAAATATGAGGTGGAACTCTACTCCTTGAAGACTCACCCGACTCACCTTATGTTAGAGGAATGGCATGTTTATGAGGCTTTGGGTCAAGGAACTAATCAACTGCAATGTATCGACCTCAACACTCTCCTTCATAATGGAAGGGATAGTCACATGCTCATATGTTGGTCTAGTGAGTGCTTGTCTCCCTGGCCATTGTGGATCAATACATGCCCCCACTCTATCATGTGTGGAACCCCCACCTCTACCCTCGTAGTACCACATATCAAAATAGTTTAGGATTCTATTGAGGATAAACTCACAGTAGAGTTTCCTCAAAAATATTGTAGCACCTCATTGTTGTTGCATGGAGGATGGTTAAAAAACATCCACCATCTCTTCCAAAAAAAATTATTTATCCCTTGGTGGTTACATTAATGAATAGGGAACCTCTTTCTTGAAGGATGTGTGTGCAATGTTTTTACCCCATATAAAATGGAAGAAATAATCTCAAGCAAAATTATAAAACAAAACAAAACACTCAAGATTAGGTCTTAAAGATGAAACTCAAACAAGAGCATGAAAATAACACAGATTTCACCTTGTATGAGCTTGATGGAGTTGCTCGCCCTCATTGATGACTTGATATGTACAATCTAGGATGATTTTGGTAGCATAACAACTTGATTTTGCTTGATTTGGATTCAAGGATGGATATGGTTGCAAGTATTTGGCTCTAGTGATTGAAGACTTGGGATGAATGTGGTTAGAATGTGGTTGGGTTTGTGATAAATTGCAAAAATGGTTGTGTGAGTCATTTAGCAAGGGAGATTGAAATAGATGGCCAAGATTGATTCTTCAAAGAGGATCAAGGGTTGAGATAAAAGAGTTGACCAAAGGAGTTAGAAATTATTTTTTAATGTGCATAGAAATTATAAAATGAATTAAATATTCCTTGGGAAGGAGAAAAGGAATTTAATATTCCTTGGGGGATGCAAGAGGAATTAAAAATTCCTCAAAAGGACCTTAGGAAGAAAAAAGGAATTAAAAATTCCTTGGGGGATGGGAAGAGTTGACCAAGGGATAGGTTAGGATATTTAATCAATGATTAGGCTGTGTGAGTGAGGGATTAGGTAAATTATTAGGTGGGTAATGAGGATTAATGATCCACTTGTATATTATGGAGGATGTGACACCTCCTTAATCAAGGATTATGAATGTGCACATCCTTATCTAGGATTATGCAAATTAATCAAGACTAGAAAAAGGTTATGGAGAGTGGGACATGAGGGGAATTAAATAAATGTATAATTTATTTAATTTTTTAAGGAAAGGGATAAGTGATGGCAGTAAATAGTTAAAAGTAATTTTTTACTTTAGGCTAGGATTTAAATATGATAGAAGAAATAAATTAGGATGAAGGGATAAATGATAATGAATATTAATTAAATATTAATTAAATAATAATGTATTATTCAATTAATATAGAGGATATGACATTAGTTGAATTGGGGGTAAATTGACCAAAGTAAAGTGGTCAATTTTCAGTGTCTACATTTTGCTCCTCTTTGAGATGGTGTTACGAAGTGTCGTCATTTGAAAGAAAAATTAAAACATAACACATAAAAGAAGATGGTTAGATTAGAGAAGATTAAACTTATTTTTTAATGTGCGTGAGAATGATAAAATGAATTAAATATTCCTTGGGAAGGAGAATTTTTTTTTAATATTCCTTAAAGGATGAGAGAGGAATTAAAAATTCCTCAAACGGACTTTGGGAAGACAAAAAAGAATTAAAAATTCCTTAGGGGATGGGAAGAGTTGATTAAGGGGTAGGTTAGGATAGCTAATCAATGATTAGGTTGTCTAAGTGAGGGATTAGGTAAATGATTAGGTGGGTAATGAGGATTAATGATCCACTTGCATATTATGGAGGATGTGACACCTCCCTAATCAAGAATTAGGAATGCGCATATCCTTATCTAGGATTATGCAAATTAATCACGACTAGAAAAAGGTTATGGAGGATGGTACATGAGGGGAATTAAATAAATGTATTATTTATTTAATTTTTGAAGGAAAGGGATAAGTGATGGTAGTAAATAATTAAAATTAATTATTTACTTTAAGCTGGGATTTAAGGATGATAGAATAAATAAATTAGGATGAAGGGATAAAGGATAATGAATATTAATTAAATAATAGTGTATTAATCAATTAATATAGAGGATATGACATTAGTTGAATTGGGGTAAATCGACCAAACTAAAGTGATCAATTTTCAATGTCTATATTTTTTCCCTCTTTGAGATGGTGTTATGAAGTAGCATCATTTGAAAGAAAATTAAAACATAGCACCTAAAAGAATATGGTTAGATAAGGGAAGATAAAAATTCCATGTTAATGTGCATGAGAATGATCAAATGAATTAAATATTCCTTGGAAAGGAGAAAAGGAATTTAATATTCCTTGGGGGATGAGATAAGAATTAAAAATTCCTCAAAAGGACCTTGGGAAAACAAAAAGGAATTAAAAATTTTTTGGGGCATGGGAAGAGTTGACTAAAAGGTAGGTTAGGATAGCCAATCAATGATTAGGTTATGTAAGTGATGGATTAGGTAAATGATTAGGTGAGTAATGAGCATTAATTACCCAATTGCATATTATGTAGGATGTAACACGTTCCTAATCAAGGATTGGGAATGTGCACATCCTTAATCTAGGATTATGAAAATTAATTAGGACTAAAAAAAGGTAATGGAGGATGGGACATGAGGGGAATTATTGGAGGAAAGGGATAAGTGATGGGAGTAAATAATTAAAGTAATTATTTACTTTAGGTTAGGATTTAAAGATGATAGAAGAAATAAATTAGGATGAAGGGATAAATGATAATGAATATTAATTAAATAATAATGTATTATTCAATTAATATAGAGGATGTGACATTAGTTGAATTGGGGGTAAATTGACCTAACTAAAGTGGTCAATTTTCAATGTACATTTTTTCCCTCTTTGAAATGGTGTTACAAAGTAGCATCATTTTGAAGAAAATTATAACATAGCACCTATACGAAGATGGTTAGATTAGGTAAGATGCCCCAATCATTCAAAGGAGTGACTAGGAAGAAAGATGATGGGAGTGAAGATAAAGATTAGGGATTGACGATGCCCCATCGAGAGGACATGTTGGTTCAAGAGAACATGGGTGTGTTCTCTAAATGGATGAGATAATGAAAGGGTGGATGGGGAAGATGATGCAAAATGATGGATAAAAGAGGATGATAAGTGATAGGAGATTGGGAAAAGAAGATGATAAGAAAGAAAGAACAAATGGATTCAAGGATAAATATGATGTTACGATCAAACCACAAGCCAAGATGGATTGATGATGGATGGAGTGTTGTTGATGAGGGAATGATATATCCCAAAACAACACAAGGATAGGGAAGGATAAATCATGATGATGATGATGAGAGTGTTATTGACAAGGGAAGGATACATCCCAAAACAACATAAAAGAATAGGGAAGGATACATCCCAATGATGATGATGAGAGTGTTGTTTATGGGGGAAGGATACATCCCAAAATAACACAAAATGATAGGTAAGAATACATCCCAATGATGATGATGATGATGATGATGATGATCAAGGATTGTAGCCAGGCGGGGAACAAGACCAAGGATGTGATTAGATTATTTGTGCAAGATTGAATGGATTAGGATTGGATTGAGATGTGATATTGTTGAAATGAATGAAAATAATGGAAGAAAAGATGCTTAGAATAACAAATGTATATTATCCTAAGAAGATTGAAGATACGATGATATGATGAGGATGATAGATGAAAAGATGATTAGAATAAAAAATATATATTATCCTAAGAATATTGAAAATATGATTATATGATGACAATGAAGATAGCAGAGGGATCGAAATAGATAGGATAAATAGATGAGGGAGAGTGATGAAGGATGAAAGGTTTAGGGTGAATGGATATGGGGAGATAATGCATAGTAACCAAATCAAGAAATTTAGTGGTTGTGTGTTATGTTGCCATGTAATAAGCACTTAATTTGATACAGCATGAGATATTATGCACCAGGGTATGAGGAACCAAGGTGACATTGTATCGCATGCATAGGACTGACACAACAAACAAAAGGTTAGTCCAACATTCCAAAGTCACAGGGGATTTGGTTTGGGTCTGATGTTGGGATAACCATAAACAC
>CM021104.1:527282760-527488159 GCA_007115665.2 Sequoiadendron giganteum | reverse complement strand
CCTCCTCTTCCTAAAATGGAAAGGAAAAGCTCACTTCCTCTCAAGTTGGCTCGTCCACTCCCCTCTCTTGGGAAGAGTATTGGATGAACAAGCTCAATTTCTACCCATTGAGTCCGATGATTCCTCCTTGGTGAAATCCCAAGATCAGGATATCGAATCTCCCTAATGGTTCCCCAAGACCTTGGTACTATCTGTACAACAGAAAGAAAAGTTCACGAAGAGAGTTTGCACCTCGACCTCTTCCTGTCCCCCCAAACAAGAAAGGTTCCACTCCTAAAGTGGTAGAGTCAACTCCTCCCACCGTTTTTGACCCTGCCTCCTTAGAGAAGGAGGGGGAGAAGGTTGCACCTCTTGCTGCATCCTCCTTTTTTTCCCTTTCTGTCCCTAAATCTCTTTCAGTTCCCACTATGAGCGCACATGTGCCTGGAAGGGTGCAAGTGTTCATCGCTCCTTCGGTGCAACCGCCCTTGTTGACTTTCCTCCTAGATGTCTTGCCTTTCCCAAATCCCATGGACATGGTGAAAACTTCAATTGTATCCACTGCAGTTATTTCCTCTTCTTCTTCGACCCTCCTTGTTTCATCTATGGGGAGTTCACCTCCTCCAATTAAGAAGAAGGTACACTGTGGCCCCTCCAGCAATGGAGGATTTAAGAAGAGCCCACCTTCCCCGAAAGGTTGCCCCAGGTTGACATGTTTTGTCCTAGTAACAGAACCAGTCCTAGCCTCCCTCGAGTTTGTCACCACTCCTGAGTCTCTCAGTGAGCCCAGTAGTGAACCTCGAGTGTAAACTCCTCCATCCATCGAAGTGAAGCATGGCACTCCTATTGGATGCATGTTTAACTCGGTGGATAAATTATCGACCTTGTCATAAATATTTGTGAAGTCATTGACCTTGGACCCACAAGAGTTGAGCGATGGAAACCTCATAGATCCCTCTGCCTTGGCCCTTGTTGCGGGAGGATTGGAAGCTCCTCCCCTTAACATTACACCATTGTAGTCTCATCATCCTTCCCCTTTCGATGATCTACAATGGGAAGCTAACAACCTCTTGGTCGACCAGTGTTAGGGAGAGACACTCTTCTTGATCTTTAGATTAGATGTGTGTGTGTTGTGATGTGTTCCCCCGCAATCATGCTGCATGTGCCCGAATGACCCTCGTCACCCCTCTTGGTGCTTGGATATAGGCATGGTGTTTATGTTGTAAACCTTCCTATATATGTACCTCTATTATTCCATGTTTGTGATTCACTTTTAGTAAACTAGGGATGATGCAATGCGTCGGGAGCATTTAGGCCTCCTTCCATGTTGACCCAATTTTTAATTTTTTTTAATTTTTACTTTCTCTTCTGTGAATTCTTCCTAATCTGATTGGGGATTGACGATCTTTCGCCTCTTGTCAGGGTTACCTAACATATATAAATAAAAGTAGATCTGACCCCATGAAACCAAATGCCCATGTACCCTTTGTGTGTGATCTATTCTCTTTTACTTTCTCTTTATCTTTCTCTCTTTTTTTCTTGATTTTTCTCTTTCATGTGTGACAACGCCTCTTCTACATTACTTGGTCTTTAGAAAATGCATTTTTGCCAAAAAAATCTCTTCTCAAAGACCCTTCACACACTTCCTTGTTAGAATTGCATTCTCAACTTCAAACCCTAACATAACATGTTTCCTTCATCATGGGTTCATAACGAAAGGACATTGGAATCCTCCTTCGAAGCGGGAATTGTTTTAGTCTTCCCCTCGCATGACCACATCTCCTTCCTTTCGAATTCCTTGATGAAGTGAACATCTTCCAAAAGGAATCCTTGGTCATGAGTCAATTCGAGAAGGAATATGGTAACCTTTGAACTGTGTGTCCCTTGAGTGGACCCCTCCTTTTCATGTTGGGTTCCCAAGGGACCCCTTTGAAAGCTTTCAACAAGTTCTATGGCATCTAGCTCGGGGGCAACTCGACTAGGTCGGTTTCATTTCTTCGCGTCTAGTCCTGGGGTAGCCTGACTAGACCATCTTCACATTTTTACGTCTAGCTTGGGGGTAGTCCGACTAGACTTCACCTTTCAAATAACGCATCCCTTAAATGGACCCTCCTTCCTTTTGAAGGGTTCTAGAGGGACCCCTTTGAAATTCTTACAACTTAGCAATGGTCTATGTGTATATCCATTCACTGGCCTGCGCACCCGCTGCCCGATGTGTTCTATCTGCAGGTAAATATATCTCCATCTCTAACTTTATGGAGTCCCCTTTACTCAGTTTCCCTCATGTGAGATTTCTTGGGGGATACCTTCCTTATAGGTTTGCGGGCCTGTAAGGCGCTCTACTCAGTCTCCCCCATGTGAGAGTTCTTGGGGAATACCTTCCTTATAGGTCTGCGGGGTTGTAAGGTTATTTTCCTGGTTTCCTTCATGTGAGAGTTCTTGAAGAATACCTCCCTTGCAGGACTGTGAGCCTGTAAGTCACTTTCATACTTCAGCTTTGTGGTTTCGTAGAACTATGAAGTCCTTTCCTGCACTTATGGGTTCGCTAGACCGTGCTCTGCTTCCTCGTCGATTCAGGTATACATTTCTTACTTTGTTAATTTCTTACTACTCTACTTTACCGAAGCACTCATAAGTATTTGTGCTCACTAAAGTTTGGGAAAAATGTATGAGCATGAATTTGTACCCCTAACGTAAATTCCCCTTTCACCCCTTTACACTTTAGAAAAACAAAAGCGGGGGTTTAATTCCACTTAAGCTTGTTGTTTGCATTCCACCTGGCATCATGTTTGTGTTTCGATGGGGGCATTTATGTCGAGGACGCCCACGCGGCACGTAGATGTCTACGTGGTGTGCTTGCGTCCCTCGCAGATTCCTACGACTGGAGTCTGCAAACGTTACATTTTCGATTGGAATTCGAAAAGTAACCTCCCTCTTCAGCTAGCCAGCCCAAAGAAAATGTGATTAACAAGTGAAGACAGATTTAATCTCATCGATTGCACTGGATGCAAAGTAAACACAAATTGGTCTTAAGAAATTCCCAAAAAAATCAAGAGAGAGGAAGAATTCCTATTGCAATGAATGGATAAATGAAACAAGAATACAGATGAAGCCAACCTAGGTTCCAGCGCTACTAAAATGGAAATCGGTGTCAAGATCGACTTCTACGTCCACAGTAATTTGTTTCTTCAAAATCTTAATCTAAAAGGCTTCGCTTTGTAGAGGGATATGACAGGGTAATCAGTCTTCTTTGTCGATCCAACTACGTTCACCCAACACAATTTTCCCCAAATTCCACTAACTGTATCCTTATTACTGATTTGATAGGATGATGTTTTCTATACAGAGAACTATTGTCAAGAGAATTGTTTTCTTTCCCCAACATAAAAAAAAAACTCCCCAAAACAATTTGAAAGAAAAGCATTATCAAAACCATAGAGAAACGTTTTCGAAAACAACCATCAAAATAAAAATAGCAAGTTTCCAACCCATTTTTAGTTTTGAATAACGCATGCACTTGCATACAAAATATTTCCAATTTTCACTTCAAATTTCCATTTCGAATTAAATCAAGATAATAATTAATTAAAAAATATTATAATCCAATTATCAATATAAAATTTAACAATACTATAATCAAAATTTTATTCTTTCTTATAATTAAAAATATTAATTTCAAAAATTTAAATACTATATTCAATTATATCGACAAACATTTAGATTTACCAATTAAAATTAATACTTTAATTAAATACTCAATATTTTCTCATAATTCACTTTATTAATTAAATCTAATAAATTAATTGCATTAGCCTCCACAATAATAAACATTATTAAATCAACTACTAATTAATGGCATTCTAATAATGTGTTAATTAAAGCAACATTAAATTTATTAATGACATTTAAATTAACAACTATAATAAATGATTAGCCAATCATTAATAATACCATCAAAATAATCAGCACGCCAACTCAAGCAACACTTACACAATCGACCCAAAATCCCAAGCGGAGAGGCACTACATGAAATTTCATGGTATGGATGGAAGTGGTAAGGAAAGTTTTAGTGACAATATTATTATTAAAGGCGTTATGAATGGCCTTTTTTTTTTATGTTTACACTCGATGAAGTTTCCCCAATATCACTAAAGTATCATTAACAACATTACAATTCTTATTAGGAAGTCTGTATCTAATGCCTTGATATCCATGATTTATACACATTGGTGTTAGTTCAATAGTTCCTTGTTCAAAAAAGGACCAACCCCTTTTCGTTGTTTCCCATGATTTGATAGATTTTTATATGATAGGAAATTTGTGACTTTTAAAACAAGATGTAGATTCATCTTTAGACAACTAGGAATCATTTTAAATTTCAATTTTCTCACCTATGAGAAGCCAAAATTAAATGAATATGGTTGGACCAAGATAATTAGATGTTTGTGATTTATCCTTATTAGTGATTTCAATGTGATTAGTTAATACTTGCATATCTTCAACCTTGATATGATCAACATTTTTTACAACTTAATTTCTAATGTGTTCATCTTTATTGTTTTTTTATGTGTTTGATTGGGGATACAATATCCTCATGGGAATTCCGAGTTGTGGGATGTGGAGAGGATCATTTTTGGTTTCTTAATATTTTTATTTCTTATAGAATAGATGGAGTTGGTTTGAGATTTTGGACCTTGATGTGTGGGTGGGAAAAGTTAATCATGCTTTCGACTGATTTTTCAACATAGCTCCATTACTTTATCAACAAGGTGTATGTATATTGTTTGGATTTTATATCCTCATTAGTGATTAGCTAAAGGATATACTCCTTGATTCTTATATATCGATTCATTGGATGCCTTTGAATCTTACAATTTTTTATGGATCTTATAGATTTTGGACCATTTGGATTTTATATATTTACCTTCCCACATATGTTGACTTGTAGGGATGATATCTCTATAGGATCTTGGACATCCTTAATGTAATTTGGGTAGCTAATAGTATTGCATTGTGGAAATTTACATTGGGTGGGGATCATGCCAGGAGCTTCTTTGATAAATTTAATAGACTTTGGGTTAAAAAATATATTATTGATAATATATTAGCACTTGATAAAGGATGATGAGATTGGATTATGGGTGTGCAAAGACTCCTTTTCATTTCCTTTTCTATGTTTATTGGGATCCTTTGATAGTATTTCTTGGATAAAATCCTTCATATATTATTTGTCTAAGGTAGAATTTTATGATTCATAGAATTTTGTATTAGTTTTTGAAGGTTTGGAAGATGAACTTACATGGGAAAAGGAGGATTTAATTAGTATTAATTGGTTTTGAGGGTCTTGTCCTACAATTGTGTTTCTTTTTCCAAGGTTGGTATGAAGATGACTTATAGATATTTGATTTTGGTTCATGGGATAGATATTACTAGCTCATGCTCTTGGTTTAAGGGATCTCAGTTGTTCATGATTGGGAATTTGAAACCAATGGCAAGATTTCTTATGATGATATCATCAAAGGAGTTATAGGTATACTCATCTTGATCCACAAGACTATCATCATCGTCATCATGTTCAAAGGGATCATACTCTACTTGATCAAAAACACTACCATCATCATCATAAAACGGATTTATATATTGGTTGTGATGAGGGGACTCATCAAAATAAAATAGATTGGTAATTTTCATGTCTTATATTTGAATTTGGGATAAATTCCAAGCTTTATCAATGAGCACATCAAATCAAAGGTTCATGATGCCTATTTTGGGTTAGACTTTAGGTTTTAATTATTTAGATGATTAGATTAAGATTATTTGTATTTTGGATGATGTGAATGCTTGGATTTGTAGGGTGACCTTTGGATTAAGGATGACCCTAGGATTGAGGTTAATTGTGGAGGTTTAAGGATGAGCTTTAGATTAGGTGATGATTATTGTCAAGGATTAGCCTTTTGATTGAGGTCAAATTGATTAATATCTTATCTTTCAAGGATTTATTTGGATGATTGGTCCTATGGGATTTGGATCGCAAGGACCGCATTTTGAATTGCATTTTCTGGATTATCTTTGGGTGATTAGATTTGAAGGATGGTTTCCTTAAGAATGGTCCTTGGATTTTGGATATTCAACCTATAGGATAATGGGACCTTAGATCCTAAAGGTGGCCTAAGAACTTGGATTAATTGATAATGGATTTTAGGACCTCAAGGGTATATTTTTATATTTTATGATTGATTTTGTTAGATGATGAGACCTTAGGGATATTTATGAGAAAATCAAGCTTTTGATTTCCTAGGTGATTTTGGATAACTAATTTGGTATCTAGGAATGGTCTAAGATTACAAGGATTTGAATTTTTCAAGGATTAATTTTTTGATAGCATATTGGATCAAGGAAATTTTATAGTGATTGAGATTGGGATGATAAGGATTGGTTGGATTTGGCATTATCAAATGGTTGGTGGCTTGATATGGTTTCAAAGGGTTGATTTGAATTGATTTGGAAAGGGTTTGGATTTGGATTGGATGGATGGAATTAAATGGATTACTATGTATGGAAGAAGCAAATTGGATATAGTTTGGGATGAAGTTTGGGTTTGAGGTCAAATTCGGAGAAGTGATAGATTTTGGATTAGGTTGATTTGGATGGTGTCAAATTTAGGTATTTAATCAAGGGTTTTAGGAGATGAGGGACCTCTAAGTTTGGGTTTGATTCAAGGTTTTGGATTAGGATTTTAAAGGATGGATTTGGAATGGTTGCATTTTCATTTAGGAACCTTGGATTTAGATGTTTCTTAGGTGTACTATTTTTGGATGTGTGTTGCTAAAATAATATGTGGTTTTTAAAGGATGTTTTAGTTTGTGGTTTGAATATAAGAATTTTTTAGCATAATAGTAAACAAATCAAACACACCAACAACCTAGAGTATTCAAGTAATGGGTGTGTGAATGATTGCAATCCTACCAATATGCCTTGTCTAGTTATGGTTTGTAGGGTCTATGTTGAGTCACTACCCAATTTGTATCACCCAATATTACTCACATGACATGCTAAGAGAGCATGCATAGCCTACACACTTATTTCTAGGTGCATGGGGTGACTAACTACTTGAACTGGTGAATTGGAATCAAATACAATCAAATGGTCATAAGATAGGCTTGTACAAGATGACTATGGGCATCCTCAATTGACCTAAAGATATGTGAGGCCTAATTCTATGAATGTGACTCCATCTACAAGCTTGTGTTCATGGACAAGTCCAATTCCACTTCACCTTTCCTCCTTATAAAAAGGGGCAGCTAGGCTAAGCCAAACATGTTGATCCTCCTTTGAGGTATAGCTTGTGATCTCTCTCATTTGTAAACACCATTAGAACACATAGTTTAAATCATCTCATAAGGTGATGAAATTCGTAGGCAGACCCACTAAAATTTGAAAAGGAAGAAGAATGAATTGGATCACTTTTGGTCCTCGAGATCACCAAAAAGGCTCAAGAGGAGGGCATGCGTGAATCCAATCACCAAAAGATAGAACTAATCTAAACAATCAAAATAAATGTGTTAATTTGAGCAAGAAACTAATTGTGTGATAGTTTCAAATCAAAGTGATCAACAAGTGGAACTAAAAAAATAAATTAATAGTTTTGAAAAATATTCTTAAAAAATGATATATACATCCAAAAAAAAAATGAAAAAAATGTTAGAAAAAAAAGCATTTCTTTTAAATAAATAAAAACATATTTTGACTTTAACAAACACTGATCTATGATAACAAAATGTTAAAAATTGAAGGGAAATCCCCTCCACACACAATGGTAGGTAAAAAAGAGTTTGATTTTTTTTTTAAGTTATTGCAAATAGAATCTGATTCAGTGGGAGATAACTAAAAAAAAAAATGGACAAGGGGATGGTCAACATGCATCAGATTTAAAATAAATTGACCCAAAGTTAGTAGCAGGTGATGAATGTGATGGTGTTTTTAGCATCCCTCTCAAGGCACTACTTTTGAAGCAAGTGAAAGCACAGGTCACATACATCTTTGTGTGTATTACCAATAAGGATTCAATACCAAGACAACTTGAACTACACTTTCGACCTAAAAAAATTGAGTCTTCTATCACATTGGAGGCCACTACTCTACTACCTTGACTTCACCACCATCATATCAGCCACCATTTTTCTGAACATCTACAGAATGCTGCTAGAATTTGCTTCATTTCTATGGCTCAAGCACAAGTTCTTGGCCTTGAGCAGGTCCTATGGATGCTTGCCTTCATTATCTTTATGTACAGTGCCCATGGGTTTTCTTATCTAATTTGGTTTTCTGCATGCTTAGTACTTCCATTACAGTTTCAGGCATTCTGGGCTAATTTCTGATGAATGCCTGTAAGAAAGGAATTGGATGAAATTTGTTATTACAGGAGAGAGTGGAGTTCATAGCTTGGCTGAGGATCAAAGTAATGGATATGTTCACCACCAATCCTAATCTGCATGTTCACATGGGTATTTGTATAGAATGCTTTCCATGCCTACCTACATCAATTGTTTCAACTTTGACCCATTTTGGTGCTCACCATTTCACCACGTATTTTGTTTACAACATCCAAATTTTACCCACTGAAAGTATAAATATTGACATACTTATTAGTAGTATTATATTTTTTAAAAATCAATTTACAGTTTACTCTAGAAGCTCTACAATCTCACATAAATGTGAAGATCATGCAAATGAGTTATGGTATGGTTTATGTTTTATATTGCAAAAAAGGAACCAAAATTTCAATTGATACCAAGTGTTATTTTTCAACTGCAAACATCATCTTATCCAATGCATGCTAGATTTTGACTTCCTATCAGCGCTTCAGAGGTGATGGGTACAAACTCCATAGCAAGTTAGCACCAAAAAAATAGAAGATAAACTTAAAACAAACGACAGTGACCTACAACATGGAGGAGTCAAAAATCCTAAAACTTCCAACTCCCATAAAATGTTTAGAATCTTTACCAAAAATAAATAAAAAATTTGTATCTTACATGGACCAACATTTTGTGTAATAACACACATAAATTAGAATTTTTAATTACATAAACAAAGTTACAATATCTAGATGCTTATAGATGAAACAAGGTATCACACTAAGTTCTTTTATCCAACACCAAATTCCTTCTAGCTAGCGTACAACTATTCTTGTTAAAAGTGACAACATTCATGTTATAAAATAAATTTTTATGTGATTTAAAATATGCAACACATTTGTAAGAGATTTTACTCAGATATCACTAAAAACCAAATTTACCTTCCCTCAATCAACAATATTTTTTGAATAGTTATTGACAAGGAATACATCACCACCATTATGCTCTATAATTAGAAAATTGCTTCTTATAAAGATTCATGTGATACAAGGAAACTAAATCAATTAACCATGAGTCATCACTAGCATTGTTAGTAAAAATTATTAAACACCATTAACCAAGATATTTTTCAATAGAGGAATCATAAAAAAAAGTCTTATTTCAACATTATTTGTTTAAATGACTTCATTTCCCATAATTCCAACATTTGAGCCTACCCTTACTAGGGGTTTTAGATCTTCCCTTAAAATTAGATATATTTTTATCTCCTTTTTTCTTACCACCATTTTCTTCAAACCTACCCTAAACATGTAATGCATACTTGGAACCATTGTCCATAGATTTCTTCTTCAATTTTTACTTATAAAATTGGCAGCAAGAGAATCCATCTTAGGCTTTATAATATCACCACTAATTGCAACAATTATATTTCTTGTGATTAGGGCAAAGAGTAAAGTAAAAAAATAAATATATTCTCTTCTTCAAGTGTAACATCAATAAATCATATAGTTGACTCAAAATTAAATTAAAGGTATTTAAAAACTCTGTTATTGAGTCTTTTTTTTCATTTTGAAAGAATAAAACTTCCTTTTAAATTAGCTCTTGCTAACAAGATTCTTAGTTTAGTAGATTTTAGTTGTTCTCTTACACAAATTGTAAACAAAAAAATTCTTCAAAAAAATTCAAGAGAACATATTCTAAAAGACAACCAAATAGTTCCAAGAGCTTTATTTTCAAGATTTATCTAATCTTCATCCAATATTTTAGTAGATTTTTCCTTATGTGTAATAGCTCTCCATTGATCCCTTTTTTTCAAGAGATTGTTTATTTTCATCTTTCAAAGTTCATAGCATGTAATATTGAACTTCTCAATTTTTGAATGGGATGTTCTTGTCATAATATAAATCACACATGGATTTGATTCCCACTGAATCAATGAATTATCCTACTATAATCACAAAAACCCAACAACACTCCAAAAAAGGTGTCCCTCTCTAATCAAGTTGTAGCTCTAATAATAAATGTGAAGAAATCAAGTAAACAACATAATAAGAACATGAACATCTAGCAATCAAAACAAATTTAACATACATACATGATAAAGCATAAAATAGAAATAATAAGAGCAATAATAAAAAGAAAAAGTAAACCACATGAACATTTACATAAGTGGGAGAACCCTTTCATATAAAAAAACCTTAGCACCAATGAGAGCATATTTTTTTATTAATATCAAAGAATAGAGGACATCAATACATTGATTTATCCCTCCAATCTAATATCATTCCAATAGATTAACCTTACTTCTAACTTACATTTAATGCAACCTCCATGTGAAACCCTCAGTAAGTAGACATAAGGCCCAAAAATATACCATAAAATAAAATCATGAGTGCAAATATGGTCTCAAAATATAATGGTAAAAGTTCTCACAACCCATTACATGAGAGTGACCTCCAAAATTAAAAAACAACTCCACATAAGCATCTTTGTCTAAAGTTACCATAATAGGCAATAGTAACTCCCAAGCATTCCCCCATGAAGCACTAGTTACACCTAAGCCACTAAATAAGGAAGATGCTCCATTACATCTCAAATTTGATATTTATCATGTAACTCCCTTATGTAATGCCCTTCTAGAAACAATATTTTGAGTAATTAGAGAATAAATAATAATTAAATAATGTCCCTACCCTCACATAGGCATCTCATTTTCCCATTACATTATTTGTAGAGAAAATATTATTTATGAATTCAAACACTAGTTTTCAATTTTGAACACTAGAAGCTAATTTTGAACAACTAAGTAGAATTTAACTTTAGAACTATAAGTTGAATAGTACATCTAATCCTAACATATATCATTATATATCTATCCCTACCCTATGCATTTACATACAAACACATTTATACATTCACTTTATCTACTCACTTATCGCACCTATATATGCACCTATCTCCATTTAGTTGTTTGACATATTATTTTACTACTACCCTATTTTTAGACAAGTCCGCAATTGCAAAGACAATCTCATGGTTGCAAATACATCCTCTTCTAATACATAAAATTCAAATTTCAAATTTGGTAAATTGACCCCCTTCACCCTTCTACATTGAGCTAACTAAACATGCATTTGGAAAAAAATTGATGTTGTGTGCTTGTATTTAAACACATTCAATGCATCATTCAAACCATGAAGTGTTCATCTCCTAATCAAGCATTTTAGAGCATTGGGGTAATTAATAGCAACATATTTTTATTTAGTACAATAAAAGTAGTAAAGAATTCACATACTTAGGTGCTTGCATGTTATTTTCAATATTGTTCAATTTATGAGTGTTGATTTAGGAACTTACATCCATGTAATTAATTGACAACTCATAAAAATACTTTTAAATACCACCATGTTTATAGGTATTTGAGAAGAGAAAAGTAAAAGATCACACATCAAGAAAAATTGTAGAGTAGAAAACCATTGATTGTTAGGAGGGGTTTGAATCGTAAGTACAGATCACAACCAAGAATCCATCCCAAATTGAAAAAAGTGTCCTCTAACAAAGTAAAGATCTAGCAAAAACTTCTATGCAACTCACTAATATAGTGGCATCATTTCCAATTTTGATACCAAATAAATTTTGAAATTTTATCCATTTAGTCTTCATTCTTGATTATTGAGCTAAATATCATCATCATCCATCTTATTCAATTTCTAAAGTACAAATATCGTGGACTAAAAAAGGATCTTTCCTTTCCTTTCATATCTCAACTATCACTTTTAGTTAATCTAAACTTATTACACTTATTTAATTGTATTTATTTATCTAATTCTTTTTTTTGGTTTATACAAAAGAATCATTGCTTGATGACTTAGAACCATCTCGATAGAAGATTTGAATCATGATGAGGTGAGCCACTATATAAGTGTCTCTATCCATATAATGAACGAAATAATTTTTAAACTTAAAATTATTGTCCATATTTTTCAACAACTCAACTATCCAATCTATATCCAAATATTTAATTAACCTTAATCAATCTAAAATAAATAAATATTTTTCAAACATACATATACACTAAAATTTAGTTATAGAAATTTCATTTTAAATACACCTATATCATCCATTCCAAGAAATCACCTCTATCCACTTTAGCATTCACTTCATACGGGTACATATTAAACAATTGCAAGTCAACTTCCTTTGAAGGATAAAATGGTATGATTCAATATCCTAAACATCAAACACTACATAATTTAATGATTCATTAACAACTAACAATTTTCCTAAGTCCATAAGTTGACAAGAAAACCAATAGTATTTGCTTACAACTTAAATATACATAAATAAAATAGTTCGACTTAAATATTTAAATGGTATCATTTATATAAACATGACAGTTAAAACAGTTGGCAATTTATATGTTAAATAATAGATTGTTAAAAAGTATTGAGCAATAATTTTTTTTTAATACAAACAAAATTATTATCATGCTATAAAAAAACAATTGAATATATAATTTTGTTGATTTTTAAATATAAAGTATTTATTATAGTGTATTAAATTATGATGTTTTTGAATCAAATTTATTGACTCGTGTTTTATAAATAGTAGTTTGTATGAATTTCTCTCTCATGAATATAAAGGGTCCACTTGACGACACTCATTATATTTAGGTGATGCTCATATAGATAAAGTCTCAAACATTTCAAGAGATCACCCATCTCAATACTACTTTAAGTCAAACACACAATTATGAAATTTCTCCAAAATAAAGCCCCACTTAAATTACGCTTAATTATGAAATTTCCAAATTATGTTATTATCTTCTTATCTATAAATTATATTAAAAAAAAAGAAAAAGATTCCTTATTAATTGAACTAAATCAAATCACAAATCAACAAACCTCTAATTAATCAATACATTATTAATCTTTATCTACAAATTAACATTTATGTAGAACCATTGCAACCTATTCAATAAAACAATGTCATAATATTATATACCTAGAAATAAAATCCTCATAAATAGTATACCATCTAAGTCAACTTCACCATTAAACAATACCCAAATTTTAGAAAAAAATAAAACTTGTTCCATCCACAAATTTGAATCACACATAAAAAGTTTTCACTTGTCCCATCAAAGGCCATTTCAATGATCAAACACTCTACAAAAAAGTGCACCATGTCTTATTGTCAACCTCATAGCTTTGACATGTGCAGCAATAAAGAGAAAAAACAAACTAGTGGGAAAATGTTCACTATTGTTGAATGGACTCTCATGTTCATAAAAAATCCCATAAACAAAGTAAAAAGCTTGTCTATAGAAAGTCATAAGTTCCAAAATAGTACCATCACAAAAAAACCCTCAAAGCATAACATATTCTACTTGATTAGAACATTGCTGTCGTGTATATATAAAGTGTATATACCTCTTGATTGGATGCATATACACAAACTTTAGTGTTACTATATTTTAAGCCATACAAAGCAAATGACTTATTGTCTACCCTACTTTATGGTACATAAATCCATATATATTAATAATGGTGGGACCCCCATATCATGACCCCTATTCCCGCCTTAAGTTATTGGATATTGTGAAAGATTATGTAAGCTTAAGAACTTTTGCTAAAATATTTCAAATAATGTAATACCCACCTTGTCAAACTTTAGTAAAAAGTGTTTTTCAATCCCTTGAAGTGTCAACATCAAAGTTGACAAGGTGGGATTTAGGTTTTGTTTGGAACCCAAAATGTCAATAGACTTACCAAATCTGTATTTTTTTTATTGGTTTGGTATTTTTGTGCTTTGTTTATTATTATTCTTGGAAAGTTGTTTATATAATAAACTTCTCATATGGTGTTGTACTTTTAAGATTATTTAAATAAAAAGTTATAGTGGGTGTAATTGAGTAGTACAGACCAATATTCTTTTATTATTGTTGTGATTTATGCTTAAATTCTAATTCATATACATTGGTGGGCTTACTTTTTAAATGGAGAAGTAAATATGTGCATGTTTTTATTATTTTAAAAAAAGTTATTGTGGATATGGAGTTTTTATAATTTATGAATATTAGACGAAAAATATTTTAAAATTTGAATTCTTTGAAAGAAAATATTTTGATTCTCATTTTAAAATATTATCTCAATGTTAATGATATATTTGTTTTGATTATGGTAAAGACGTGAAGGGTTTGTACAAATGAGTCATAATGATAATGATATATTTGTTACTTGAATAAGTTAAAATAGAATATCATGAAGTCAAATCTAATTTACGAATAGTATAAAGTAATTCATAATTTCAAAGAAAATAGTTAGTTTGTGTAGAGAAGAAATGTGCATAGTTTTACATTCTTTTCCTCTCGTTTTACATCACTTTGTGTAGACGAGTTAATGTGTGATTCTAACACACTTTTGGGCTCTGTTGGTATACTAAATATTCCAACCTAAAACAACACTCCTTTACACCACATCACTATGCTCAAGAAACCCCAAATCCACTTTTTAGAGTATTGTACGTGTCTTGGACTAGATCACGCTATGATTCTTCTCTCTAAGATGGACTATGTGCATAATTATGTCCTTTGTTTCAAAAATAATAATTCTAATTTATAAATATTGTTGGGCTTACTTTGTGTATGGAGAAGTTGCATTAAAGTGGGCTTAAACTCTGTGCATGTTTTTAGTATTTTAAGAAAAGTTATTCTAGATATGAATTTTTTATAATTTATGAAGATTAGAGGGAAAATATTTTAAAATTTGAATTGTTTGAAAGAGAATATTTTGAATCTTATTTTTAAATATTATCTCAATGATAATGATATATTTGTTTTTATAATATAGGCAACATTATAGGGTGTTGAACCCAAACACAAAAGGCCCTTGAGGGGAAAAAAAAAAAGTTTGACAACAAAGACAAAAAGATATCAAAGGCTATAGGCCAAAGACAACACTAAAACAATAAAGCAACAATAAATTCAAAGTTTTTTAAAACATAAAAACATGAACAGAGGGAGCACCAAACTAATCAGATATTTTATCCCAATCCTCCTTGAAAATTTTAACTAGATACCAATTATTATAAATGGTGCTTGCTCCCTTGTATTCATTATAATTTTTGAGTTCATCTTTTAACACAAAACCCAAAGTGGCCACCAAATGGTAGATGAATCTTAGAGTAAAGAAAGAAAGACCACATGGCTTCCTCTCCAGACCATCAACCTAAGACTTCAAAACAATAATGTCTTTCATAGTTAAAACAGAATATATTTGTTACTTGAATAAGTTAAAATAGAATATCATGAAGTCAAATATAATTTACAAATAGTATATAAGTAATTATAAATTTCAAAGAAAATAGTTAGTTTGTGTAGAGAAGAAATATGCATAGCTTTACATTTTTTCTCTTGTTTTACATCACTTTGTGATTCTAACACACTTTATGGCTCTTTTGGCATACTCAATTTTTCAACCTAAAACAACACTCCTTTACACTACATCACTATGCTCAAGAAACCCCAAATCCACTTTTTTAGAGCATTGTACAGCTTGGACTAGATCACACCTATGATTATTTTCTCTAGGATGGACTATGGGCACAGTTTCATCCTTTGTTTCAAAATTTTAAGTTGTTCTACATTTTGAAGGCTAAAATAATCCTATACATGATCATTACCCATCAAGGTGCACACAAAAATCATTTGAGTTATGAATCTAGGGATTTTATTTTAAAAAATTGACCTAGGTCATTTTAATCATCAAAAAGCATTATTGGACAATTAAGACAACACACTTTCATACATATCACTAACACTTGTAGACTCCAACAACTACTCTATCTACATTAAAATCCTCTATTTTATAATTTTTGACTCAATCTTGAGGCCTAACTAAGTTGCATAAGAGGTTGTAGTAGTGATCCTTAGCACCACTAGTTTTCTCTACTCCATGTATACATCAAGGAAATAGGTTTTTTAGATCCTAAAGGTTCATCTCTCTCAAGATAAAAATATACCACTTGGATAATATCGCTAGTGTGATCACATCCCCCCTCTCTCTTTGAGCATGACATCAAGCAAAGTCAACAATCATCTAATTTCAAGGTACACCACCCTAATCTATCTCATTTAAAGTTTTAGCACATATTCTATTAAAAATTGTTTACACAATACGATTTTACATGAGTTGTTTCAAATGATACATATTTGACAAATAACAAACCACGTAGGGTCTTGATCCTACCAATATGTTTAAAATATACAATTTTTTCTCTAAAGCTTGATTATATATGCCAAAATCTATAATTATAATCATCTTATATATTTATTTAATCTTTACATTTTTAGTCAACCTATCAAACTCGAACAATTAATGTATCTAGGATTTTTAATTGTATTTAATTTATAGAAAATTTCATGTTTGTAGAGTGTTTTTATTCCCTACGATTTGATGAACGTAATCCTTAAACCCCTCTAGGACTTTACCCAAAGGGTTTGACCTTCTTTTATTTCTAATTTTTATATGAAATTTCTAATTATTCTCATATTTATCTTAGATTTAAAATGGGTGTGTACCCGCATTACTTATACTCCCTTATCACCTAGGATTTCACCCTAGTTTTGTTCCTTCCCCTTCATCCATACTTATTTTACAGTATATCATTCACTATAAATTGTTATGAACTATTAACTTGGGGTTGTATTCATGCTTATATCAAGGATTTGAAAGTGTTCTCACAATATATTACATATTATTCAAATTAGTTTTCTAGTCATATATCTATTTGAAACAAATATCTAGTCCCTTTTTTAATTAAATATCTATTTCAAATGGATATCCAATCCATTCAAATTCAAATTTTATTCCTAAACTTACTATGGTTTTAGGCTAGCACATGCAACTATAATTTTATGATGGCATTCATTAACAAACTTAACTTCAATAAAATAGCTTATGACTTTATATTGCATATTTTTTATAAAACTAATGAGGATTGTAAAGAAGAATGCCCAATTTTTAAATATTTAATTTTTAAAGCATTAAACCTATTTATTAATTTTGAAATGTAATGTCTCGCAAACTTTAAAAGGTGTATGTTTTTATTTTCTAAAATAACTTAATTAAATTATTTTTTATTTTCTAAATTATATAAGTCCAAGATGGACATCATGTTCTGCATGTCAAAAAAATGTGTTAAAATTATTTTAGGTCAAGTTATGATGACCATACATAAGGGGTTTTAATTTTCTTCCTTGATCCTATTAAAAGATTAATTAGAAATATCTATTTGATAAAAAAATATATATTTTGAAAATCCATCTCAAGCCTCAACATTAATTACATTTATCTATAAAGTATTTTTATATTGTTTTCATTTACTAGTCCTTAACCATACACACATGCATACTTTTACCTCTCTCAAAGTTGAGAAAAAAGGTTATGTTTGTACATCTTTTACCTAACTAACTTTTATCATTTGGTTATTATAATAAATTACATATTTGAATACTAGATTCACGATTCTACTTTTCATATGTTTACACCATGTTTATATTGTATCTATGAGTGCTTTGATTCATTACCCCAAGTACATCTAATTTCAGTCTTCAAGAAAAATGTTTCCTATTTTGTGTCATTTGTAATCCTCATTAGTTAGCACTCGCCCTTATCTTCATCTTATGAGTATATATATGATGATAATATTAGTGTACAATTTTGGAGAAATTTTATTAGGTGAATAAAATCAATAATTTGAATCGTCTTCTTATACATCATTCCATATTTTTCCATATGCTTTCATCTTCTTAATTTTGGCCCTCGAGCATGCTTGTATAATGATTCTAACCTTTTAACCTCTATTGGCCATTCCTTAATAGATCTTATTGACTTATATATAATTCATATTGATACACCATTCTTAGATATGTAGGATGACTCTCTCATAAATTGTATTATACCTTCTCATGATTTATATTATGATCAATGTGATGCACATCCTTATCAGGATATCTCCACTACATATTCTATTGATCAACATAAATAAACTTGTAGCTTACACATATCTAAAGAAGAAGAATCTCATTAAAATATCTTACAAATTTTACTATGTTGTGTGGGATGAATTCAAGTACTTATGATCAATACCTTAAATCTTCCTTTGCTCCTACAAATGAATTGGATACACATATGGATATAGGGTAAAAAAATTATAGTACCTTTGTGTCCTCTACATCACATGACCTTTCATACCAACTAGCAACCATCATGATAAAGTTACAAAATATAAAGAATTGTGTCAATAGCTTGAACAAAAAACTAAAAAAATAATTACACTAGTGGCATACTACATATCCATTGACCTATGGCATGTATTAACCTATCCTACACCAATAGGATTTATGGTTCACCTAGTTTTTAATGTATGATCCAATAGAGATGATTAATTACTCTATGTATGGTCTTTCAAAATGACATGTTTAGATTACTTTTATAAAGACAAATTACTTGCTCATGAAGCTTAAGTGATTATGCAGTTGCTTGATTTTATTATTTATGTCATTATTAAATTTCTTCTTTTAGATATTTAAAAAATTCTTTTATTTAACATTTTCAATAAAATATTGAGTCTAAGATAACAATTGACAAAGTAGCACGTTATAAACAAGGAGAACATGAAACAATCAATGATTATGTGCTAATATTTCAAATCATTGTTGTTAAAATAAATTTTAAATTAGAAGGTAATGAGCTTCAAAGTTTATTTGTCCTCTTTTGACACATTTAGTAACCCAAGACCCAATAAAACATTATTTTGTGCCACATCGCTTTTCTAAAAATATCCTTTAATCCATTTTTTAGAGCATTTCTTGCACTTTCTTAGATTACACATGATTTTATCCTTTGGGCTAGATTGTAGACATGATATCATCCTCAATTTAAAATTTAAAATTTTATACATTTTAAGGTTGACAATCTTAAATGTGACTATTAGTCATCAACATGTATGCCCAAAAAATTGAATTGTGTCTAGGATTATATTTAAAGGAATTATGCTAGATCATTTTAATTATTACAAAGAATTAGTTGAAAATTCAGACAATATGCTTGCATATTTATCAATGGCACTTGAAAGTTCCTTTTCATGATTACTCTAAATACATTGCCAACTAATTCTATTATTACATTTTATTTTATCATTGATAACTTGATCTCTTGAGCCTAACTAAGGTGCAAGGAAGCTCTAAACTTTAATCCTTGCATAGAAAGACATAATAATATATTATATAACCACTCATTTTTTTTAATTTGAGATATACATTAAGTGAATATGATTGTAAGTACCAAAGCTCCAATTCTACTAATAATATAATCACATCACCTAAACAAGTTCACTAATATAACCACCTCCCAAATTCTCAAACTCTTAAATTTTAGTCATTTAATCTCTCTAAATTCATATTTATCACATTCCAATTTCTCTATCACAATAAAATATCACCCAAAATAAAATAAAAATGATCCATTTCAAACTACATCACCTAATCCATTTCATTTTTATTTTTAATATATTCATTTAATCTCTATTAATTCATTTTCAATCAATCTATCAAACTAAACTAAACTCCTTTATATATTTAAAAAATCAATTATACTTGATTTATCATATATATAAAAATTATAAAAAGTATTTACATTCTACACTGTAATGTAATAAAAAATAAATTAATAAAATTAGTATAATCTTTATCCACAAAATCTATAATTTTATATGAGGTAAACCATGACTTTTGCATGATTAAATGGTGTGAATCTATTCCTAAATATGCTCAACAAGTAAACTTACACCACCATATATCCAATTAATGTTATTTTTAATATTTTATTATTAATATTATCTGCTTTTTCCAATTAAATAAATATTTATGGTTGTGGACAAATATATAGATGCATTACCTTCTATTATAAGCATATGTTTCTCAATAGACTTTTTCAAGCAACCCTCATTTTAATGCAAGTTGGAAAAACAAATGCAAAATCTAAGGTATTGACCATGAAGATTGACAAAATGAAATATATATCTCTTCTCTCAAGGGAAGGGAATGTCAACCAAAAAGATTTATACCATATAAAAAACATTTCTAAAGTGGAGATCAACTATGACGCCTTCATTATTAAGGAATAACTAGTATTAAGAACTTGGAAACAACTAATATTTCCACTTACTATTTTGTAATATTCTATTAATTATTTCCTTCATAAGGCCATGAATCCTTGTACTTTTGGATTGGGTTCTTATTTTAATTGTTATTATTAATGTTTTTTTTAATCATTTAGCTTCTTCAATTATTAAAAAAGGAAAAATCAATGGATGATACATAGACCAATCAAGGATATATATTTATATTTTAGGTATGTTATATAGATGGTTTATATAAATAATTTATAAAAGTTAAATTAGGTTTGGATAGAAATTAACATATTGTAATAGTGAAATTTTCACTTTATGTTATTTTCAATTTATTTTTTCGAAGATATTTTTATATAGAAATATATTGACAAATGACATAGTTTTGTGTAAAGTTAAGTTTCTTGTGTTATGTTTATTCATTTTACTTTAAATTTTTTATATATTTGTATTCATTTTTTTTCACATGTTCTTATGTGTTCTCATGATCTATTTATTTTTTACTCACATCCATGTGATTATATTCAATGCACATGTTATTCACTATAATCTAGTCCATTTTTGCTCCTAAGACTAGTGTGTGATTGTGGAGTTATCCTATAGTCACAAATTCATCTTATACTAATTCAATTTTTTTAATTTAAATTTTGACAACTTTCTTGTTTCACACTTTCTACCAAGAGTCAACTAAAATAAATTTATGTGATATATTGTTGTGTCTTTGTATTTAAAGACATTCAATGCCTTCACTTTAATAATGAATATATTGTTGAAGAAAAAGAGAAATCAATTCACATGTACACATTTTAATTAGCACTCTAAAAAAAATATAGTGTCACATAATAATTCTAGGAGCATATGCATGATTGAAAAGTGTTGTCTTCAATTTTGTCTTTTCTCAATAGATTGATCAAGACATGAAACCCACGATACTCGTTTATATGATAACTTTGGCAAAATAATATACCAATATCATCAGCACTTGCAAGTACTAAGAAATATCAAAGAAATCAAGATACCTCAAACTCGATAAAAAATCAATTTACAAATTTCACAAATTAAATTCCCAAATATATAATATTTTTTTATTAAAATATATCCCTAGCAATCAAATTCATTATTATACAAAATCAACAAAAATAATAATTTATTTAAATCTCAGAACTTACAAAATCTCAATCTTCTCTATTTTTATATATCTATTAGTTATCAAACTAAATATAATATTTTATATTTGCATCATACACATTTCCAATTAACAAACTCAATATTTTCAATTCTCAACTGCTACTATCTAATCAAATCAATCTAAATTAATAAAATTATATTTGATTAACTTAAACCCAAATAAAAAATCCATTGACCCATGTTTATTTAATGCAAGTTGTTCTATGAGGATGATGCAATACCCCAAAATTGCTTGTTATGAGGGGAAATGCATCCAAATATGCTAGTTTCATATCCATGCACGAAATGCCATTGTTTTGAATTCTTCCAAGGTTTCAAATGCTAAGCATGAGCACACATTACTCCAAAAAAGTCATACATCCTTAAACAAGATGGTTGACAAATTTGTCCCTTTGCTTAAGGGTCCCACACCCACTAACCCAAATCACATATTTTGTAGTACTAACATGCTTTAACCAAAGCACTCATTTTCATCACTTAGATGGCCCCATGTTTGATGGGAAAGACAACCACCCTTAGATGAACACCACTTAGCCCCCCTTTTTCAAGAGGACCTACGTTGGATTACCACCCTAAAGACAAGAAGAATCCAAAGTTAGCCACTCCATGATAAATAAAACTCACCTAATCATGCCATTGGTGGCCTTATGTCACAACACTAGTTGGAAGACATGATTGTATGTCCACTAAGGGATACATGTTAAGTCCACTAAGCTTATGATTATTAAAATTAACAAATCCAAATTTATTCCCCCTCCTTTAGATTGGGAGCACAAGACACCAAGAAATGAATAATATATGACATTAGAAATTAGGAATGTATGGAGTGAGCACACGACATCATTCCCTCACATACCACAAGCTATATGATCTAACATGTAATCTTGATAGATTGTGCACTATATCAACATCAAATTATATTTGTCCTTATCCTTTCAATGTGGATTAAGTTCCTCCCCCTAGTAATACCTATATTTTTGTTGATGTTATTATTTGTTTTGATTAATAGGAAAAAATAAGTTTTGAAGGGATTTGACAACATATAATAGATTGTGATGTTATTATTTGTTATTAAAGTAGATTTTATTATTATTTTATGTGAATTTTTTTCAAGTGTTTAATTTGCAGTTAATTTTAGATTTATATAATAAATTATATGTTAATTATGATGTTTTGTCAAGATTTAATTGTATAAATTTTTACTCAAATTTAATAATGAATTAGATGTAAATTGTCAAATGAAATGAGTTTATATGACAAAGATATTATGATCTTCATAAAAGAACCCTAGCTTCAAATCCACAATAGATGCTCTCAATTATTGATCATAATAAATGCTCTTACTCTAGCCAATAGTACACAAACTATCTTATGTCAAAAAAATAAAAAATGAAACTTCAAACAAACATAAAAATTTAGTACATGTTTTTGAAGACTATAAGGTATAAAGTAGTTTGAATAAATTTTTAAATACAAAAATGTAATAGCTACTTATTAATTACTATAAATACTTATTTCAACATGGAATAATAATGAAGAAAAATCCTCATTATTTATTTATTTATTTTAAATTTGTTAATAGTTAGGGAGATGATACATGGGTCATGCAAGGAGAACTAACATACTTAACACAAATGTTTTATGTAAGTTAGTTAAATTGTAATGATAAATAAATATAGTTTATGATATAGAGATAAGATTGATAATTGATAAATAAATGTGATAATAAATATAAAAATATAAAAGTATATATTTTTAGATTGATGTCAATGTGGCATGATGGATGGCATAGAATAATGTGTTAGTGAATCAAAACTGTAAAAAAATTTACATGAATGTCTCTTATTTAAAAATGTGTTGTTTAAAGCTGTAGGTTGGTTATGTGTCAAGGAACCAATTTAGGTTGATAGTGCAATACAAAATGAGTCTATAATTTGCAAAATCAACCTTTGTGTGCAAAATTGATTTATAATATTTTACTTTATAAAATTTAGTGTGCATCACCTTATGATATACAAACCTACAAGAAAAGTAATGTTGACAAACACCTTTGAGGAGTTTTCTATAAAAGTATTTTCTCCCTTAGTCAAGTCCCTAGATGGATTGTTTTAACAATTTTAGAAATATGATAGAAGACACACCAAGTAATCATGCAATATGCCTAGTAATATATAACTAATGATGTTGTGTTGTTAAGTGTTGATGTAATGCTCTAATAATGTAATTATGTTGTCAAGCTAATGTAGTAAAGGTGTCCTAGATTCATGTTAGATTATCATAATGAATTAGATTTTTTCCTTTTATACAACAAACTAGAATATGATTTAAATTTTGTGTGATTAATATGACAAGCAATGACTACTTGGAAGGAGATAACATGGGCCCAATTTTAATTTTTTTGAATTTAAAATTATGGGGGTCAATTTTACAACATGGAATTGATCTAAGGTGGGGAATGAGTGATTTGTAGGTTGGCTCTAAATCCTTGGAATGTGGTAACTTGATACCATCAAGGCTCATGTAACTTTCCAACTTTTACATAGAAATACACCACTGCTTTATATACTATATAAAGGATAACTAGGCCAAAGTGAGCCCAAACAAATGGGAAAAGTGTTATTATTTTCACCAATATAATTTTCCTCCACTTTAACTTACATGTGAGCTATCGCTAAGATGTATTTCAAGGTAAAATAAGTAGTCAACATGAAAGTAAATAGTTAAGTGTAACAGACACCCTCAATCTACTTTTTTTAATTTTTTGTTTAATGTTTGAGAGATAATGAAGGTAATATGCATATGATAATTCTTAACAACAATGAGAAAAAATAAATAGATTTGTAGCAATGACAACAACTCAAAAATTTACAATTTTTTAAAATTATAATGAGCAGAAAAATCCAGATTTATATTTTGATCAAAAACTAGATTTTTTTCTCAATTACAAAGGTGACCCAGATCATAAATTGTCATAATATATCTAAATCCAACATACCCCAAAAAAATGGATACTTTGAAAAAGTGTTGTTCTTGCAACCAACTCTAGCAAGCTCCAAAAAGTGAACACCACAACTAGAAATCTAGGTGTTTGCTACTATTAATGAAATACAAGGAATTCCTAACCCTAGGCATCCTCAAAACAATAATAAATTGTCATAAATCTTAGGCGTCCAGCAGTAAAAAAAATTGTGCTTCCCTAGGCAGGTGTGGCCAACAATGGAGAAAGAATGAACAACAAATAAACTTCCAAGACCTCCAACATATCACTCCACAATCAATAATGTATGTCTAATACATAAATGTAAATGAACAATGAAGTGTGACTATGATCCCTATGTGAAATCATCAAGTAATCCTCTAGATTGTGTCTTCCAACAATGTGGAGAATGTTGCCTGTAAGGGGTTTCGTCCTCACAAACCAAGAAGAAGAGAACTAGCTCCTTCAGCAAGATGAAAATCAAATATCAAGTCCAAATATGAATGACAAAATTGAGCTCCAAAATTCTTTTTATAAGCTTTTAGGGCTTTCTAGAAACTCCCTTTTAAAAATCACTTTATTAATTTATTAAGAATTTTAACTCCAAAAAGTGATTTAATTTACTTCTACAACATTTATGACACTTAAAGTCACTTTTAAGCATCCCATCATTCAAAAAATTTCATCCTCTTTTTAATGAGCTATAACACTGAGGTGCACGATAAATGTATTTAACTAAAAAGGAAACCTTAGTGAAAATAATTAAATATAGCTCAATATTACACCCAATTAACGAAAATGGCCGAAAAGCATTAGAATTGAAATTCGGTTGTGTAGGAGTGATCCCAATGATAAAAGATGATAAACTAACCCAACTAGGTGACTTACTAAAAATAGACACTCTCTCCAATAATCTTGGGTCCCAACCTAGAAGCCATAAATAACATCTGAAAGTGTCAAATGACTCCTTAAAACCATTTGAGCTCAATGGTAACATCAAATTACCCCTTTGAACATGTTGACACAAACCTATAAAATCGATGACAACTACACTACTAGAGAACCTAAAAATGGGGACATTGCAGCCCACCCTTTCCAAAGATTGATTGTCCTCAAGTAATGCCAATATAACCTTGCAATCATCTAACTGGTCCAAACTAAAACAAGAATGATCCCAAGGTCCCAAGACAACCTAGGAGATTTGGTAACACCATCTTCTCAAGGTATTGTCCTCTAAGGTACCAATACAAGAGACCTCTTGAAAAAATTTTGTAAGAAGAACAATCAGATACTACATAAACTCAATCAACTCCTCAAAGAATTGCTCTTTGAAAGATACAAACTAAGGTACCATAGGAGCAAACCCCAAAAATTTAACATCAATTTTCTCATTCCCAACAACTGTTGGATTGCAAACTAATGTGATTCCAGGGTTCCAAGTTCATCTTAGAAAAGATCCACCATGCTAACCATGTGCCACTTTGATATAACTAACAATCCATCATGCCCACATAACACTTTCCTTTTCGGGAACCCAAAAATGTGAATCATCATAAATTCCCAAACTGAAATGCCTAAAAGGGTTGAAACCTATACCATGAAACATCTCCCATTGAATCATCCCAGTAAGGTCCATAACTGCAATCCCTAGACCTAACATGATCCTGTGTGACTAGAAGAAATATTTGTTCATTCTAAAATCATACTCCTCAATATGCCTCCTCAAGGTGTCATGCCAAGTCATAACTACAAATGTGAACTTCTCCAATCTTCTTGCAAAAAGGAAAGCAATCTTTTGCAAGAGTTCAAAAAAGTCACCAATATAACACCATATGAATCTAACATGTCTTCTTTGTACTAATCTGATACAACCATGAAGGCTATCAAAATCACTTACTGTTCCAACTCCAAAGGTCACTAAATGATGAACCAAAGCATGCAGAAGTTCACTATCCTAAACCCACACCAAGAGTAAACTATCAATTTTTACATCACAAATTTTCATAAGACGAACTCCTTGAGTTAGGAAGGTCTGAAGTAAACAATAATGTCTATTATTTCAAACTGAAACTAGTGGAGTATAATATGATTTTAATGCTTTACACAAAGAACAAAAACAACACCAATGAATTTCCCAAGTACAATTATATGTGAAAAATATTATGTTACACTAAAATAACTCAAAATTGGTTGGGAAACACCTCCAAGCAATCTCCAACTGAAATCTATTACTTCTTTGACAAAGAAGAAAGTGTCAACTCACTTGAATGAGAGCAAGCCAAAAAGTGAAGTGACTAACCTACAACCCAAAAAAAAGCTCAACACTGAAATTATGATCCATTCTTTACCAAGTAACACTCCCAAGAGTAACCATTCATTCATTACTCCAATCCTTAAATTCTCTCCCCAATCCATTTGTAAATAAGCAAATGGAATCACCAAATGGTTGGTAAAGAAAGGAACAACATCCTTAATTCTGAAATTTCCATCCTTATACCTTCAAAGGTCCTCCCTTTCATTCCCAATTAACATCATCAATCCTTGTTGAGGATCCCAAGCATGAATACCCAACTAAGAATGATCTCCAACATGCCTAGAAAGGTACACAACATAACTCCAAGTGCCATCCAAATCAACATGCACATCATGGAAATTTTTGACTTCTTTAGTAATCCCTTGTAGCCCATCTATGAAAGCACCAAGAACTGAAATGCAAGGAGCAATTTTTGTCATCAAAACATCCCCAAAGAAAGATTATCATAATATACAACATCACTCAATCCAAAGGATGGATTTTCAAACATGTAGATATCATGTTTAAATCCTTATTTCTCCAAAACTACATAAGTAAAAATCTTTAAACCACCTTTCCTTGCTACTATTCTAAAATTTCTAGCAAGCTCTAGAATATTGTTTGGAATCTTTTCAAAATATGAAACGTTAAAGTCTCCATAAATCAATACATCCCATGAAGATACTACATCTCCTAGTATCATAACACTCCCTATCCAATCTTCATTTGTCTCCTCCTTTGCATATTTCATATCTAATTTTCTCTTAGGAGGGTAACCAACCAAAAGGCTTAACACTTCCTTGTGATATGTGCCCACTTCAACAAGTCTAGTGTGCCACAATCATCATGTAATAATTCATTCTTACTAAAGTATTCTTCATAAATTGGTGAGCAAATTGGTTTCAAAAAATCTTTTGGTTCTCACCCATATCTTCCACTAGTTTGTTGGTCTCCATGTCCCTTGCCTCTACCATTTGTCTCATGCCCATGGTTGCAACAATTGTCTTAGTTCTAGTTTGGTAGAATGAGTAATGAGCTAGAATAAGGTCAAGGCAAAGCCTATCAACCTCTTTCTCCTTTTCCTGGTATGCATCCCAAGTCTCTTCTACAAACTTGATTACCATATCTTTTTCATGGATAATGTGCAAGTAAGCTGATTTAATCTCCTACATTGTGCTCTTAATCATTTTTAGATCAGTAAGGGACACACCTTGTTCAAAGTGATTTTTTTTTTTTTTAAATATCTCTCTATTAGAATCTTAATGCAATCAAATTTAGATAATTTTTGCACTTCAGTTTTAGTTGACACCAAGAGTTTATTCTTCCAACTTCCCTCACAAATATCAAAACCATGTAAGTTTAGAGATTTTTTGTTATGATACATATATAAATCAAAACTCTCTTCATAACTTTCAGTAGTAGCACCATAGCTATCCCAAGTCTTATGTACCTCTCCTTTACCATTCCTAACAATAAGTTGAGGCTCTAAACCAACAAATTCATTATACATTTGCTCAAAAATAACATCATGCAATATTAGTTTAGATTTTTTTTCTAGATTAAGAACAAAACCACCAATGCCATTGATGCCATCCTTCATGCATAACAATAGAGATGAAGTTAGAGCAACACTATAGTCAAAATTAAATTCATCCCAAACAGGATCCTTTTCATACTTAGGTTCCATCATACTCGGATCCCAAGTGCTAAAAGGTTGATTGCTTTGTTCAAAAAACATGTTCTAACTATACTCCTGATGATTGGTTCCCTTGTTGAATAAATCACTCTCCAACTCCCTAGTACTAACATCATCATAGCCATTCCTCTCCACAAGCTTGGTTTGAAGTTCAAACCAAACACCACCTATATCATCATCATTAAAATTAAATGTAGAATCATCATCATTAGCTGATTTTAAGGCTTCATCATATTTGTTCTTAATATGCCCATCATCTGAAGGTATATTAATGATCTCAACTATCCCAACATTTGCACTAGTGTTATAAGCTTCATTGGATAGCTCTAAATGTGTATTCAAGGTTGTTGTTTTGTCACTTTCATTGCACACATCCTCATCCTTAGTAGCTACATGCATAATCATAGAATCGTCTTGAAGCTCTATAACATATTCCTCATGCTCCAAGACAATCTCTCCATCAATTTTTGATGCATTAGTCTCCTCAATATCCAAGAAAGGTTTCAACTTTCCCTCACATTGTTTGAACACTCTGTCGACCAACTCATAAGAAATTGTAGAGACATCATGTTCTTACCTCAAAATAACCAACAACATAGACATAAGGGGCTAGGAATGATTAGGACCATAATGGTATGCATGTAAGAAAAAAAATGTGTTCATGCTCCTTACTGATAGATGCTATGAAATAATGAAACATATGAAGAATAAGATCATCACATTCTAAATCAATCAAAAGATAACAAGACCTAGCTCTTGCCATCATTTCTAACATCTTAACCCTCCTACTAAAGGAAGGGCCTTGGTCATCAAGTAACCCATGAAATCTCTCAACAATCAGCTATAAAATCTCCCTCGTTATGTCATCTTCATAAGGAACCTCAAGAGTTGTAATCCTTGTGATCTCACTAAGACAACTGGTGATTGCAAGTCTCATATCAAATATCAGAGTGCCTCATCATCTGCGACTAGACTAAAGAAATCAATGGTACTTCTATTGCACATTTTAAATCCTCAAAATTTGATTGGTCTAATTTTGATAAATACATCTCCATTTCTTCTAGCTTGCTACGAAGAACATTTTTTGATGGAACTTGAGTCATAAGTTGTTTTCCCAAACCATAGAGCATACAAATCACCTTAAGAACTTTCGTTGAAGGCTCATATGTAAATTTTATGAATTTTTTTTGAACTAATTTGTTAAGGGACTCTTTCCCCTATTAGCCATCATCAATCACAAACCACACATGTAGGCTGACAGGTTCAGATGCTCTAATACCACTGTAACATACACCCTCAATTTTCCCTTTTTTGTTTTATGTTTTGAAAGATAAAGAAGTTATCATGCAAATGATAATTCTTAACAAAAACGAGAAAAAATAAATAGATTTTCAACAATGATAACAACTCAAAAATTTATAATTTTTGGAATTACAATGAGCAAAATATTCTAGGTTTATATTCTGATCAGAAAATAGATTTTTTTCTCAATTACAAATGTGACCCAGATCATGTCATATATATAAATCCAACATACCCAAAAAAAATTGGAGACTTTGACAAAGTGTTCTTCTTGCAACCAGATCCAGCAAGCTCCAAAAAGTGGACGCTACAACCAAAAATCTAGGTGTTTGATGTTGTGAATAAAATAAAATAATTCCTAACCCTAGGTGACCTCAACACAACAATTTAGTGTCATAAATCTTAAGTGTCCAAGAATAAAAAAGCCTCATGTTTCCCTAGGTAGGTGCGACCAACGATGGAGAAAGAATGAACAACAAATAAACTTGCAAGACCTCCAATTTGCCACTCCACAATCGACAATGTCTATCTAGTATGGAAATGTAAATGAACAATGAAGTTTAGTTGCTATCCCTATGTGAAATCATCGAGTAATCCTCCAAATTGTGTCTTCCAACAACATGGAGAATGTTTCTTTTAAGTGGTTTTGTCCTTACAAACCAAGAAGAAGAGACCCAACTCCTCCAACAATTAGAAAACTAAATAACAAGTTTAAACATGAATGACCAAAATGAGCTCCAAACTTCTTTTGATAAGCTTTTAGGACATTCTAGAAACTCCTTTTTAAAAATCACTTTATAAATTTATTAAGCCTTTTAACTTGAAAATGTGATTTAATATACTTTTAGAACATTTTTGGCACTTAAAGCCACTTTTAAGCATCCCATCATTTAGAAATTTCCATCCTCTTTCCAATGAGCTATAACACTGAGGTGACCGATAAATATTTAATTAAAAAGGAAACCTTAGTGGAAATAATTAAATATAGCTCAATATTACACCCAATTAGTGAAAATTGATGAAAATCATTTGAATTGAAATTTGATTGTGTAGGAGTGATCCTGATGATAAAAGATGATAAACAGACCCAATTGGGTGAGTTACTAAAAATAGACACTCCCTCTAAGAATCTTGGAGCCCGACCCAAAAGCTAGAAATAACATTTAAAAGTGACATATGACTCCTTAAAACCATATGAGCTCACTGGTAACATCAAATTACCCCTCTAAACATGTTGACACAAACCTAGAAAGTCAGTGACAACTGCACTGCTAGAGAACCTAAAAATGGGGACATTACATTAAGACACTCATAAAAAAGATATAGACAATAGATGATGATGATTCTCTATGCACTTCTAGAATGAGCATTCCATTTAAATACTTGTAAACACAATGATAAAAATTCCAATGAGTAGAATTTGAATTTTATTTAAATAAATCATCAATAACAATTACCCTACTAATGTCAACAATCAAAAAATAAAAATAAAATGGTGGAATGAAGCTTTAAACTATAATAAATAAAGGAATATTGTAATAATGATCCAAATGGTAAAAGATGTAAGACTTCTAAGAAGCCACTAAAATAAAAAAAATATTGATGTAGGACAACTTGTGAGCCATTATAACCATGAGTGTGAGGTGTATGACCCATGGAGAGCCAATGTAACCAACACAAGCTCAATGTAGGACCCCTCTTGAGCCCTTGTAACCATGAGAATGTGATGTAGGACTATTTAAGAGTCATTGTAACCATAATATTGAAAGCTTATTAGTATTATAATATGCCCCCTCTAATCAGTTGCATATAAAGGATGCAAGGAATTGGAAAAAGATCAAAAATATTTGATCATGGAAAACTAATGAGAATGTAAAAAGTGTCGCAATTATATTGTGTGACAAACATATAGCAAGATAATACAATATGGGCATGAAATCATACATAAAGAGGGGAAACTAAATGCCTCTAGTATTCCCCACCAACTAGGGACAAAACCTAGCTATGAATGCTAGATAAGGACCATGTAGCAATAGATCAATAGAAGATATCATTATGATAGATATTGAAACAATGTAATCATTATAAACATGTTAGCATAAGATGTCAACATAGTAATAAAAAAATAGGAAAAAAAATGATGGAGTGGAGAGCGAGCGGGAAGAGGAGCGGGGGGGGGGAAGATTTGAAATCTAGGGATGATTCTGGAGAGGATGGTGATGATTCTGAAGATGCAGATGGTTTACTGTTGGGTTGCCTATTGCTACCATTCTGTGGGACTGTTGAGGAATGGTGTTGGCTATTGTCTTTGGCCTAGGATGAGTTGTTGTGGGTCTGTTTTCTTTTTTTGTCCTTCTAGGAAGCTGCGGTTTGGTTTTGGTTGCTGTCATTTTCCTGCTGGGGATTTGTGTTTCGAGTCAGGCTGTTGCTTTCGCCCTGTGGGGTTTTACTCAGTTATTCTTTGTTGGGTGTGCGATTGGGTGCCTATTAATTTCTTCATGTGGGCTTGGTTGTCTCATTTCCTTTGCTATTGGTTTTTTATGTGGCTCTGGGTAGGGTTTTTGAGGTGCCTATAATGAGTTTGATAGTGGAGAGTTTCTGACATTTTTTAGACCCTGACTGGCATGTAGGGTCAGATGTTGCTTTTAATGGTTTTTCCTTCTCTCTTATGTTTCCACTTGTGGTTTCTCCTAGCCCTCTCCTCCTTTTCAAGGGTTCCAGTGCCTCTTTATGGGAGATTTCTTTCGATGTGGATTTGGGGTTGTGCTTCTGTGGGACTTCCTCTATGCTGTAGATTGTGGGTTTTGATTTGCCTTTGGTGGAGGTGTTTGTGGAGATTTTATGGCATGTTTTAGATCTTGATTTACATTTAGGGTTGGAGGTTGTTATTCATTGTCTTGCCTTCTCTCTGCTCTCTCTACTTAGGGGCTTTCCTTGCCTTGTCTCGCTTCTATCGAGTCCATGTGGATTGATTTTGTATTGTTGTGGGACTTCATCTTTGCTATAGGTTGTGGGTTTTGGTTTTCCTTTGGTAGAGTTTTCTATGGAGGGGTTTTGGCGTGTTTTAGACCCTGACTGGCATGTAGGGTCGGAGGTTGTTCTTCATCGTCTTAACTTCTCTCTACTCTCTCTTCTTGGAGGCTTTCCTTGCCTTGTCCTGCTTCTCTCGGGCCCAATGGATTTTCTTTGGTGCCTCTCTTGTTGTCTAGAATTTCCCTAGAGGTTGTCTTATTGGTTGGGCTTTGTTCTCCCATGTCCCATATGTTCTTGGTATAGTTAGGTGTTGTTGCTGCTTTGGGTTTGGTTTTGAAGTTGCTGGCTAGTTTTCCTAGCATGGTTCTTTTTCTGTCCCAAGTGTTATTCATGCCTAAGGGAGTCTTTGATGCCCTTTCTTTTCATGGGTGCTCCTCTTTTGAGGTGGATAATGTGTTGGTTAGTTCATGGGTTTTTCTCACGGGTTTTTAAGGGTGTTGTTTCCACCCTTGGTTTGGATTTGATAGGGTTGCTTACTTTGTTCATCTTGAAGACCCTGATGTTGTTGGTTCCCCTTGTTACTATGTTAGATCTTTCTGCTGGAGTGTTGGCTTTCTTCCGTTTCCCACAGTTGGTGTCTCTTATTGAGGTGGAGACCTCTCCTATTGAGGTGGAGATGGGTGTTGTTGGTGTGGTGGTTTGTTCACATTTCTTCAGTGAGTTTTCTCTAGTGCATATTCTATTGAGGTGGAGGCCATTCCTATGGAGGTGGAATTCAGACTAGTTGGAGTTCCTCTGTAGTGGCAACTTGGGTTTCCATGGTGATTACTCCTATAGAGGCAAAGGGGGGATGTTGATGGGCTCTGGTTTTTCTGATTAGTTGGTTTTTTGTGATTTGGTTGTTTTAGCCAGTGGTTTGGAGACTTGGATGGGTGTTTGTGTTATGTGTGATGTTTCTTTCTGGTCATCACAAGTTGTTGGTTGCCTGGTTGTCTCAGGAAATTCTAGTGCTGATAAGTGTTGTGTTGCAATCTGGCTGATACATGCTAATGGTTACCTGGATGTTTTAGGAAGTGTGTTTCTAGTTGGTGTTGATAAGTGTAGTGTTGCAATCTGGTTGTTTTAGGTTGATGGTTACTTGGCCATTTCAAGAAGTTCTTGGTTGCAAGTTCCCTTGTTTTGGGTTTAAGGATCCTGTTCAAACCTTTTGTATTTGGTGCAAATTTGTGTATTCATGTTGTTTATTATTTAATCTTCTTTTGGTTCGTTGCCGGTTGTCTATGTTCTATGCTTTTGCAGCTTGGTCTTTTTATGTGGGTTTCGGGTCCCTATCAAAACCTTCCTGTTAATGGTTTCGAGTCCATTCAAAACCTATTGTAAATGGTTTCGGGTCCATTCAAAACCTGTTTTCCCCCTTAATCAAAACATAGTAATAAAAAATGAGTAAGTATAAATGATAATAATAAACGCAATTATTAAATCAATGATAATATAAGATTGTGTAAGCATGCAAACCATGCAATCAACCATATAATCATGTAAGATTTATAAGATGCAAACATTCTAAGTACTTATGAATCATACGATAAGAATTTACATGTAGCATAATAATAAGATATAAGCACAATAAGAATAGATGTACATAGTAAAATCATAATATAAGAGCATTGGAAGCACTAAGTTAACATGTAATCACCATAAGATAATATTATAAAAACATAAATATGTAAGCATGCAAGCATAAGCATGATGATATAAGATGTAATACTTATAACCATAATTAAGCATTAAAATTTGTATAGGCATGAAAATGAGTGTATTTAAGGTAAGCATAAGTGTTGTAGATTTGAATAGAAAGCATGAAAATAATAATGTAAGCATAATAAATGTCAATATAATTAGGAAATATAAGATGTATATCTAAGATACTTACCTTTGGGTGACCAATCTATATGTGAAAATAGAAGATGAAAGATATTCCCACTTTGGAGAAACCATGGATCTATGTCTAGCCTACAAGAATAAACAATAACTTTCTCCCAAGTGACAAAATCATGAAGATAAATATGGTATAAAATTATAAAGTATAACATACAATTAAGGAGAGAAAAATAGATCAAACCAACAAAGTCCCTACCATTAGGTGGATCTATACTGATAGTATTTAAAAATGTGTTACTATAATCCATACCCCCTAAGGGACTATCATATCATCATGAAGTGTACCTCCATGAATGAAAGTATGTTGTAAAGATGTCAAAATTATTATATGTTGTGAAGGAATTAGGTGCTATATAATGCATTTCATTTGGTTTATCAACATGTGGTGCCTTAGTATCCATGTAATAATCATTATAATAAAAGGACATGTATTTTTTTATTTCTCAACATGTGGTGCCTTATGAAACATGCAAAAAAATGGTCAAATCAAATTTTTTCCTTAGTGACCACATTACGCCTTGGCAAGTATATAATTAGTAGAAGGGAAATGTACCTATATGGGTCAACAACTAGAAAGTGAAAAAATAGCATTTTGGTGCTTTTTGGGTATTATTTGTCTATTAGTTGGCATGGTAATTAAGGAGAGTTGTTATGAACCTTATAGATGCCTAAGAGATGAAAATATATTAATGACATGTAGAGCCACTATGGGAGGTGTATGCAAGTTTGAATTAGGGAGTGTGAAATCAAGTCTTGTACAAAGCTCTTGGGTGGTGCTAGAGTTTGTTAAGGCCGAGTTGGTCTTTGAAAATTCACTATACTTTATTATTAAATAATGGAACAAAAAGTAATTACCTCCTAGATTGAAGACTTTAACCCAAGGTGGGTTTTATCCAAATAAATATGTTTTTAATATTTTGAGCTTGTTTATATTTTTAATTTCATATTTGTGAGTGTCTAGATATCTATTTGATGTGATTTTTATGCTTTTTTTTAAACCATTTTAGATGGTAAACGTAGTTTCCAAAGTGTATGAAGAGGTCTTGCATATAATAATTCATTGTTGATGAACTTGTATGGAGAATATCCTCCCAATTTATAGATTGAAGTAGTACTAGGGTCATTTGGGATATTTTATGATTTGTTTGATTTTCAGGTTTATGTCATCCACAAGATAAAGTCAAAAAGGAAATATTTTTCCTTTTGAGTTTGAGATAGAATTAAGTGTGGTTGAGAAAGGTCAACATAGGGAGTATGGAAAAAGAAGATGGAGAAGCAAATTTTATTCTAGGGGAGAAAAAACTCGCTATTAAAATGAAAGATAATTGATTATATACCTAAGGGGATAAAAGATACAATATATATATATATATATAATTCATAGGGAAAGTTGAACCAAGTTGAATTGTAAAGGCATAGTGATAGTAGTATCATGATATCCTTTCCCTCTAGACCAAATGTGAAGGTATGGATTTGATGGACACTACCATCTATAGGACAATGAGACAAGATAGGATAATGTAAACAAATGGAATTGGTTTACTTTTCCCTATTGGAATAAATGCTTTGAATTCAGTCAAGGAGATAACTTGACTAAGTTACTTATGTTATGTGTATAGTAGGCACTACGTGGAATGGTGATGAATCATGCCAAAGTGCTCATCCAAAGTAGCAATTTAATCAATTTTTTTGAGTTCATTTGATAAAGTTGGGAGGATGTAGAAATGGGACAAAAATTTGACCCCTACTAAGAGAGTAGAAAAAAATTGGAGAGAGGGAAGGCTACCTAATTATGATTTCTACATGGGATTTAGATTGCATTCTAATATGATAGAACCTTGTCCTTGCCTTTGTATCCCCTTCTTTTCTATAGCTAGGGAAATAATCCCTCCTATATATAGATATGACAATGGCCTCCATGAGGAACGCCACTATTTTCTTGACTTCCTTCTCTTTGATCAAATGTCGAAAGGTAATAGAAATTTATTTTATTAGGGAGGCTTGGGTAAGATGCTAGCCAAAGACCCACATATAGAGTGCAACCACTTGAAGAGTGGGGTTGGTTCCTAAAATGAAGGAAAAGGGGGGAGGTGACCCCAAAATGTAGGACAAAGTGGTTCACCTCTCTTTTTCACTCTATTTCATTCAATATGAGGATTATAATGTGTAAATGAGTTACATAAATCAATCGTAACCCAAATACAAATAAAAGGGAAAGTTTTAAGAAGGTAAAATTTTGTGTACCTATTGCAAAAAGTGCTTTTTCAGGCCTCACTGAGGACTCATTAGCCCTATGGAAAATGGGTCCTAGCTAGGGCTCTGGAAATCTATTTCTAGGTTATGTTCTTCAATTTTTTCACTCCCAAATCCTAGTCGGAGACTGTTGGAAACCCAAAAATAAATCTTGTAGCTCACTTTTTGTGATTTTGCGAGAAAGGTGAAAACTTTGACAACTTTGCAACTTTCTCCAAATGATCTTCAACCTAAAATCTCCAATCACACATCAAAGAAGAGGAAATTGTTATTTGCTAGGGAATATGGGTTTGCCTTGGTCAAACCCCGTTTTGGTACCTTGAAATGAAATATGAATGCATAAAGGAATGATGAATGAACAACAATGTCACAACTCACCACACCTTAGTTGAAACCTCAGATAACAAATCTGCAAACTTGCATGAAGTGGCCTTAATGAATGTAGATCTTGATCATGGACTTGATTAGAAAAAATGCTTGAATAGGATCTCCAATGCTACATCAACACATTAGCTCAACAACATGCATGATGCACTATGCCTTTGACATGATGAAATAAATCTTGATTGTTGCAATAAACTTCTATAAATTTGCCCTTGAATGCCTTAGAAATGCTCTTGAATGCTCTCTTGATCATAAGTTTTCTATTAGGACTTAAATACTTGAAAGCTTAGATGAAACTATGTGAAATAACCTTATATTTATACTTATCTTATTCTTAATTCCCAAAATTCAAATAACACAAGTTGACATCAGATCTAGGATTTGAAATCATTAAAAACCACCAAAATCATATCCTAAGGGGGGGGTCCTAGGTCTAAGTGAGGACCCATTCGCCATGTCGCGAATGGGTCCTAGCTCACTTAGCTAGGACACACTTCATACAATGTGAAATATCATGTGAAGATAGGGTCTTAGGACCTAGTGAGGACCCATTCGCTAGGTCCTAGGTCACCAACCTAAGACACACACCTTCAAAATATTAAGTGTTGTGTAATATCATTTATGAATGTCAAGCTCTATCCCTCAAAATTTGTATATAATTAGGCTTGGATTTGAATCGAAAGGGCCAACTAAGGCAAATTAACCTTAATTAATTAATAAGGCCATGGATTAGTGTGAAATTGTAAATATACACTTTACAACACCTTAAATAAGGCACAATTAAGTTCATTTTATTAAGAAGGGTCCTAAACTTAATGTGAATGTGTAAAACACATTACAACACTAAATCAAGGCATAATTAAACTCATTTTAATATTAATTATTCCTAAATTAAGTGTGAAAAAGGGATTATTTTTTCTACACTACATTTTGCCCCCACTTTAGTGAGAGTGTGACCCCATATCAAACTCACACTAAAGTAGACATTCAATACAATTATGTATGCAACAATAACAAAGATACACAATCATACAACATAAAAGACCAAGTAAAATCAAACCTAAATGGTCAAACACGATGTGGAACACATCTAGACTATCAGTTTTGCACTCATTCTAGGGTATTGGAACCTCAGGTCGTCCACTAGGTGAGTATCCCCCAAGAAGGTGGCTTAGTGAGAAAGTCATGCCCATGTGTCAACTCTCATTGTACTTACCATACAAAATTTATCCCTTTGATAACTCTGATAGGGTGCCACTCACATTCCTATTTCGTGCTTAACAAGTTGTGTTATGCTAAGCACCCATGCACATGGCAAGGCTCCACAGACAAGCAAGGTGTGTTATGTTAGGTGGCCTTGAATTAGGGTTTTGAGCTTCACAAGGTTAGCAATTTGTGTTATTCCAAACACTTATGAACATTATGTATATAGTTTTTTGTTCAAAGGGATTTCACTTTGTTCGTGTAAGGTATTCTTCTTAGGGATCATTGTGCCTAATGTCTCCAAGAGAGGACAAGTCAAGAGTAAAAAATTAACTTAGGGAATGCAGTGTGTCGCATCACCATTAAGAGGAAAGTCAGACGCTAAGAAATATCACACTCTTGGAGGACATCAAACCCAATGACACCACCAAGAAAAGGATGCATCACAAGAAAAAAGAAAATCACACCATGAAATATGCAGAATGTTGAAAGATATTATTGATTTATGCCCCCACTTTAAAGTGGTTGCTAACACCATTTCTATGAGAAACTACTTTAAAGGAGACAATGTTTATTTCTAAGACATGAGAGCTTCCTTAAAAAGCCCTATGTCAAGTCATATGTTTCTGAAATAAAGCTACGTCATGAAGAAGGAAGGAGAGGTTGCCCCCATAAATACATAAAGGATCTATGGATTCGAGGTTAGTATATATGTGTTGCAATGTTGTTATAGAGCTCATAAATGCCATCATTCCCAAAATACTCATAGAATAGAATAATGGCACATAAAGAGTGAAAACATAGAAAAATCCTTTCAGGTCAACATGGAAGAGACCTAAATATCTCGATGCCTTGCGTCATCCCCAAAAGGAAAACATAAGATAATTGAGAAAGGATAAAAATGTTTACGACATAGAGAATAATGTAGATACATATAGAGGAATGTACAAAAAGAGAGATACATCAAACGAAACAGCACGCGGGATCACATTATGCACATGCAATCACATAAAGAACATGAAAAAGAAAATAATGCAAAAGACTAGTAAGGCACATGCAAGTCAACCTATAGCAGGTTGTCCACATCCCAATATCGGTTGGTATATATGGAAGGCGAACAACTAGCCAAAGGGACAACAAAACATGTAGAAACTAGGACAAGGCTAACTAACCCCTTGACGGGCCACTAAGTAGGACAAGAATGAGCCAAGATAGGTGATGAGAATAAGCTCCTTGCGATAAAAAGAATGATTTGCAATGAATGTATAACAAGTAATAGTGATAATATTAAGATCCTACAACTATTACATGACAAGGAGAAAGCATGCATGCTTTAAGGGACTATTTTTATGATATCAAACATCTTAAATATTTGTTTTAAAGCACGCCACTCATCAGTACTATGTCCAAGAAATCTATGATATTGACAATGAGACATGTTTATGTTCTTAGGATTTGGATTTGGATTTTCTCTAATGGGTGGTAATGTTACAAGTCCTTGATTTAGAAGCATGTGTAAGATTCTTTCATTTTCAGACATAGGACATGAAAATTTGAGTTTCTTGAGTTTGTAAGGCTTTTGTTTCTTGCTTGATTCACCAACTTGTTGAGGTATATGTTGAGGAGGAGGACCTAAGATGATCCTATCATCCTTATGAGGAATTGGTTGTTCTTTAGGTTCAGGGGGACACTTATGTCAGGAGGAGGATCTTGATATCCTAATCCTTTGGTTTGTTCAATAGGAATTTTCTCTAAAAGTTTATGAATTTCATGCTCATTAATTATGTCACATCCTTGGTTGGTTGAAATCTTAAAGCCTTGTCCATAAGTCTCTTCTAGGTTGATGGGAGTGTTGGTCACTTTGTTAACATAAGATGGATAGGCATGCACTTGATTAGAGGAGCCAGGTTCACTCAGTGTTGGAGGTTTAGGCTTAGTTTGTGACTCAATTTTAGGATGTAAAGGACCAAACATATCAAGTTGTGTTGCTTGTTTCATGGAAGGATAAAAAGATGCATTATTCTCAAGATTGTCAAGGCAATCATTTATGAACTCATGCATGCTAGCATCATCTTCTCCAATGATGTCAATTTCATGAGGACACTCATTAGGAGTTAGGTGAGCATGAGTAAGGTCAGCTGCATTAGGATCATTGCCAAAAACACAACTTGAAACATCAACCAAGGAGAACAAGGAATTCCACTCATTGCTAAAACACCTGTCCATTTTAAAGATTTTCAGACTTAAACAAGGTAATTTTTTTACTACACTATGGAAAAATCTGAAAATGAAATCTTCTAAATGAAATTTTGAAATCACACAATGCACTAAATGTACCAAATTAAGCTAAATATAATGAAATTAATGAAACAAAAACTCAGCAAACTGTAACAGAGATCTAAAAGTAACAAACATAAGCACAAAAATGAAGATTTTAATTTCCAGAAATGTAGATTAGGACCTGATCAGGGACTCATTCTCCCTGTGGTGAATGGGTCCTAGATGAGGTTTTTAAAACATTTTTACAAATTTTTAGGTGTTTTCCAATGATTTTCATATTCAAGTTTGTAACACCAAGTTGCAATTTCAGTTTTCTATAAATGCAATGTGAAATGCAAGTGCAAAATGTGACAAAATAATAACCTAAAACACCTAGTTTGATATTCAATTTTGTTTTAATTTTTAAATGCAAATTTATATGATGAAAGATGATTGATTTTTTTGTATTTTTTAAATTTAAAGAATGCAAACAATGCAATCCTAAAACCCTAGATGCAATGCAAATTTGAATGCAAACTAGACACCCTAAATGAGATCTAATTCAATGAAAATGAATACAAATGAATGCAAGATCTAACAAAGGACTCCAAAATTTAAAAAAAACTACAATGATCAAAAGGTTAGGTTCACCAAAATAAAATGAAGGAAAAAGGGGGAGGTGACCCCAAAATGTAGGACAAAGTGGTTCACCTCTCTCTTTTCACTCTATTTCATTCAATATGAGGATTATAATGTGCAAATGAGTTACATAAATCAATCGTAACCCAAATACCAATAAAAAGGCAGGTTTTAAGAAGGTCAAATGTTGTGTACCTATTGCAAAAAGTACTTTTTTGAGCCTCATTGAGGACTCATTCGCCCTATGGCAAATGGGTCCTGGCTAGGGCTCTAGAAAATCTATTTATGGGTTGTGTTCTTCAATGTCTACACTCCCAGATCCTAGTCGGAGACTATCGAAAACTCAAAAATAAATCTTGTAGCTCACTTTCTGTGATTTTGCAAGAAAGGTGACAACTTTGACAACTTTGCAACTTTCCCCATTTTTTCTCTCCAAATGATCTTCAACCTAAAACTTGCAATCACACATCAAAGAAGAGGAAAATGTTGTTTGTTAGGGAATAGGGTTTTACCTTGGTCAAACCTCATTTTGGTAATCAAACCTTGAAATGAAATATGAATGCATAAAGGAATGATGAATGAAAAATAATGTCACAACTCACCACACCTTAGTTGAAACCTTGGATAACAAATCTACAAACTTGCATGAAGTGGCCTTAATGAATGTAGATCTTGATTAGAAATAATTCTCGAATAGGATATCCAATGCTACATCAACACATTAGCTCAACAACATATATTATGCACTATGCCTTTGACATGATGAAATGAATCTTGATTGCTGTAATAAACTTCTATAAATCTGCCCTTGAATGCCTTAGAAATGCTCTCTTGATCATAAGTTTTCTATTAGGACTTGAATACTTGAAATCTTGGATGAAACTCTGTGAAATAACCTTATATTTATACTCATCTTATTTATAATTCCCTAAATTCAAATAACACAAGTCAAGATCAAATCTAGGATTTGAAATCATTAAAATACCACAAGAAACATATCCCAATGGGGGGTCCTAGGTCTAAGTGAGGACTCATTTTCCATGTGGCGAATGGGTCCTAGCTCACTTAGCTAAGAAACACTTCAGAAAATGTGAAAGATCATGTGAAAATAGGGTCCTAGGACCTAGTGAGGACCCATTCGCCAGGTGGAAAATGGATCCTAGGTCACTAACTAGGACACACGTGCCTTAAAATTTTTTAAGTGTTGTGTAATATCATTTATGAATGTCGGGTTTTATCCCTCAAAATTTGTATTTAATTAGGATTATTTGAATCAAAGGGGCCAATTAAGGCAAATTAACCTCAATTAATTAGTAAGGCCCTAGATTAGTGTGAAAGTGTAAAGATACACTTTACAACACCCTAAATAAGGCACAATTAAGTTCATTTTATTAAGAAGGGTCCTAAAATTAATGTGAATGTGTAAAACACAATACAACACTAAATTAGGGCATAATTAAGCTTGTTTTAATATTAATTATTTCCAAATTAAGTGTGAAAAAGGGATGCTTTTTTCTATACTAAAGTTCCATTCAATTTGATTGGGAATGATGTAATCATGATTTTGATGGTTGAAGGGAAGCTTGATAAGCTAGAAATAATTATTCTTTCCTTGATATAAAGAATGGATGGTAAATAGATGCACCAATATAAAGATGAAGATGAAGTTGAGAAAGACTACACTCAAAAGTTTGTAAATTCATTAAAGTGAAGGAAAAAATAGGCATTCAAGTGTATGATGAGGAGATAAGTGTAAATAAATTAGACCAATGCATGTGTCCCAAATGGAAGTGTATTTTATTTTCCATTATCTTTATCCATAATTATTTTACAAGGTTGAAATTTATTAAGCATGCACTCACCTAGTATGACAGTTATGCTCAATCCTTGTAAATCTATAAAAATGCACCAATATCTAAATGGAATTGTTTTGAGTTCTTGTGGAATTAATTTTACTCCATTTTCCATGAAGAGAAGTGTGTGATGCACTATAATCTTTTGAATTTATATGAATAAATTCATAAAAGATTAATTCATCTTGGGAAGGGCATCATGTAGTATGATATGTTGATCAAGTATGTGGGAGGTTTGTTTAATCATATATAAAGGCTATCCTTAATGGGTAATCCCCAAAATATTGATGAGGTGTGTGCTCAAGAACACTATCTTGAGTTGGAAAAGAATGGATTTCACCAATAGTAAGTTGGCAAAAAAATTGAATTGTTTCATTTACCCAACTCCAAAATTTTACATTATGATTGTAAATGGTGGTACATTTCATTTCTTGGGTAAATACCATAGTAATAAACTCACAATTGGAGACTACATGCCTGATTGTCCTAAATTTTCTATCTTAATGGTTAGAGTAGAAATTATTTTATAAGTCCAATGAATCACCACCTTAGGAACAAGTAAGATGAACTTCTAAGAGTTTTTGGTGCATTTTCACTCAAATGAGAAAATATTTGAACTAAGGGGTTGCATGTAAAATATCCATAGATGGAAAACTTGCACCAAATGAAAAAGATGCCCATTAAGGGTTAAATAGGGATGAGGCTTAATTATTGTCATTGGAAGTGCAATAGTCAAATATTCATACATCACCAATTTTGCAAGTTATTTTTGAGAAATATGGCAAAATGATTGCCTCCCCAAAGAGATCTAGATCATACCATTCAATTAGTGTTAGGGGACCATTCACCATCCTTCCCCTCTTCTTTAAAGGTACATCAAAGGTTAAAGCAATGAAATAACACATTTAGCATGAACAAGAAGTACCCTCTAGACTCGAGGAGAACAAGGCCAGGGCATAAAACATAATGAAGAGGCAAGTATATTAACACATTTAATTTTACATAGATAGTGTTACCAAAGTTAAATAAAGAGAGAAGAATTATCTTATATCCAAATTTAATTCTCTAGACATGCACAAAGAAGTTGAGGATTAAGACTATCATGTAGTACCTCATTCGATGGAAGAATTTTCTTATTAAAGATGCCACATAGGAAGATGGAGATTTTGTGATGAAACATCTATAGTTGATTAGTGTCAAAGACAATACCTATGTGAAGGGGGGCAACCTATGCCCTTAATCTTATAGTGTGCACATATTATGAGTAGTTGTCTTGTGACTACCATAATTGTTAATCAAATTATATGATCATTAATATAGTATTAAACATAGGTACTTAAGTCAATCTTGGTTGTATCTATGGCATATGGTATATATAAGTACTATTGGTTAGTTTATTAACATTAGATTGCAAAGTGTTCTATCATTGGAAATTTTTGGAGGTTCACCCCCTCAAAATGACTTTTTCTCTAAAGTATCAAGCATTTACAATATATTTCCTATTATATTCTTCTCTTGTAAAAGTATTTCATTACTTCTCATGACGTGAGCTTTAATAGGCATTGTTAATGAATATTCAAACCCTTGCACCTCATTGCTATGACTACCACCGCTCGGGATGAGGATAAAGGTGACAACTTGTGATTTAAGTGGTAGCCATGACAGGGGAAAGGGTCTAGATGAAGGTCCAACAAAAAATGACAGGGTTAAGCACAATGAAAATGGGGATAAGTTTGCAAAAAGAGAATAACCAGGCAGGAGAGAAGGGAAACAAAGAGATATTAGAAATGGAAGAACAAGGTGGCAAAGATACAGGTAAAATTTTAGAATTTCTCCTCCCTGATGATGTTTTGCATTGCTGAATGCCAACAAAGATTTGTCATTTTTATTTTCTTAAGAGGAGTTCCATCTGAATCTGATTTTTGTAAATGGTAAAAATTAAAGTGGGAAAACAATGGTTGGTAAATTGAAGCATTGGGGGTTTAAGAAAGAGTTATGTGTCTTGCAATTTTAAAAATGTTGAACATGCTCAAGTAGTGCTTCAATATGGAACATGGGTCATTTGTGGACAAGTCTATTATTTACAGGCATGAACTTTGGATTTTCATCCAAAAGGGCCATCCAGATCACGATACCCAATGTGGGTAGAGTTCCCATATTTGAATCTTGCCTTCAAACCTTTTCTATAGGATATTCTTTCTCAATTGGGTAGAGTTATTTGGTCTAAAAATAATTATGATAAGTTTTCCAGTTTAAGGGTACATCCCAGGGTTTGTGTGGAGATGGATTTAAACCATCAGTTATTAGAAAATATCAAGCTCATTGGCCTAGGATTTGAGTTTTTATAGCCTTTAGTTTATTTAAATAAGCCCAATGCTTATTTTTACTGTCATCAAGAAGGCCACTTGATAAGGGATTGTCTAGCCAGAAGGAACAAAATGACACAACCTCAATTTTTAACCCACTCTAGTCAACAAGTTGGAAATCAAACCCTAGTTCCCTCTATGCCTAAAGACTCAATTCATGCACAAATATCTTATAATTCTCCATTAGATACACAAAATAATAATGATTCTAGTTACACCATCTCTTCATTTAAAGATGTTATGATGGAGGATGGTTGGAGGGTGATCAAGGAAAGAAAAGAACCATCTAGTAGGAAGAGTGGTGTAACTGATCATTAATGGTTTCATCACTCTTCCTCACAACCTACATAAAATCCTTGGATCAATCTTCTCCTTCATCGCCCCCTTATGTGAAACAAAGGTCTAGGTCCCCTATTGCTCCTAATGTTGAGTTGGAAACTTGTAACTAGACTCCTTCTTCAAGTCAAAGATCAAGGTCTCCACCCCCTCTAATTCTATGTCAGACAATCTTGATCACTCTACTGTAGTTGCTAACTGTGTTGATGTTTTTCCACAAGAGGACAATCCTACACACTCCTCTTTAACATCATTTTTAAAAGTATGTCTTGGAATGTAAGAGGGATTTCTCTCCCTCACCATAAATATGGAGTAAAAGATAGATTATTAAGTGGAAACTTGATATTATTTTTCTTCAAGAAGTCAAACTTGTTGGTTCCCGTCTTGCTTGTTCTCTTTCCAATGTTTGGAGAAATGTTGATTTTCTTCATACATCACATAATGAAGGTAGGGGCCTAGAGAAATTGTTGGTTTAGCCGAGCTTACATTCATAAATTTGTCATTGATAAAGGTGAGGACCCATCTCATAGTTGAATATGGGCCCTAAATTTTATCAATGGTCAACCTATTGGTTTATGCTTCGTTTATGCTCCTAACATAGCAAAAGGTAGAAGTGAGTTGTGAGATTGGATGTCTAAAAACCTCCCTAATGCTAATTGGATTATAGGAGGTAATTTTAATATGGTCGAATTCCATAATACTTGAAGTTGGCAAAGTCATATTAAGTTAAGCAATGAAGAATTTGATAAATGTTTGTCTTGTCAAAATTTTGTGGGGGTGATTGACCCACTCCACACTAATAGCTCCAACCATGGATACATTTGGTTCACATGGTCTAATTGTAGATTTGGGGATGATAAAAAGTTGAGTAGACTTGACAGATTTTACATTTCCCCTAACCTTCATGTCATCCATGATACCTCCACCTATAGTGTGAGAGTGGATTATTCTACTACCCTTTTAGATCACTTTTTTAATCTTTTGTTCAATTTCAGGAAATGATAATAGCAATGTGGAGTCAAATCTTCCTTATAAACTTAATAATTCTCACTTAAAAACTCCATCTTGTGTGGTTGCTCTTGTTGGTATTTGGAATTCTATACCTAAACCAAGTGAAGGGGAGTCTTATAGGGAGTGGTGGAATTTGACTATTTTTGGTTATGTTGAGTTCCTTCATGCTTTTGGTAAGAGATTAGCTTTGCAGTGAAAACATAAGGAGAAATCCTTATAAGGGAAACTTGAACATCACACAAAACTTCTCAATGCTAATCCTAACAATATTGCCTTACAATCTTCTATAGCCTCTTTAGAGACCCATCTTTGGAAAACTGATTCTTATAGACAGTTTTGTTGATTGGCCCATCCGACCGGGCAAGTCTATTTGTTTTCATGAAGTTGAGTCGATCTCTCCAACGGAAGTTTTCTTGTTGAGAAAGCCCGATTGATTGTTTTCTGCCGACCGATCCATCCTTATTGGCCCATCCATTTTCTTGAGGAGCTACCGCGGGTGAGGCCGGTGGGAATGAAGGCAGGCTCCTGAAGAATCTATTTGCCTGCCGAAGAACTCGAGCATCCTTCCCTGCTGCAGCAGTGATGGCCCTAGATTGATGCTCGGATTAAGGAGGGAACTGGAATTCAACGAGAAGTTCACACGGGCTCAACCGGCCCAAAATAGAAGTGACTAGCAGCTTACCTGCCCACACCTCCAGGATGTTCTATCCGAGGATGTTCTATCCATATTACCTACGTTATATCGTTCGTTGGGGCCAGAGCTTACTTTACCTTCCCTCACCCCCTCTTGAACTCCCGGCCCCCTACAATTCTATGGGGCAAGGAGAAAAAATAAGAGACAAACTTCATTGGGTTAAGGAAGGAAATAAAGGTTCTAAATACTTTTTCAAATTTCTAAACTATAAACATAAGAAGAAGTATATTGGATCCATTCAAGACAATTTTGGTCATGTGCATACTAGTCCAGAAGAGGTTAAGGGTCTATTTCAAAAAAATTATGAGAAGCTTTTCAAGGAAGACCCTCATTGGCAAGATACTCAACCAGTTGTGAAAGACATGACCAAAGATATATTATTCCCAAAAAGGTGGATATTGAGTATAGTAGGTTTTTGGATCAAGAAATTTCTATGGAAGATTTAGAACATGCTATTTTTTTAATGATTTCCAACAAGAGCCCTGGTATTGATGGGTTTTTAGAGGAATTTTATCAAACTATGTGACAACACATTAAATATGATTTCTATCTGGTTTATTTGTAGGCCTTAGCTCAAGGTTCTTTAGGCCCTAATATCAATAAGGGTCTTATCAAACTCCTTTCGAAAGGGAAAAATGAAGAATCTATTGCTGGATGGCATCCTATAACTTTGCTTAACACTTCTTACAAAATTATTGCTAAAGCTATTGCTTCTATAATTAAACTGGTGATGAAAGGGATTGTTAGGCCAAAACAATCTAGGTTCCTTGGAGGGAGATTTTTCCTTGATAACTTGATCCTTGCATGGGAATCTATTGAATGGGCTCAAAAATCAAGTCAAAATGCCTTATTGGTGAAGCTAGATTTTGATAAAGCCTATGATATGATGCGATGGGGTTTTATTCTTAAAATGCTTCATTGGTTGGGTTTTGGTCCTAAGATTTGCAAACACATCCAAATGTTGTTCAAGGATGCTAATGCTTAGCTGGTTGTTAACAAAGAATTATCCAACTCCTTTCCCTTGCAATGTTCAATTAGACAAGGTCGTCCATTATCACATTTCCTTTATGTGCTTATTATTGATGCTCTTGGGTATCTACTACAAAAGTATAATCAAATGAAATTAATAAGGGATGTTTCGATACCTAATGATGCAATTGTGTTGAACTCACATTTTGTTGATGATAGCATGCTATTTCTTCAAAATTTTGAAAAGGAGATTCATAACGTGATGGGGGTACTTGAACTCTATTGTGCTGTTTCTGGTTTTAAATTAGCTCATCACAAAACTTAATTTCTTATGGTGAATTTTGACCCCGTCTCGAATTGGATACCAAAAGAATGGAAGAAAATTAAGCATGGACAAATTTCTTGCTACTTGGGCATCCACTTTGGGCTAGGTGTTTCTCTATCTGATATGTGGAAATGGTTTCTTAAGTGGAAATGGTTTCTTAACAAGCTAAAAAATAAGCTTTGATCATGGGGGAATAAATTTGTATCCCTAGCAGGGAAGATTCAAGTTGTGAACCGCATATTTATGGCTTCACATGTCTATTAATCCTCTTGTTGGATGCCTTCAAAAAGGGGATATGAGGATCCAATCAAAATCATTAGATAGTTTATTTGGTCTAATTGGAATGGTGATGTTGGTTTTAAATCAACTTCTTGGTTACACTGCATCCAACCTAAATCAAGAGGTGGGTTGGGTATGTTAGATCCTAAAATCCAAGGAGTTTGTTTAGCTGCTAAATGGATAGTTAGAGTCGTTGCTGGAGATGAACCTTCAAAGATTTGGTTTGTTACCGAATCATACAAGCTAATGTTAAAAGGAAATGGTAATCGATTAGATGGATTGATAAAATTTTGCTTGCTCCATTTTTTCAGCTCAAAGCTTCATTCCCCTTGCCATCCATATGGAAGGCTTGAAAGTTGGTTTGCAAATGTTTAAATTGAAAAAGTGCATCCTTATCCTTACAACATGGGTTTTGGTGCATCATCCATTTGGTGGAACATAATGGTTTAATACCAAGGACAACCTCTTACTATTGATCTTTTGAGACATACCCTTCATCTATTTAATGAAGGCATTCAACAATTCGAAGATTTATGGGACTTTAATGTGTTTGATTGGGTTGCATGACATATTATTAAGAATACATTTTGTTTAAATGATAAGCTTCAAAGTTTTGTTATATTTGTGAGAGACTTGGTTCTCATGGATCTTGTTATAAAACTTTGCACTCCCTTGCAATGCAATATCCTCAAAGATTGATGGTGGTTGTCCAAACTCCAATTTGGTTATTTTCCTTTAAAAAAAAGTCTACCTAAGTTTGCTTCCTTCTTTGTCCTTAACTCCAAGGCTAAATTAGAAATAAAAATGCAAACTCAAAAAAAAGACTTGGAGAAGATTAAGTGTGTAGATTTGGAGGTCAAAAGCTGAGGCTAATGCTCAAATCTTGGCTTGGAAAGTTTTGCACTTCAAATTACCTATTGGTGATATGTTAAGATGCATGATGGTGCAGCAGGTTAAATGTCCTTTTTATCAGTATAATGAAAGTTTGAAACACATTTTTTGGGATTGTTCATGGGCTAAAAGGAAATGGAATGTTATATTTAAATTTCTTCATACAATTTTTGGGCATAAATTAAGTTTGCAAGAAGCCTTATTGGGATTTGACATGCAAAATAATGTTGTTACTGATTCTATGAGGCATATTATTTTACTGAATATATGGAAAAGTAAATGCTTGTTAGATTTTGCTAAACATAATGTGCATCATGCATCAAGAAGCACATATGCTAAAGTAATTATTGTGTTGTGTTCTCAATTGTAGGGGGTGCCAAAAGAAAAGGTGAAAATCAACAACCACTTGGATAAGATAAAGTATTAAATGCTCCAACTCCATGAAAATGACTCTTTATGTCCTATATAATTACAATGTATGTTAAAAAAAGGTGAAAATCAACAACCACTTGGATAAGATAAAGTATCAAATGTTTTAGCTCTATGAAAAAGACTCTATGCTCTATACAGTTACAATGTATGTTAAAATTCATAATTTAATGCTACTAATTAGTAAGATTTATCCCAAGTTTGGTGAAGGGTTCTTAGTCCATTATGAATTGTATTGTATACTGGTATACTATAATTATGACTGTCTATGTTTAATTAGCAATCTGTTGATTGTCTTTCTATTTGTAATTTTTTTCTTACCTAACTTCAATATAAAAAGAAAAAACTTAAAAAAAAAAAAACCTCCCTCCATTTGAAAAAGATGTCTTAAAATTGATTGTGCAATGAAAACTATTTATACCTAAGTCATTACTCATTAGGCTTTAGATGACCTAATTGTTGCTCCCAATGTTAAGGACCTCACCACCACATGGTCACATCACAAGCTATATAAATAAGTATGCTTGGTCTCATCTCTTTTCATGGGAAAAAATAAAATTCACACAAAAAACAACCTTTGAATATCCCATGATCGAAGGATCTTCTTCAAACACACCTGACTTGAAATGTCCATGTCACCAAGATTTCCCATCAATATCCAACGGTAGAGGATCACTCATTGGATTTTACTTAGCATCTTGACCGTCCGATTCCCCACCAGCAGGCCGAAGTTTACGTAGTCGTTGGTCAACGCCGCAGATAGTGGAAATCAGCTAGCGGACGTTGACGTAATCTTTAAACCTCTGGTTTTTCTCAAAACAAACTTTATCATCGTACACATACGACGGTTTGTTACAGCGTATTCGTATATATTGTGTATAAACGTATACGTAATGTATTGGAAAGCGTATTACGGCAAGGGGGATCCTCTAGGCAGAAAATTAGCAAATTCGCATTGGCAAAACGAGGCGTGGGAGAGTAGGAAAAACTTATTGGGTGTCTGTATTGCTATTACCATAGAGCTGTGGAGCAGTTTAACAGGTTGAGTGTGCACTGAGAGGTGTTAAAACCCTAGCCTTGAAGCTCAGGTACACAGATAGGCCTGCCATATTTCCTTCTTCTGTAATTATTTTTTCTTTTCTAATGAGTTGATTAGAATCTTACCTGTTCCATTTGGGCAGTAACAATGTCGCAGATTGATAATCAGGGCTGTTTTATTGTCCTGCATTAGTGATGGAGGACCCGGTATGTTTCTGAGAATGACCTAATCAGGCCCTTTTTATCATTTGGCAAAGCTTGTATTTTGGAGATTTTTGTGACTCCGAGATGCCCATTTATTGGTTTCTAACCTTTCCAATGCATATTATTGTGTGATCTTGAAGGGTTGTGATATCTTTTTGAAGTGGGCTTCCCATGGCACAACCATAAAAATTTTGGGTGTAATGTGTCTTGCTAATGGTGTAAAAACGTTTGGAAGGATTGCAATATCATTTTGGAGAGTTGTTGAGCGCCTCGCTTGGCCTGACCAGAGCGAAGTTTGAGGCTTCACATGGTCTGACTGGTGCTATGATGAGATTTTGAAAGGCTGTATTAGTTTTTTGAAAGCGTTATTGAGGGCTTCACATGGATGCAATAGCGCAGTTTTGTTTGTGGGATGTTGTGGGCAAATCTTGTAGTCGGAATTTTTAGAGGCTCTGAGACTGTTTAAGCATTTCCTCCATTTTAGAGAAATGCTTCAACTTTCCCTGTTTGATGGATCCTGAGCTGAATTAGTTTTATTTTCCATTTAGGTGGCCCTCTTGTGGGGGTAACATTTGAGGACATTTGAGGATTTGAAATTTCATTTCCGAACCGGTCAATTTGGAGCGAAAGCTGTTGAAGAGTCTCTTGAAGGATTCTGGTTTTGGGGCTCCCAGTTGAGTTAAATTAGCATTATTTTTCATCCATGTTATGATTGTTTTAGCAGCATGGGTCTTCATTTGTTGCCAAGTACACTTTCGGAGTAAAGAGTTGCCAGTAACCTCTTGAAGAACTGTGATTTGAGGTTTACCGGATGAGTTAAGTTTGTGCTATCTATTTTTTTTAAATATTGAGGAAGGTGTTCAAAATTTACAAAAGTTTGTACTATTTTTCATTTTGGTGATCCTTTGTTTCTGGTTATATTTGAGTATCTAAAGTACCACTTCCTGGCTAACCACGTCGGATCAAGAGCTCTTGAGAACCCTCTTGAAGGGCAGTGGTGCCCTCGTGAGGGGCAAGTTGAAATCATGCATCTGACAATATGGAAGTCTGTTGCTCTCTGCACTGCCTTGCTATTCAATAAGGGCAAGAAGAAAGGGAAGTCACAGCGAGGGACTTCCAATACGCCAGCTGGCTTGAAGGTGAAGCAGGAAATGAAACTGAGGCAGGCTCTTGAAGAAGCGTCGGAGGATGGCTTCCATTCCAAATCACAGGCTCTTCTGGCAGAGGATGAAGAAGAGGTCACTGCTGTAACTCCGGGGACCAAATCTGTGATCTTGCATTCCAGGACCCTAGTTCGTTTGAAGGCCCAGAGAGACTTCTTGACAGCCACTGCACAGGCTGCTGATAGGTTTTTCGATAGTGAGGAGAGTATTCTTGGGCTAGATGAGGCCTATGCCAAGTTCAAGAAGATGTATCCAAAATTTGATGGTACAGAGGAAGTGGATGAGATTAGAAGTGATGAGTATGGGCATCTAGAAGAGACTTTGAAGGTCTGCTTGGATTATTGTGGATTTGGGCTCTTTTCTTACCTGCAGCAGTTTCAGCATTGGGAATCTTCTTCATTTGGTTTGTCAGCAATATCTGCAAACTTGAGCTCACACGCACTAAATGGGCTGCCCGAGGAAGGTACCGCTGAGCATGATATCAGGAATAGGATAATGGATTATCTTAGTATTCCTCAGAGTGAGTACAGCATGGTATTCACTGTTAGTAGAGGCTCTGCTTTCAATCTTCTTGCAGAAGCCTATCCATTTCATCAGAATAGGAGGCTGCTAACTATGTACGACTATGAAAGTGAATCAATTAACTGGATGGCACAAACTGCAAGGGAGAAGGGTGCCAAAATACATAGTGCTTGGTTCAAGTGGCCAACACTGAGGCTATGTAGCTCTGAGCTTAGGAAACAACTTCAGCATAAGAAAAGAAGAAAAAAAGACTCCGCACTAGGTCTTTTTGTTTTTCCTGTCCAGTCCAGGGTGACTGGAGCCAAGTATTCTTACCAGTGGATGTCTCTTGCACAGCAGAACAGGTGGCATGTGTTGCTAGATGCAGGTGCTTTGGGTCCAAAAGACATGGATTCCCTTGGATTGTCACTCTTTAGGCCTGATTTTATTATCACATCATTTTACAAGGTGTTTGGATCAGATCCAACAGGTTTTGGATGCCTTTTTATAAAAAACTCTGTTCTGGGCTGTCTCCAAAATAAAGGAAATACAGGAACTGGAATGGTAAGGATTATTCCTGTTTCTCCTCAATACTTGAGTGATTCTGGAGAACGACGGGATGGCACAGTGCGGGATACTGATGGAACTAATGAAATTGGAGAAGAAGATGATGGTTATGGCTCTGAGTTCCCTATTGGACCTCATCTTCCAGCATTCTCTGGTGCATTTTCATCAGCCCAAGTAAGGGATGTATTCGAAAGTGAAATGGAATTTGAGAACAATTCTGACAGGGATGGAGCTAGTACAGTTTGTGAGGAGATTGATAATCTCTCAGTAGATGAGATTATGAAAAGTCCCATTTTTAGTGAAGAAGAAAATGAGGATTTGATGTGCATAGACTTGGGTGAAAGTCCAGGTGGCCTAAACACTTCAGAGAATTTCAGAAAGAGTTATCCTAGCAACCTGGGTTTGCGCCAGCTCCACAATGGGTTTTCTCAAAGAACCAAACATAAAAAATCATCTACTGAAACCGTATCCAAGTCTTCATTGGAAGGTTATGGAAATGGTCCTATTTATGATGAAGAAAAGAAGAGTTTGGGTGTGAACAATGAAATAGTGTCATTTGATGCAGCAGTATCATCTGTATCACAAGATATTACTCAGACTAAATTGGTTTCTGATGAACAGACTTCTTGTGCAAAAAGAAATACCGAGCAATTGGTAGATTCTAAGTCTTTAGTGCAGGATGAAATTAAGAAATCAACACCCAAAAAGTCTAGAGAACTTGATACAAGAGAATCTGTTTACAATGGCCAAGAAAAATCACAGGCAAACCAAGATGCCAGCAAGGCAAATGGTAACAGTTTCTCACATGGATCAAGTCAAGGAGATAACCTTCTCTCAAAAGATGAGACAGGGATTTCTAGAAGAGTCGATTCACAGAGATTCCCAAAGCAGACACGGATAACTTTTAACTTAGATGGCGAAGGTTCTGTTTCCGCAGGTAACAAAATAGATGATAACAAAGGCAAAGGTGGAAGTCATACTTCAGAACAAAGTATTGGCATTGCAGGGGAAGTTGTTCAGTCTGTCTCTTCTGAAATAAGTAGTTGTGACAAAAATGATAAGCACGTCATGGATCGTCCAATCCATGCAAAACAAAATATTGTAAATGCCACTACTAGCCTAGTAAATGGACCAAGAGAGCCTGGAAAGGTTTGTTTTTCAATTGGAAGCAAGCAAAATCCAGGGGAAAATGGATGCACAACAAAGGAAAGTTGTATAAGACGAGAAACAGAGGGGGCATTCAGGCTTCTGGGTAGGAGGGAGGAAGAAAAATTTGCAAGTGGTAGATTTCCAGGTCTGGAGGAAGATAGATTTAGCAGCAGCAGAAGAATGCCTTATAGCTTAGAAGAACATGAGGATTATTTTGAACAGAGCGGGGAGGAATCTGAAGCTACATTTTATCAAGAGGACAGAATCCTTCCTGCTGCAGAGGCAGATGATGAAGATCAGTGGGACAGGAGGGAGCCTCAGATCTTCTGCAGACATCTTGATCATGTAGATGCACTGGGCCTTAACAAAACAACTTTGAGGCTCAGATACCTCATTAATTGGCTTGTTACTTCTTTGCTACAGTTTCGACATCCTAGTCCAGATGGAGGAATTCCTCTTGTGCACATATATGGGCCAAAGATCAGATATGATAGGGGAGCAGCAGTGGCTTTCAATCTGTATGACCACAGTGGAACACTGGTGAATCCAGAACTTGTGCAGAAGCTGGCAGAGACAAATAGAATCTCCCTTGGTTTAGGTTTTCTTAGTCATCTTCGGTTGATGGAGAATTATGCTGAACTACAAGAAGCCTTGGATGCAAATAATACTTCATTCTGCAAGCCAATGGCTAACGGCCGCTATGGAGGAAAGAATGTGACAATTCGGGTTGAAGTTGTAACTGCATCCCTTGGCTTTTTAACCAACTTCGAAGATGTGTACAGGTTGTGGGCATTTGTGGCAAAATTCCTGAATGCAAATTTTGCCAAAGGAGATGGATCTCAGTCAGTTTCTCATTCTGGAGATAAGCAGTGAGAGGATGCTACCTTGAGCAGTTTAGGAGAAAGCCTGTGGCCAAGCTATGCAGTGAATCTGAAATTTTAGTAGCTTCCAGAATCCTCTCTTGGTATCACTCTCAGGACTTGCTAACCATTGGCCTCTTTCTGATTACTAGGGATAGGTTCCCTCCAAGCATTTTTTATAATTTTTTGGTGCCCGAATGGAGGATGATATCTTATGGTTCTGGCTAGTAATTGTCTGCCGAGAGAGTCTGTAACATATGAGATTTAAGTTTTGCTTGTCCAAAAATATTCTGTAACTAATCCGTTGTCAAATGTTTTTTTGCGAATGCCCATGTTTGATTACAAAAACAGAGGTAGAGTTTGTACCTTTTGCCTCTGGTAAGATTGGTTTAGGGAATCTACATTATATTTTGAAGAATCCAGCTATTTTCGGAATTTGTTTTCAGTTCTTTTGCCTCTATATCAATACATTCTTTGACCTTTCAAACCTTTCCAGGGTAACAAATGTTGAGTCTTTGTATTATCGGGAGTGTGCTATTTTTGAAGTTGATGTTTAATTTTCAAAGCTGTTGTTTGGAAGACCATGATGTGTCGGAGTTTGAAGTCGCATCGAGATTTGGTTCTACCTCCCTGTACATTACTTGGCTTGCCACTAGTGGTGTGTGCAATGGATCAAAGGTGGGAAATCTGTGTTGAGCAGCCAAGTTTTTAACATGCATAGACCTGTATACATTTTTCCAGGAAACTGTATAGAAACTTGCAATTACCCTCAGTGAGAAGGTTCTATAGCCATCCTGTAAAGATAAGGGGCAAAGTCTGATATGTATGATCTTTGATATTTGCAATTGCAATGGCATACCTTAATGATTCTAATTGAAGGAGATGATTTTAGAGAAATTTCTCATTGCAGTCCCCAACGACTTTTTATTGTCTTTATGGCTGTATTAGATACCACTCATCCTTTGTTTTACTTTATAATGGAGGATATTTTATTTATGCAGGATTAGCTTCTAGAGTAGCCTCTTATATGTGTTAAACTCTGCATGGTTTTTGTATGGAGCATTTGATATGGGGTACTCTCTAAGCAAGCACAAAAATACATTCTACAGTGGAGAAAATCCCAGGTCATAACTCTCTAAGCAAGCACAAAAATACATTCTACAGAAGAGAAAATCCCAAGTCATAACTAAGCATTTTCACAATTCTTAAAATTTTATTGGGATAGTGCTGGATTTGGAGGCAGTTCAATTAATTGATTATGGCATTTCTGGGAAGATTAAATGATTTATAAATTTTTTTTTTGTTAGCTTTGTATGTTATAAAGAGAATGCCACAAATGATCTATGTTAACTAGGTTGGTAAATGTGTATGATGCCTTTCAGACAGGAGAGAATGGGTCAATTAATTTATGGAAACATTTTTAGAGAAGTCAGGTAATCATGCTATGTTGTTCATAGCATGTTACCCATTTTGTAGTCATTTTAAATTTACTAATACTATACATATTGGATGTCAAAAAATATAGTGATGTGAAAAGCTGCCATTTTTGTAATACACAACTGTGAAAGGAAAAAGCTTGAAAAACAAAAACAAAGCTACTAATTAAACCGTAACTAAGAGCTCTTGGGGTATTAATAGAAAGGCTAAAATAGCGAGGCAACGACCTTTTGGTGTGTATGATATCTGTAAAAGGAGTGAGGCAGGTTCAATGCCTTTTAAGAAACATGTAATGTAGTGTTCCGTACATAGAAATTTGAAGGCATTAATAAAAAAATATATTAGAGCTAACATGTAGCATATAGCTTTTGTTTGGTTCTTCTGGATTGCAACATATGGTTCCAAATGCTAGGATTAAAAGCCTTATTGAAGAACACACAATAGGATTCCAGATGATGTGGATCCATCAAGTATTTAGGGGACAAACACTAACTGTAGTTGGTGGATATCGGGAGAAAACACTCATCATAGGAGTATTTGGGGGATGCTATAGATTATTGGAACTTTGAAGTGGAAGCAAATCATGGTGACAGTACGATTTGGGCTTATGAGCAATATCACATCATTAAAAATAATGAAGTGGTTGAGGAGATCTTGGCTTTGTATGTGGGATGCTTGAATGAGTCTTGAGGTTTAAAAATGGTCTAGCTAACTTCAACAATATAAGTGAACATAGTTGCAAATTTGGCAGTATTTATCTGCGTCAGTTCAGGAGCATCAACTTGTGTCTGACTTTGACAACATTAGCCTGAGTCATTTCGGTAGCATTAGCTTGTGTGACTTCAACAACGAACAATGTTGGTAGCAATTGGGACTTTGGAAACACTATAGATGAATTTGGCAGCAAGGTGAAAATGACAGCTAGCAATTATGACTGTTGATGACTTGGAATCCAAGGGACAGTTGACATTGACTTTTGTCCGATTTGGCTATTTTGTGTCTCCAACATATCAATATGGGTTGCCTGATTTTCTTGGTTGCATGCATTTCTCGTTGGCACTCAAATGAATAATTGGCATGCACAAAAACAAGACAACTAAGCTGAATATTGGTGGTTGATTATCTTCATATTGGGATCGGCATTTTTGTAAACCCATCATGGTGGCATTTGCCTTTAGCAATTATCTTTTGGCCATTATTATTTCTTCTTTGCATGAGTTTTCACCTTTTGATTAGATGGAGTGTTTTTGGTTGTATGGGCAGGTGTTTTTTGTCGTTATTATTTGGTGGTGGCCATGTAGATTATTAGAATTCCTAGTTGTCAAAGAACCATCACCCAAGGAAGATCAAAGGCATATTCAATCAATCAAGAAGGAAATAAAGATGGTTGCCAGTTTTTGTGGCGACACAAGAAAATAAAACCCATCCATTTTCCTGTAGAAAGTGAATGTAGAAGCAACGAGCAAGAAAGAGGGGTAGTGAGAGAGTAGAGAGAGTAGCCTCTAGAAGAGACCGTCAGATTATTTGCTTAGGAAACAGAGCATTGGGCAAAAAGAGAGACCCAGATTGAGGAAGGATTTACTTATTGTGGACATGAATAAACCCTTTTGTCAATTTCTATGTATGTTGAGTTTAGGTTTATTGTCACTATGTAGTAGCTTGTAAGGCAGATTATTAGGAGAATTAATGCGAGTAGCATTGTTTTTGGTTGTGCTTTGCATGTAATCTGTTGCTGAGAGTTGCTCCTAGGATAGGCAGCCTTCCATTGGACCCTCTTATCTACATTGCACTAAAATTTTAATATATAAATATTGCAAAATTGAATGTTGTCTAAGTAGATCACAAAATGTTGAGATAAAGTATACAAGATCTGAGAGTAAATAATATAAATGCAATTTTGTATGCATAACATAAACTCTCTACATGAGTGGGGTTCATAATATATGGTGTGGAAAGTTGTATGCCTAAGATGAATGTCAAGACAATATGTAATGTTGAAGTCCAAGTATCAAAGAATGCACATGGTATATAGGTGATGTCTAAGTAGATCACAAAATGTTGAAATAAAGTATACAAGATCTGAGAGTAAATAATATAAATACAATTTGTATGCATAACATAAACTCTCTACATGATTGGGGTTCATAATATATGGTGTGCAAAGTTGTATGTCTAAGATGAATGTCAAGACAATGTATAATGTTGAAGTCTATGTATCAATGAATGCACATGGTATATAGGAGAAAGGTGTCAGACTATGATACTAAGTTGTATTCTAATTGTAATAGTAAAAATTTAACACCCATATCCTTTTGATGATTAGGTTGATGTAATATTTTTTGTGTAAAATAATGCATTTTGTATTGAAGTTGGCAAATAACTTTATCATAACTAGTCTCCACACATCCCAAGAGTCCAGACTCACCTGATAAATTTACCATTTAACACTTTGATTCATGTTTGTGAGTGTAAATTTAACCTTGAACTTCAAATTTTAAAAATTGGACCTGTGCTTTCTTCCCTTAATAGCCATTATCAGTCAACAAAAACACAAATGATTTCAAATTGCATATCAGAATGGTGTATTTAAATACTAACACTACTTCATTTAAAACATCTAGGAGTCTATTGACCATATCTAGAATTCAACTATAAGAGGATAAAAAGGAGTGCACCATCCTAAGAGCATGTTATATGCTTGTTATTCTCGACTTTAATACATCACTATTGAATCAATCAGTCCACGGACCTAACTGAAGAGAATTCAACCCTCATTCTAAGAGCATGTTATATGCTTGTTATTCTCGACTTTAATACATCATTATTGAATCAATCAGTCCACAGACCTAAATGAAGAGAATTCAACCCTCATGATAATGATATAAACCCAACTCATTTATCCAAACTTTTATTTGTTGTTTAATTCTTAATCCAAAAGATTGCTGTAAATGGTTTATTTGCTTACACTAATATCTTTGTTGGGCTAAATGACCATTGAATACCTGGACTTTATATGATACTGGAACACTTACTGCAGACAAGCCTATGCTACTTTTCTCTGCTTTATGCTACTTTTCATCAGAACATTATGAAGAGCCATAAGTGCATCATCCAAAAGTGTTAATGGTGCAAGCTGTGTCATTGTACAGTTCGATGGAGATGACAGGGCTTATCTTCAACTCTTAAAAGCGTGTAATGAGGAAAACAAAACACAATTTCAGTCGTGGGGTGTTTTGATGATGGACAGTGGTGATTTGGAAGTTGACTGGGACGTGGATTGCGACTTGTGTCCTCTGATTCTTTGGATGAGTCACGGCTATTGTTTCTAACTGGGTTTCACTTCTAGTTCATGCATTTCAAAAAGAAATATCTGGTTCACAGGTTGTCTTTTTTAAAGTGTAGAGAGAAGTATGATTTCAATAACTCAACAAAACGAGAAATTAGCCACGCGGCTTGAAAAAGGTAGTGTGATTGCACGCCCTTAAACTACTGGTGATTTGGAAATTGTGGCAGTTGTGCTTATATCATCCAACTATATATGAATGGTGCCCATGGTTTGCTTTGTTCATGTTGTGAAATGAGTTAGCAATTGTAAATAAAATAGTTTATGGATCAGTCAGGATTTAAATTTAAGATTTTTTATTTGATGTTACGGTGATTTATTATTGAGTTATTGGTTCACTTCGTGATCTATTATTTTATAGTTATGGTGTGGTCTATTTCTCCAATGTCTTTTGAGTCATATTGGAGTGCTTAGAGCTCTTAACAGTGACTCTAGTACTATGTTAAATGTTTCATGGATTAGCTAGGATTTGAACCTAGGACTTCCCATCTATTACCAGAGAGCTCTAGCACCAATCTATTGGCCCACTTTGTGACCTTTTATGGTTCAGATGTGACTCATTTCTCCACCAAAAATTAAGCATCGTCTCATTTTTATGTAGTTCTAAGTAATGCATTTACATGTGTTTATAATATGGACATCAAATGAGGAATTACTGATTGTGTTAGCTTCCTAATTCATTTTCTTAGGACAACACAAAACCAAATAGCGTGTAAGGTAAATCCTTTCTTTGGATTAGAAGGGAAAGCTCACTTGTAAAGTAAAAACTTCAATAAAACTCATTTTGAACATGTAATCAAAACAAATATAAATTGTCTAGTCTTTTTAGTTCTTAAGTAAGAGCAATACACTTGTTCATAGACAAGATATTTTTTATTTTTTATGCCTTTACTAAGGCAACTAATCTAATGCATATAATTTCTAGCCACGTGTTAGAGACCAAAAGTAATATGTAGTCACAATAGGGTAGGAAAATTATAACTGGACACCAAACTTGATCTTACAAATCAAATACTTGAACATAGATATTCATAGCTATCAATATTCTATTTGATAATAACTACTAATATAAAAATTGTAATAGTAATGAACTTGTATTTAACTCATAAAATTATCTACACATTACATGACTCAAATAGATATAATTAATGACTATCATAGATGTATTGAATACATATATTTAAAACACGCTAAGAGATATCAATCTTGAGGTGCCTATATTAGATGTGTGTTTGTTAAGACCCTCCTTTCTCTTATATGTATTTTGAATAATTAAATAAAACCTTGGGTGCATATGCTTTGTAAGTCACATTGATCCAAGCAAAACTATAATCTCATCCATTTGTTCAATTTGCATGCTTATCTTTACTTAATGTATACCAAGTAGCCACATCACAATTTTATGCAAGACCTTCCCACACACTACTTACCCCACAACCCCTATACATATGTGCACAACTTCGGTTGCTTGCATATTTTTTCTTAGCACATGGTAGTGCATGCCTATATTTAGATATGTTTAGCCTAACACCATATGCATACGACAATTGCCTGTATTTACACCCCATTTTTTAATCAACCATACATGATTAACACTTGTTATTACACGAGTTCAACACCTATCACAATCCTATCCACATGTAAATCATTCCATATGCTTTTGGCATTTGCTAACATATTGTTGTTGGCCAAAATAATGATTTCTATGTATAAACAACTATTACGTACAAGGTATATGCAAAGAAGTTCATACCAACAATGGTTGTGTACATGTCGTAAATATCTTCTTTCCTATAATACATTAACATTAGAAAGTTTTTTTCTTGAGTGTGCATACACCTACTACACTAGAGTCTCCTATGCATATTTTGCAAATTCCATAGGTTATTAATTAAATCTGTAGGTTTGTCCCCCAATCCTTCAAGGGTTCAAATCATTTTTATCATAGCAATAATTTTTTTCTCAACATATTTTCATGTCATTCAAATGCACTCACAAAAAAGGGATTGTGTCCTTGGTTCAACATCTAAGTGACCTTGCAAATATTGAGAACAAAGGACAATGACAGATGAACATGTGTACCTATAGTTTCAATAGAAGTGCAACAATTTCTCAATGTAGCCTTAGAAACACAACCCCAAGAAATTTTTAGATAATTTCCTGATTTTATGACTCAAAGTTGACTAGTGCTTATGCATCCTAGCCAACTAGTCATAACTAAAATCACAATCTCTTTAAAGTGCGAATCAATCTTGATATTCCTATATTCAAGGGTATAATCAATGCTATAACATTGGACAATTGATTTTGACAACTTGAGTCATATTTTTTTGTCAACAAGTTTAGTAATGAGGAGAAAATTTTGTTCACAACATTAAAAATGTCTCATATTCCATTATTGGTGGCAAGTAACTAGTGCAAAATGAGGTAGAGAGCATGATCTCATTCAAACTTGAAATCACTTTGTCAATGCTATGAGGATGAGTAATATTATCTTAGACATTATAAGGTTGAATTATATAAAGTTTCAACAACTACATTAGCATAAAGATCAAATTGTGGAGTCTTATGCCAATGAGTTCCATGATCACTCTATGCATCTATTTTATAAAGTGCTAGGAAACCTTAGGGTGCTCAAATATATTAGTAGACTTTTACATCTTACTCATGCTAAAATGGAGTTCCTTGCATCAAATAATTTATTGAACAAGCATTTCATAATGAGCCCAAAATTAAAGAAAAGACAAAGATGACACAACACTATCTCATTGCAAAGGAAAATTTGTGCAATAAAACTTTTACTCATATGGACCATGATAAAACATACCAAACCAAAGAACACAATTTTTTTGACCATCATCACCCAACCCTTAATCTACCAAGATATCTCCACCACACAAATATAAATGGAAGTGACCACAAAATTCGTAATGGTGTAACTATTGCTATACTCTCTCTCATAGTGACTTCAGTTGTCATGAACAACAAACTCTTATTGCAAAAGCCACATTAGATCTTGTCAATGAAAAGAAGACTGATTAAGAAATTTAGTGCCTCAATACAAGTACCCAATTGACACTTTAGGAAAATGGGAATGAATTTTTCACACGAAGTGTTAGGTCACTGGTAAATTTGCACACGTCATTACTGATAGAAAAAACTAAAAGAACATCATCACACAAAATGTAGTGCAATGTCTTGGGCTCCACATTAATGCTCCTCCAATGCCCTAACTTTGGGATGGTTGCAACATGATAAGGAAATACAAGCAAGTCACCAATGCATAATTAATTATGTTGATAAACCTATCATGAAACAATCACTTGTGATGTTTGACAAGGTGTCATCAAGCCTCACACTTTAGTAAATTAATGTCACGTCAATCCAAGCAGTGTCCAAGGCTATATACAAGAAGAATTTAGTCTTCCACTAGGAAATAAATAGTGCTTATGTTGAAATGAAATATAACTAGAAAAATATTTTAAGACTCTTTTTTATCGAAGCATTTATAATCTAAAATATTATTTAAAAATTATTACAATGAAATGAACTTTTTAACTATTTGATTGCTAGAAATGAAATGTTTTCAAATCAATCCAATATTTCCCTTATCTTCCAAGTCTTTTCAACAATTTTAGATGATCAAACTTTCTAAATTTAAATTGTGTGCTCCTTTTCTCTTCTATGGAATGTAAAACTTTCACATCACATAGACATGCAAAAGAACATAATAGACATCACATAATTTTATATCTAAGGAATGTAAGATTTTCACATCACATAAACATACATAAGATCATAACAAACAACATAGACAATATATACAGACTTAACCTGCAGGTTCAAATTGTATGAGCACAATTATTGAGACATAAATATATTAAATAAACAAACTACTTATCTCTACCATGTTTTAATTCCTCGATTGTGTGGCTAGCTTGCCAAAGGACATAATTCTTCAATTTACAAGGTCATTAACAAATTGCAACAATGCTTTTAAAATAGGAAACAATATGCAGATGCACAATATATTAATTCATGTATTTTTTTTACTGAACATTAAGAAAATATATTTATACTATGATCTAATACCTAAATTATAGCATCGTGGGCAACATGCACCGATGTTGTGGAAAGTATGTTTTTTATTAAGTAAGTAGCATTTACAAGGCGTTGTACCCTTTACACAGAAAGCCCTCAGGGCAAAAAAGAAGCTAGTTCAAATCAAGAATGAACTAGGAAAAAAACAAGAGCCACTAAGGCCCGACAGAACAAAAATAGTCCACACACAAAAATAGCTGACAGATAGTTGTCGAATAATAGACGAGGACTAGACAATCCCTGAACCTTAGGGGGCTAATCCGACTCCCTTCACACTATGCTACAAAGTAGTGAGATTTGGGGAGTCCCTTCTTCCTCTTATGCACAACAGACTAGGAAGAATTAGAATTAAAGTCCACCAAGCGAGGCGAGAGGAGCGGATCCTTAATAGCCACCACAGGCAATGACCGACAACGTAGAAGAGGAGATAGGAGCAACCGAAGGACCAATAGAGGCATTCGACGAGGGTAGAGTAGGCTTTGTCAGAGCGTCGACAATAGTTCAAGGCAATAATGGTTCTACAGATATGATAGCCAAAAGAGGAGCCTGACAAGACATAGACTCCCTAGAAGAATCAACAGGGATGTCCTCCTCAAAGGAATCATCCAAAGAGGGAGAGCCCACCATGAGATGGTTTGTGAGAGCATCCTTCCACCAAGTAGTAGTGCCCTTGCGATGAGCATGAGGGCAACCAGAGGCCAAATGACCAATGGAGAAACACCTCTTGCACCGAAAAGAGAGGCCCTCATAGTCCAAAAGTTGCTTCCAAGGTTTGTCCTCCACCAATAAGACCACATCACCATGGAGAGGTTTGGAGATGTCCAAATTAGCTAAAATATGAGCCATCGTAGTATGCCTAAGATCCCGAGTTGTAGAGTTCACCTTCAAAAAACAACCAATGGTGTTGCCAATAGCTTCATAACATGAATCCTCCCAAAACTGGAGAGGGAGATTCGACAGTCGGACCCAAACTGGTCTGGTATTCAGTGGCTCCATAAGAGGATTGGAAGAACAAGACCAAGGCCTAATAAAAAGTGAATGAACACCCACATCCACCCTTTGTCCAACACAGAGTCACACTCCGTGAAGGAGGTGAAGGTTGCCAAGAAGAACCCCCTTGCGTTGGGATAGAGTTCAATCTACCCAGAGACAATAGGCTTCCAGGAGATGAAAACCCAATCATGGAGATCGAGAAGGGAGGGCCACAAGCTATTAAACCTACAAACCACACCCTGCTTCATATAGTAATCCTCATTTTCAACAACCTCAGGTCCACAAACCACAACATGGGAAGCACATGCACAGGGAAAGTCCTAACCCTAGCTGGAGTAGGATTCTGAGCTCCATCTTTAGAAACAGTCTCAACAAATGACTTTCAAAGGTAGCCTGAATGGACCCTATAGCTAGCAGCAGGCGACACCACAAAAGGTGCAGGGGGGGTAGAACCATCCATACCAAACCCTTGCAAAGCCATGCCCAAACGATCCCACACAACATCCTCATTGAAACCATTTCCCCATTGAATGCCGCTCCCGCTTCCGCCTAGTGACATGTTGATAATAATTCTATTGTGGAAAGTATGTTACATAAATTCATAAATATAGTTTTAGTTGCATTAAATAAAATAGCTTATCTTAAGTAAATCATCACTGAATATGAGTCTTCTATTCAAGTATTTCCCTATAGAGAATCAACAATCACAATACAGTTCTTAGCGGCTTCTTGCAAGAAAGGAGACAACTTCCTCCATAACTCTTCCTATAGTAACTTTATCCTACAATAATTCTAGAGATAATGTAGAAGTTTCAAAGTTTTCAAAGACGTGGCATTCTAGAGCTTTTGGAGACATGACATAATCTTCATCTTTAAGAGAATTGATCTTTCTTAAGCATTACTTATTGACACATTTTCATAAAAACTAAAATTTCTACAACAATCATCAATATTAAAAATCTTTATTTAACATAGAGAAGATAACAAGCATTCATACATTATTATCAATCAAAATTGTAGATAATAAAACATATAATCATACTAATTTAGCATGATAAAGGTTATGGAGGGTCAAGAAAGAGAATTTTATCCTAATAATAAGGTTAGCGTTTATACCTCATCACTCTCTCAAACTTAATATTAAGCAGGTCCTCCTTCTTTTTCCCTTGCCTATTGCTCCTACCTGTGTGCTTCTCTCATATTGCAGTCTTCTTCAAATATTTGGTTGTTGCCATAGATCACATGAGTTGAAGGATCTATTTATCGAGGATTAATTATGTAGCCCCTTGCACTATCCACCTTTTCCTTTGACCTTTCAAACTCCCATTCAAATTGTTCACCACTGAGATGTAGTGGGGTGACTGGCTGTAGAAGAAGGGGAGGCCTGAATCTCATTCATATCCATTTCTCTATGAATTTATCCATTAAATTTGTACTTGATTTAGCTCTCCAAAATAACCACATGCTATTCTTCGAAAAATATTATTTCTCTCTTCGTTAGTTGCATGGGTAAGGATTTTTATCTTTCATCACAAGCCTTAATGGCTACTTTTGGGAAATCAAGAATGACATCTGAAAGGGTTTCATAACACAATTTTATGTTGGTGTATTTCTCAATCATGATAGGATATTGAAGTGTCCTTTCAAATTGCCTCCAAAAGGTCTATGATTTGATGCCTCATTAAGAGTCCAGGCTCTTTTGTCTTATGGTATTCTTTTGTCCTCTATTTCCAGACTACTTGATTTTGCATTGTAAAAATGAATGATCTTATTTGCACTTCACCTAGAAAAGATTAATAAATAAGTTAGTATACTGCTCAAATAATAAATTATGTGTGAAGAATTCACATAGCAATTTATATTACTCTAGAGCTTCAATGTTGAATGTCTCTAAAAATTATTTATGATCTAGGTCATGAGGCAAGTTGCAATAAATTGTTAATAGCAACTTCCATATTAGGAGTTGTTCATTTAGGAACATCCTATATATCCTAGAGAGTTACCTACCTTATAGGCTTCAATTTTGGATTCTTCCAATTGCTTACATTTGTATTGCAATTTTTTAATATCTTCCTACAAATTTTCATTCTCCTTTTTTAGAAAAAATGCTTGAACTCCCTCATTTTAAGGAATTTTAGTAGATAGTTTTTGAAACATAGAAAAAGTGAAACCCTAAGATTTGACCCTAGGGTTTTGGTACTTTTCCAAATGTGTCATTAAAGATTAGAGGTAGTGAGGGTTTGATGGATTTGGATAGGGTATAAGTCTAACTTACAACCTAAAAGGTGAGTCAACTTGCCCTTAACCAAATCTAAAATGACCTTAAGGATGAAATGCAATGATTTAATTGACCCAGTGATGCAAATTATTGTTTTGATGCAAATACAATAGATTTGAGATATCACAGAGAAATTTAGACTTCAAAAATGGACTAATGAGGACACTGTGCACCTGTGTTATAAATTTGAGCTTGATTTTAGAGGACGTTTCCTCCAAGGGTGCCACTATCCTTGTTGACCAATTTTAGATCTATTTTTGTAGTCCTTTGGTGCCAGATCAGACCTTCTATTCTCTGCTTGCCACACTATCGGATAATTTTGTAACTGAGTTTCTATGAGTTGTCAAGATGTAGGGTTTTGATTGCAACAATGAATAATTGATCCCAAAAATTCTTTCAATCTTCTTCAAACTTGAAACCCGCACATTCAAAGAGAGAGGAAGGGTTGTGCCATTTAGGGGATTGCCTTAGTCAAACCTTGTGTTAGTGTTTCCACTTCCACAATGGCAATGCCAATGATAAAAGGATAAATGATAAAAAGGAATGATGAATCAACAAAGTTTTGAAACTCATGACCCTTCAATGGCTTACTTGAAGGACTGAAGTCATACAAATCTCCTCAAAGCTTGAATCTTGTTTGCTTTAATTGCTTGGAAACCTACAAGGGTTAGTCTTCAAAAACAATATGATAACATGAACATTAACTCACATACAATTTGACATGATACTTGGATCTTGAATTGTTGTAATAAATCTCTAAAATATTTCTCTTGACTTGCTTGATAATTCTCTTGACAACAATTTCTCCAATAAATTTCGAAATAACTCTTGTTAGTTTTCAAATGATGCAATAACTAGGTATTTATACACAATTATTCTAATTTCTCAAAAAAAAATCTTGACAGCCGACTTTAGATATTTGAATATTAAACAATAAAATTTCGACAATGACAAATTTTAATTTGGAGCCAAAATAGGGTACATCTATGCGCCCTAGGTGCCAATGTCTCAGACCTATTTTTCAGAAAATAAGGATTCGGGGGGGGGGGCAAGTATTAAATGGATGCATTTGTTTTCCACTTGTGATTTGTCGGTAAATATTTAAATAGATTGTGGAATGCATAATTTAGGAAATTAGGTGTTCAATTAGGTCCATGCACTTAGGGGGGAGCAAAACATAGTGTGAAATTGTCAAGGGTTATATGGATTTCAGATTTATAAAGATGGTTTTGCATATTTTACATGTTAACTAAAATATGTGGTATGTAGATCTGTGATGAGACTGTATTCAAGGTGTTCTAGATGATGAAAGTTATAGGTTTGCATGGTTGCTTGGAGGGTTCTTATTGATATATGGTTACTCCTATGTGGGCTTGTTTAGTAAATCAGATGTAGCATTGATTCTAGTGTTTGAGTCTTAGAAATTCATATATGTTATAACCAATTATCTCTATTTTGTATGATACTAATATGGAGTTGAATCTATTTTTTAGTTGTTTGAGATTGGAGCACTGATTATGTATTTCTCCTTTGAGATGTTACATATGTTCAGATCTTGAAAAATTGTCTGATGTGGATTATGTTTGGTAGGCCATATTCTTGGTTACCATTATTACATTGGTATGCTTGTTGTGGTGGGAGATAGTTATTTGGAGTACCTGATATAGTTGTTCATTTGAATCTTTAGCAGTTATTTATGGTGCATGAGAAGCTTTGTTCACTTTGAGTAGAGTGTTGGTAATGATATTGCTCATGATGCCATGTATAACTCAGTATTAATTTTAGTGGGAGATTTATGCAATTACATAATGTGTTCTATCTTCTTTGTTTCAATATTTTGGTTCTAAGTTGTTGTTGCAATGTGTAGTGAGCCATGGATAATCTTTGATTAGAAGATGGATGGTCTTTTGCAATGGTTGTTGGTGTCATAAAGAGCTCTTGGATTATGAATTTATATTGCAGCGAGAGTTATGAAATCTTTGGTTCTATTAAACAAGGATGTGTGGCAATTGTATCTTCTTGGTTTGGTGATTTTGGTTGTAATTTACCTTATGGGAGCTTGTTGTGTTGAGTTCCTTTATTGTGTTGGGGCCATGGAGGATCTTCAGTTAGGAGCTGGTTATCATGATGCCTGGAGAGCTTGGTTACACAGTTTAGTGGGAGCTTTGGCAATGATGTTGATTCATCATTTTATGATGGATGGTTATGTGATCTCCTTGGAGGGGATGTTAGATCATGATGTCATGATATGTTCCTGATTCTATAGTTGGAATTTTAACAATGGTCTTGTTTGGTTCTCTCTGGTTTTGAGTATTAATCATTTGCTTGGAGCTTCATGATTTTGTAGGGTTGCATTTGAAGTTGGCATGGATTGATTGGTGGATGCTCCATGTGGATACTAGAGAGACTTGGGTGAGGCTAAGATATCTCTTATTTATGGGATCGTATGTTGAGATGGTTACTCTTTGATGAGGATTTCAACAGAAAGATTGAGGAGCCTACACCTGGTTATGGATGTGAATCCATTATGAACCTAAAGAGAATATTATCATTTCTTGGTGTTGTGTGCATAGGAAAATCTTGTATCCCACTCTTGGTCTACTCGGTAGGTGAATTATTTGAGAGGTATTGCCCACCTAATTATCAGATGCATTCTTTATTTTGTATCTTGTCTTCTCATATGAGTTAATCTTGAATATAAACATTATGAAGACTTGTTAAGAAGAAGATGCATGGCTATATGGATTTCCGTTATTCTCCTTGTTTTGGTCTTGAGCTATGGATAATTTAGTTATGAGGACTTTATAATTCATAGCTAACCTAGATGGCTATATTTTTAGTATCTTATGACTAGTGTTTGTTGAAAAGAAAATAACTTGTTTGGTAAAGGTTTGGATCATCCATATATATGGGGTAGAAGCACAAAGACATGTCCCACTTATGGGCCACATGTTGATTTAACAATTTATGCAAAATAGTATGTCCCAGTATTGGGGCACAATGAAAACATATTAAATTAATTGTAGATGACATTCTTGACATGTATAGATGTGTCCCTTAAACATTTTATGTGGTACCATTTTCACTTCAAGTCATATTAAAGGACTTCATTGGACATAAATTACTAATTTGGATCACATTCATCATGATTAGACAAAGTCATCATAACACAAAAAAAATACACAAAATTAGCCTCCACAACATACAAGTTTCTTAAAAAATTAGATTTTACAATATATTTTTTAATATTCATTTTTTATTTTGTAATCAATATAGGTTCATTACAAAAATTAAAGATCTCTATTTGGGAGAAGTGAAAAAATAAGTACCTTTATTTGACAAATTGAATAAAATAACAAACAATGATTTTATTTTTTTAAAGATGCCTATCTATATTGATGTTTTTGTTTAAACAAAAAATGAAAATGAATTTAAATATATAGAAAATGAGTTGTTTAAATTATAATCATTATCTTTAAAAATTAATATTATAAAAAAATATACCTGAAATATTAGTGTTAATGATCTATATTTAAAAAATTATAAAATATTTTATTTCTAATTTAAATTATATATTTAAAAAAAAAGTCAAATGTATAAAAACACTTTATTAATAATATTAAAAATTAAAAAAAATAATACATTTAAAAAAATTAAGATATAGAATCTACTTGAAAATCTCCATAACGAGCCTCAACTTTTTTATTAAAAAACCAACATAAATAGCCCAAAAAATCAAGACTAAACTTAGAGTAGTGTGGACTAGGCCACCACATTACTATTGACAACAAACATCCAACAAAAAATGTTCTAGAGTCAACACTATATTGTAGCATTGTCTAGTGGAGAAAGGATGGTGAATGTGAATAGGAGGAGAGTCTCATCAAGAAGAAAACGTCTATCCAGTCCCAAAACTGCACTTTTGATCGTATTTATTAATTGAAAATAAAAAATCCATTGTATTATGATTTTCAATTAATTAATAAATACGATGAAAGATGCATTCTCAAGACATGATAGACACCAGTCATCAAGAATGCCACCACGCTTTACTGTTGCTATCTCTAGATCTCTTTGATTTGATCACCTCTAAACCAACCTTTGAATTCTCCCCATTTCTTACCAACCTCCTCTAGTGCTCAGCCACTGATACCAAGGATGGAACACCCCTGAACTCCACACCAACCAGAAGAAGACCCTCTTGTAAAAAGTGCCAATTCATGGAGGTTAAGTCTATACTGCTACTTGATGAATCATTCTCTAACTTGAGTCATTGCCACCACCGAGTGTGTGAGGCACAATAAGTTTGAGAGGAAGTATGAAGCTGCCTTTAAATTGATCATGCTTCATATGTCCAGCTCAAGGTGACCCACTTCGATAATCTCCTTGATGACTTCAGATATTTGTGCCCAATTTGTATCAAAGATTATGTAGATTCTGCTGTCATGTATTGGCCTCCTGAATACCATCTCCCTTCATTAGGACTATAGTAAGAATAATAGCTCCATTGGAATTTTTTTTTTTGGTCAGATATATAGAGGATCTAGGATACTTCGAAGCAAATGGTGAGGTAAGGACCTGACCACGATATGAGTTTGTGTTATGTGTAAGGATTCACATCTAATGATTGCCTTGGAAGTGGAGTTAATTCGTTATGACTGCAGTTGTGATTCACATAGATGGGATATCGATCTCAGGGTGACAAGGATAAAATCTGGAGTTGGCAGATCAAATTGAGGTGTGAGGTCACTTTTGAGTCTGAATTATGAAGTGGGTACCAAAGTATCTCCTGGTGGTTGGGATGAATGTTTTCATACCCTATCCTCAACGTGTAGGAAGCCATTTCAAGTGTTAACATCACTTGAGATAGACTTGTTCTTCTGGATTCTGGATTTTTAGATTAGGAAGATGATTGATTAAGATATTCATCTCTCTATAGTGATGTTTAACTACTTCAAACTGATTTAGTTTTATCCATGTCTGTTATAGTATGGTTTTAGGAAAATTCACTGCCAGCAATTCACCACTGTCAAGTAAATTCACCGTCAGCAATTCACCAAATTTTTTTAATATATATTTCAAAAACTTGTGAATTGCTGGTGGTAAATTTTCCGTCCGTGAATTTTCCATGACGGTGAATTTTTCTTCGATGAATTGCTGGTCATAAATTTACCGGATACCTATAATATATTGCTTTATCTTTTAGTTTTGACATTCCACTTTTAGTGCATTAATGACGACATGAGAGTGACCTTCCAAAACAGTTTGCTTGATTCCTTTGAATGGCGAGGATGGTGGCTTGGGCCTCCACCTTATTGTTGGTTATCTTCTTAAAGCTCCCATAAGGTGGCCATTAGGGATTTCCAATGTTCATTGCTCATCATGCATCTAGTCCTTGATTGCTCCAAATTTCCTCATTAAGAATAATCAAATTTTACTTTCAGAAATCTTCTGGTGTGGTGAGGGGGAATCCAGATGGTATCCTTCCTTTTGCACTTGGGAGGTTCAACCTTATTGTCCATTTGAACAGGGAAGACACACATGTAGTACCCATATATATAACTATATATTAGTGGAGGATAAATCTTGTTTTCTTTCATTCAAGCTTTGAGAAGCTTGTATGTCAGACTCATGGCTATATAAAAAGGAATAAGATATTTTAAATTGAGATTGATACTACATGACTGAATGTACTTACAGCTTTTAGAGTTATCTGGTTTATTTTGGTCATTTTAAATAAGGAAAGAGAAAGAAAACACATGTCACTATTTGGCTACATATTGTCAGTTTGGACTAGTGAAATTGGATTCACTTTTCTAGGATAAATATCCTATTTTAGAGGCATGTATAAATTCTGTATTTATGAGATATCCTATTTAAGGGGTATGAATGAATTCTACTTATGAGATCTGTGTACTTTATCAGTTTGAGTTGAGCTCATTTAAAATGTTTGAAATTGAGTTTTATTATGTTTGAATTGTTTGGAAAGTTATGTTGATTGAGTTGATTTAAAATGTTTGAAATTGAGTTTTATTATGTTTGAATTGTTTTGAAAGTTGTTTATTTATGATTAGTTGTTTAAGAAGTTAGGTAGATGGAAAGTTTTGGTTTATGGGACCTCTTCGAATTAATTGTTAGTGTCTCATTTTTTGATTTAAGGGGGTCAATCAAATTAATATTTTTAGTCAATTTTTTTTTTCTTGTCAATTATAAAAACAACTAGTTAAGAATTTGAAGACAATATAAACTAATGATTTATGAGATTGTGTGTTCATTCTTATTTTTTAAGTTTAAAAATAATAATTTGTCTCATTTTAAAATATTTGTTAATAATTTGTTTCTTATACATTATAGCATTTTTAATTAGTAATATTTCTCTATAATGCATAACTTGAGGTAGAAATAAGACCAATTTATTATTTCTTAAACATAGATCATTAATATTGATATTTAGAACACATATTCTTTTGTAATTTATTTTTTCATATTTTATTTATTATTAAATTCTAATTTAGATTAATTATAATTTAGACACATGTTTCCCCATAATACAAAATATTTTTTGCATATATCCAAAGTGTTATTTGAAACAAGAAATCAATACAAAAGATGGTTGTATTTTTTTAATCTTTCCACATGTCAAATAGAGGTCTTTATGTTTGCTAACAAAATCTATATTCATTATAAAATATAAATAATAATAATAATAATAAAATTAAAATATTATAAAATTATATTTTTCAAAAAACTTATTTTAAGCCTACAAAATCTTGTCTCATGATGGTTTCATTTGACTATGAAAAATGTGGCCCAAATCAATAATTTGTGTCCACTAGAAGGTGAACATGTGGAATGGGTCTCACATAAGTGCCACTTAGACACTTTCCATTGAAGGTCCTAATGAAGGGCCTTCATTCAAAGGTTAGATTTAAATGAAGGTTAAAATAAATATAATATACAAAGCTAGTATGAATTTTACCATTTATTAATATTTTATTTAGTCAATATTTTGTAAAGGAGAATATTTGGTCACATTTTTACAAAGAAGAAGATTATTGGGCCACTTTTAGCACTTTTTATGAAATAAATGATATAAATTTAAAAAATATTCAAAATAAGTCTATTCATGTGCATACAACACAAAATGTAAGGAGCTAAAAGAAGAAATGATTCAAAAATATTAGAAGAATAACAAAAATATGTTTTCAATTTTATATATTAATTTAAATTATAAATCTCAAATTATGTTTATGTTTCATCTACTTCTCTTTGCAAGTGTTAAATTTTAAAAATTGGGCTAGAAACCCTATGTTGTGTGCTTTCAAATATTCATAGAAGAGATCACTTTTTGCTAAGCTAGATTCCCCATAAAGGGTCTAATGAAGTGAGGAGAGTTTAAACTTCAATAATTAAACATGAATATTTGCACAGAGACGGGGGATCAAAAAGTAACCAAACCCACTTTTTGGTCCATTTTAAATATAATGCGTTAACATTTTGTTTTCCATAAAAAAGAAAAGAAAAGAAAACTTCAAGCCCATTTCATTCATGAGTAATTTCTCTCCAACACCCAAACATGATAGAAGAATAATGTGAGCATATTTTCAAGCCATTGGAGATGATTTTGAAGCTTTACCATTGATTTCAACCCTAATACAATGCTGCCATAATGTTTACGAGGTCGAAAAGGTAATATTTATAATTTTTAGCAATTTAGATTAGAATAAAATTTGATTTTCAATAACTTTTTGATTCAATTTTTTAAAAATAGCAAATATAAATATTTCAAGTCCTCCAAATCGTAATTCGCCAAACCAAGTAAACAAGAAAAATCCTACTAAAGAGCAAGCACAATCTAACCCTCTTCAAATCTTTTGTTCCATTTCCCACCAACCTTGCACAAGAAATAAATAAATATATTAGGGAAGATTGAAGAAAATAAAAAAAGAACTTCAAACATTGGTTGGAATATTGAAAAAATAAAATTCAATGAGCACACATCAAAGAACCCTTGCCAAATTCTTTGAATCTATTATTTCTCGCATGGATTATCTTAGTGGTCAAATAAACACATGCTCAAATCATAGGAAGAATGCACAATACTTTTATTTTATAAAATTATTATATAAACAAGTGAAAAATTTAAAAAAATGATTGTTTGAATTATTTATTGATTCAAGAACGAATTTCACCCATGAATAGAAGCAAAAGATTCCCTATTCATTAGTACTGTAACACCAAGGAATAAGAGATAATTTTTGGGATAAGTCATGGATGGTTTTTTACCATCCCCCATACAATAATAATGAGGTGACAATATTTATTGAGGAAACTCTATTATGATTTAATCCTCAATGAGATCCTTAATTATTTAGATATATGCATGATTTTTAAGGTAGAGGAAAAATCTCTGCATTGGATCTATGAGGGGGCATGCCTTGTGTAAGATGAACTAGGCCATCTATTCAATATGTCACAATCCTTTCCATTGTGAAGGAGAGTGTTAAGGTGGAGACCTTACAATTTATCAATTATCTCATATAGACTTTATTATAGCCTAACATGTATCTTTCAAAGGGTGATGAGTGTGAGGCTCCTAGATGTTAATGGTCACCACACCTTTATCATTATTTTGGATCTATTTGTGATCATGGGTATGAGGATGCTCAAGATACACACAATAGAGAGGATGTTTCATAGTTTAAGGAGTATGATACATAAGGCCAAGAGTAGGATACATCCATATTATATAGTATGGTGTTGATGAATGAGTTTTTGGATAGGACCTTTGTCATTGATCAACACATAATTTTCAATTAAGGTTTTGCAATTGAACATGTTTTATTTAGATTAAATATAAAATTGATTACATTAATCTATTATGAATAAAATTTAATGTAAATAATTATATGTAAAATAAAATTTTAGGGTTATGGTGTTCATCCTACATGTGTCAACCCTTCAACTCTTAATTATGTGGCCATGTTGAGTCCACAAGTATATAATTTGTAACAAAATAGTAAATGTACTACATGTTTTATAAGTTTCTTTGTCATATAAATGGTAATCTTAAAATTTTTATTTGATGATGAACAAGTGGATGTTAGACCTTCAACATGTAATGCCCCTCTCATTGTAGCTTGTCGATGTGGGATTGGTTTTTTAGCTTCATCATTTTCTTGTGATTGTATTCTTGCTTTGAATGGTGTGTATGAACCATCATATGTTCAAGATGAGGTTCCTCAACATGTCAATTATTGACATTATGTATGTTTATATTCCTAGCTTGTTGGTATGCTTCATTTCTTAGAGATGTGCATTATTTATGCATTGATTAAATATGGACCTAATTATTGATAATCAAAATGAATGATTTATATAATGAATGTATGGATGTTACTTTTATGCTTTATGCTATTGTACCCTGTTGGGTGATTATGTTGTGCTTCAACTATATATACATTGAGTAGGTACCCTTGACATGTGTTGAGTGGTTACACATACAAGGTTATTTCTCCACCTAACCACACAAGTCTGAGTTATTCCCCAATTGTGGTTAATTTGGAGATGTCACACTGGGCCTCCCTATCTATTCCCCGATCGTACTCAAATCAAGTATGGTATGTGTCATATTTGACCATTGTTGACCCAGATCTGAGTTAGGAGTTATTCTAGAATCCCTATATGTTGTGAATGACTAATAAATGTCTTGTTTAAATTGTGTGTTTTTTTGTAAATTAAATGTTAGGAATTTAAATGATTTCTTATATTGGTTATTGAAATGTTTTTATGTGTTTCGGTAAAGGGGAAAAATATAATTAAAATTTAGAAAGAAGTTAAGTTATTATTTAATTATTTTTTAAAAATTCCTTGGGTTGAGAAATGCTGGTTATGCTTGATTTAATTATCCTATTTAAATTTGTATTTTCGTAAATTTAATTGAATATAGGCTTATGATGCAGGAACATCTGAGTCCACAGGCAATCAACATCACCCAAAAATATTTGTTAGTTGTTTTTATTTCATTTTGGATTATTTTGGTTTTTCATGTCATCTCTCAAAACATAAATTCAAATATTCGGTCAAAATTGCAAGATTCAAGTTTTCGCCAAATTGTTATTTTAAGGCTCCACAGGGTAGTTTTATGAAAATAATTGTTTCTAAAAACCCGTAAGATCTGGATTGAAATTATTTTAAAGAAATATTATTGGAAAAATTTAACACAATGTGGTGAAGGTTTCATGATGAAATTCGTCACAGATTGGGAGAATTTAAAATCAAAATTTTTATCCTAGGTGGCCACATAAATAATTAATTTTCAAGATTTTTAAGATCTAGAGAAAAATGGCTTAGTAGAAAGGTTTGAAATGATATTATATGCATCTTGGAAATTTTTCAGGTGAATATGAGCTTCTAATAAAAATTTATGCATAAATTAAATTTTATGACAATTATTGGCACTCGGTGGTAACTTGCATAAAATTAATTTTAATATTCATTGTCATGCTCCTCTAGAAGTTTATTATTGGACTTATTCTTAATGAATTTATAACTGAAATTTAATTAAGAATAGTTATTGAGTATAGTGCCAAATTGAGAAAAGGAATCCATGCTAATTTGTAACGAAAAATGCATTGTTGGTATGCCATTTTTGAGGAGAAAACATTACTCTCACATCCAAAAAAAAGATGGGATGTTACAACAGTGAGAATATATTTAAAATATAAATTTGTAAGAGAAAAAGGAAGCCATAATGGAGAAGATGGCCCAGGCAACAAGTTTTTAGCAAATAGAAGCAAAAATATTGAAGGAAAAGAGGATTTTTGATGCCGGTAAGAGAAAAACGTCCAACATAGAGTTTGAAGAGTTGTGAAGCAATTTTTGTGTTGCAAATTTGAGAGTGAGGAATTTGAGAATGATAATGTGTGTGAGAATCCATGGATGGCTAGTGTAATAAGTTTAATTTGTTGATTTATGTAATTATTTTTATTGTTGAAAAATGAAATGAATTTATATGAGTTTTATTATGTTAGATTTGTTATATTGCATAATGTGTTGTGTCGAGAGTATGTATATTTGAGTTATGCTTGGAGGTGGTACGTTCCTCTCTACGCCAGTGGTATCAAAGCGGGAAGTTCCTGAGTGTGCAGAGTGATTGCACTAGGACCGTGGGTTGGATAAGTGAAGAAGTTTGTTTGGGAGCTCTAATATTTTGTGGCAGGTGTGCCGAGTCTAGAGAGCTTGAGGTGATGACTTTGTAATAAGTCAAGTGTATTCCTCTGATAGGGATAATCTAGGTAGAAGGTGTGTGAAATTACTCCATTGTGGGTGTGGGTAGATGGAGTTCTGAGAGATGCATCTTCAAGATCTCTGTTGGGTATATGGTATACAATTTGTGTGAGTTATAGAATTTGATTAAAATGTTTAAGGGAAGAAGGCATTTTGTTATTGGATGGATTTTGATAGTTCCTAGACTTGAGGAACTCAAGGAAAGACTGAGAATGGATAGGGTGAGATAATTTGAGGAGTTGAAGCAAGCAGTGGAAGATTTGAAAGCAGATTGGGCAAGGATAAGAGGTAATAGTAACTTTGTTTATCATTCTAATAATATTTTGAATGCAGGAAGGAAAAAGGATGAAGCAGTGTCATGCATGTGACACCGAGGAAGAAGAAGAAGAAGAGGAGTGTGAAGAAGTTTTTGAAGAAGAAGTTGAAGATCCTATATTTGATGAAGAATTTGGGGTAAAACCACAAAAGTGGTTTACAATTCGAATGAAGAAGGAAAAATTGCAAAATATGATCCCATGCCAAAAAAATTCATTCTTGGGATTTAAACGAACCAAAAGAGGGTTTGAGAGAACCTTGGTTCGCTCGAACCCCCCTTTTCCCTGGTTCCTACTCTTTATCACAAAAAAATAAAAAAAATTGCACTTCAGAGCTCGGGTTGAAGATGAAAATAGTAGAGACTTCACAAATCCAACTAGAATCAGGTAGTCAAGTCAGAACGAGCTATCCAATGACTATAATTTTAATATGCTTTGGTTTTATTATGTAATTTTTTTTTAGTTTTATCAAACATAGGTTTTTCATCGAAAATCAAGCTCTTTGTTCTGCACATGTGGAAAAATAGCAGATTATCAAAAAATAAATAAAATGAGTGCACCAGACATTGAAGTCCTTGATCCAACAAAAAAAATAAAATTCGATACATAAAAAAAAAGTTACGTTGTATATGATCCGCCTATGTCTGAATTGTAATTGGTTTGACTTTGAAACTTGATTAAGGAAAAACTATTCAATAAAAACTATGAGACCAATTGGAAGCACTAGAGAGTTACAAATCTAAATTCGAAAGAATTATAATTTTATCCTTAATGGATAAAAAGTTATGTTGTATACGGTGAACGTCACTCCTTAAAAATGTTATTTTTTGAAAAAAACTAGTTTTTGAAGGAGATAGAAAAAAAAGTGCAATCTGATTCCAAAAAAATAAAAAAAATAAAATTTAGAATCTACAGACAAAATGTCACAAAACTCTAGTTTGCATCATCTTCAAATTCCTCACGGTTTAGCCACTATAGGTGCCTGAAAATGAAGATTTAGTTAGAAAAAATTATTTCAATGTTTAGTTTGGCCAAAAATTGTAAACTAGTATGGTGGGATCACCCTTTGGTGAAGATGAATAAGATCTCCTACTCAAAGAGGAGATAAGGAAGATAGATATCTTCTTTGTGTAGACACCTAAAAATGACTTAGGCCTACAAGCGACATTTTATCACCTTTTTCCCTAGCATAATTATGACATTTTAATTATGTTTCTAACCCACATTCAACTATTAATTAAATAATTCATAATTATTTAATTAATTCATAATCCTTCATTCTTCATGATTATTAAATAAATAAATCTTATTTATTTATTTTAATATGTCACTAATTGTCAAAGTCTTCTAATAAATAAATAAAGTCACTATAGAGCACAGAAAAATGGGCGAATGAAAAATTAAAAAATGATTATCTGGGTTTTTTAGGCCTTGTTTTTAGCTTTCCAGAACTTCAAACGATTTAAAATTTTGTTAAGATTTGAGAAAGTTATGGTCATTTTACTATTTGTTGTTTTGTTTTAAATTCTGGTAAAAATTTCGCCTTTTAGAATTGTAATCCGGATCCGACGCGACCGCGGCCAGTCTTTCCTTTTTTTTTGGTTTAAAATGAACCAACCCTAGGGTAGACATTTCATTTAAAATTTATCAATCCTAGGATAGGCAATTTAATTGGCAATTTATCAATCCTAGGATAGTCACTTCATTTACTTTTGTTTGGTTAAAATAAACCCCATGTTTTTGTGAAGCAATATCTTCACTTAGAATAGAAAACTTTCATTTGGGTTTAAAACTGAACATTTATCTACTGTGCTTGATTGGGTAATAGGTATATGCTCTCCCTTTTACTGGGTGACCAAAAAACCAGACTTACCCATTTTCTTTATGCATTTCCTGTTTTATTAAATCCTTTAGAAGGCCTGCCGTGGTGGGAAAAAGTACTCACCCTACGAGAACGACCTAAGTGGGAACACCTAAAGCCAAGGTTTCCAACTCACTATAATCAAAAGCAAGTTGTTGATGAAAATCCAACTTGACAGTAGTTGATAGTATAACCATCCCCAAAACCTTTGTTCTAAAGGTTGGGAGGTCTCTCGAGGGAGTATATCCATTGCCACACTGAACAGAAAGACTTACTAAGAACCTAGTGTAGTAGCTAGTCGTGTCAGTAACCAGACATTGTCTCAATCACGGTGCAAGGGGAGGGAAGAATCTCCCCCCAAGACACTCACCATATAATCACCACGGATTGTTTGCTCAGGGGACTCGGTATCCACTTCCGTCACCTTGAGTACGCACCTGGAAAAGACAAAAACACGGGCGCCCTCTAGGGGGTGACATGGCTGTGTGAGTAGACGTGATTTTAAGATGTGGGTTGTGATTGTTACGATGACCCTTTGACCATTAAGAGTGAGTCTGCTTACACATACATTTAAGGTTTTAATATCTGTGTTTGACAACTGTTTGCAAAAAGACTTCAACAAATTAAAAATCACAAATCAGAACCACAAAAACTCGTCAAAACTGCAAAACACTATTCGGGTTTCTGCAAAAATTATTCCCTGCAACGCAATCACAGAGTATCGAGTCGCATTCGCTTTGATGCGCCGCATTTGAACCATCTTGAGCCGCATTCGCTCTGATGAGCCACAAGTGACAAACACTGAGTCGCATTTGCTAGTCGCTCGCCGCATCTATCGTTTCAAGCCGCAATTGATCATCACTGAGCCGCATCTGCCTTATTGCACCGCAATTTTCTATCATTGAGTCGCATTTTCCAGTATCCAAACATTCTAAGTCGCATTTTCCAGCTAAAACGATGCATTTGCAATTTTGAATCGCAATTGCCTAAGACTGAACCGCATTTGATTTTTCGCACCACATTTGCAGTCTGAAACAACGTATTTTGCTAATTTGCAAACAAGTCAAAATCCTGCAACGCATTTGCTTCTTGGAGTGACACATCTGATACTGCAGCGCATATGAGACCTTAAACGACGTATTTTCCTATCACTTGGAAAAATAAATTTCCTATCAAAAACTAGAGGCCAAACTTTTGCAATCAAATTTTATTGACATCCTTTTCTGCCAGTCTCTATCAGAAACTAGCAAGGCACTTTTCCACGTCATCCATCTTTGCATTTTAGTCTTCATCTAGCTTGCAATCTGTCATCCTCATTGTCATAGGAAAAGTCTTAAGTCCTCAAATTTACACCTTTGGGATAGGAAAACTTTCCTTCCTTTGTCAAACCATTTGTCTCAAAAATACATTATCATTGGACCAAGTCAAAACAAATCGATCCTAAGTCATCATCCTTTGGTGAGCTAATTCCAACTCATAAGCCTAGTGTGGAAGTTTCACCTTATCATTTTATCAACTTGTCCTACGAATTAGTCATTTGACAATCTAAATCGAGACATTTGGCCAAACTTTGAGTGGTTAGAAAACCTTTCCCCAAAATCATTCGACATAAGGCATCCCCTTTTATCACGTTGCATTATCCCTTTGCACAGTCTTAGTCTCATTTCATCCACTATCATGTCTTCAAGTCACGATGACATGCTTACTAGTCAAATCGAATGCCAATTCAATATTCAGGGTCACGCACAACTTGCTAGGGACTTCAAAATGCTATACCTACAATTCAAGTCCAAACGCACCTCACCCTCTAGTCCTTCATCCATCCATCCCTCTTACCAACAGTCCAATAGTCCTGGTCCACTATCCATCTACTATCAAGGGTCCCATAACATCATCCATGGCATTTAGTCACAACAAGCTTCCAATAGTCATACCCACCCTAACTTTGACAAGGGAAACCAACCCTCCATTAATCCATCCCAAGCCTCCACATCATATCTTAGTCCTCCATCCACATCATATCCTTGTCATACATTCATGTCCTACTCTAGCCCATCATCTCTCAACCAAGTACAAAAATCCATGTCCTATCCTATTCCGTCATGCACCAATCCATTTCAAGACAATCCATTTTGTCATGAAAACATATCTAGTCATGGTCTCCAAAGTTCCATCCCATCTCCTAAACTTGAGGATACATGTCAAGAGGCAAGTCCAAAGCACAATATTATAACATCACCGTCATGTCAAGATCAAAGTAGTCCATTTCATGACTCCATCTTTGTGTCCATTCAAGAAGTCCTCCTAGACAATAATGGCATACCAAACACACCTATCCTTGGTCAAAAATCCATCCAAAACCATGTCATTCAAAATGAACTTATCCTTGGTCAAGAGTCCATCCAAAACCATGTCATTCAAGATGAACCTATCTTTGGTCAAGATTCCATCCAAAACCATGTCATTCAAGACGAACCTATCCTTGGTCAAGACCCTATTTTTTATCATGTCATTTCAACGGAGCCCATATTTGATCAAGACACTACTTTTGAAGAAGTCCAAAATGATCCACTCCTTGACCTATATGTCATTCATGATGACACACTTGAAGACGATTCCATCCAAACTTCAAGTATTCACACTTCCAAAATGAGACACCTGCCTCCATGGGACACATAGATGATCTACCACTACAACAAGAGTCTCCTAGCATGGACATATTTGCAAATGATCAAGATATAAATGAATTCAGTGGGCTATATGACCATGACCATGAAGACGGTTTTGATATAAAATTCGAAGCACCAATAGAATCATCAGAATCTGATATGTCAGAAAATCAAACCAAAGATGTAAGTCAAAAATCTGTCCAACATGTCAGTGAAGCTACAACATCCTATGAATTAGGATCATCTATCTTTTTCAGAGCAGGCTTTCTTACAGGTGAGAAGATTTCAAGCATTAATTTCCCCAATAATGATGGGTTAGCATCTTGCTTCCAAAGTAACAAGTATCCCATTGCAAACAAAATCTGTCAGAACATGCATTATCAGGGAAAAGGATTAGGCCTACATGAGCAAGGAATCTTGGAACCCGTACAAGTTCAGGAAAATTACAGACATGAAGGTCTTGGCTACTCCTTAGTCAGAAAATCAAAAGATGTTAGTGGTCCCTCCTCGATATTGGGGGCAACTTTATCTAATACAAACATCAAAATGGGTATCATGAGTAGTCCTTGTCATAAGATTGTTGCCACTACCCCTTCCCTCCACACCCCAAACCATCATTCCATCATGCATAAACCTTCCAAAATACAAAATCAAATGTCAAAGGCCATCAAATCAGACAAAAAGTCAAGTGGACAAATGAAGCTAAAATGGATCCCAAAACAAAATGGATCAAGTCAAGAATCAGGCAAAGAAAAGATGCAAAATTCAAAAGCCAATCAAAATGTGGAGCCACAACACGAGAGGATTCCCACATACAATACATGTCCACCTCCATCAAAATGGCCATCAAGAAAGACATATGAAAATGTTGGTTCCAAACAACATCCTAACCCAACACCCAAAGTTTGGAGAGTAAAAATAGCTACATCCAAACATCCAACCAACCCATCCACGTCCACCATCATCCATCATAATCCTAAATCATCTTTAAAGTCCAAACATCCCATGTCAAAAATTCGTCACATCTTGGCAACAACTCTCTATCATAAGGACTCTCATGGCACTCTATCACGATGTGCGTATTCTGATAAAGCCAACTCTAGTATCAAAAAAGATCACAATGACATCAATCAGGTGTATGCGAGCGCTATCATCCTAACAAGGCAACTACTTCAGAAAGGTCACTATTGGCATGTCATGGCACCAGTCTCTACATCGGCATTGTCAAAGGCTTTAGCATAGTCAGTGGTCATATAAAGCATCAGGGCTATCCGACAAAAATGCAAAAATACAAAAAAATAAAAATAAAAAAATCGTCCCTTGATGAAAACCTAGCAAACAAGCGTCTTGGTGACACCAAAAAATTAGAAAATATCAAAAACAGTCCAACGGTGAAAACCTGGCAAACAGGCGCTTTGGACAAGTACCATGATGAAAACCTGGTAAACAGGCATCATGTGTAGAATGAATCATCTATGTGGACCATTACACTTGGGGGCAAGTTGTCTCATCTCCCATGCATTTCCCATGACATCTTTCCATTCATCCATCTTGGCTCTATCATGTTCATCCATTCTTCTACCTACTTTGATCTTGACAAAGACTAAGGCACAAACACAAATCAGACTTTGGAAAACTTTTGACATGTCCATCCTTTGGTCATACACTAGTCAAAAAATACCATGTCATTATAGCCTCCTTTTCACTATGAAACATCATCCTTGGAGACCATATGATAATTCTCCTAGTCCAAGTCATCAATCTTTCTTGCCTTATACCTGTCACCCATCTTGGTTTCCCTTGTCAATGGTCTTGCAATCCTCCATCATCCCATTTTAGTCCTCATCAAGTCATTTCAAATGCAACAATATGGCACCCTAGCACATTATCCAAAACATTCCTTGGCTTTGTCCCTAGACCTGCTGCAGACTTTTATACTCTTGTCATAACATTGTCATCTTCATGTTGTTTCGGGATGTGTCCTTCCCACGTCAAACAACATTGTCATTTCACGTTGTTTCGGGATGTGTCCTTCCCACGTCAAACAACATTGTCATCATCATCATCATCACCTGTCCATCGGTATTCAGCTTGGCTAGCAGCAAAATCATGGTCGTCCTTGGATTCATGTGCGTTGACATCATTCACATGCATTTGTCACTATTTTTCATAAAACATCAAAAAGTCATAAAATCAGAAAAAGTCTTGAAAAAGACCTAAAAATTTGAAAATTGTCCTAAGAAAACACAAAAACATTCAAAAAAGTGTCAAAGTCCCAAAAATAGAGTCAAAGTCAATCATATCGGGTCAATCCAATCAGTCTCGTCAGTCAATTTTCGTCTTTGTCTGAACTACGTTGTCTCTGCGCCTTTGCTACGTAGGCAAGAATCATCTTTGAATCCCCGAGACATTAGGTTAGTCCTTTAGGTTTTTCAAAATAAAATTGTCAGTTAAACTTGGTCATGTCTTTTAAAACAGTCATTTGAAATGTCAAATGTCAAAATCAAGTCCAAATCAGACAACATAGTCCAATCAATTATGCAGTCAGCATTTGTCAGCTTGCCAAAACATTGGTCAAAATATCGCTCTTGTCACTTTTTGGTCCTCTTCAAGATGTGCCCTTGGATTTGGATCTCGTCAAAGTGTCATTTTGCCTTTTCAGGATGTGTCCTTCCTGATCTTAGGCACCGTCAAACCGTCAAAACCTATCAACCTATCAAGCTTTCAAACAATTAATCTTCGGCAAACAAACATTGGCAATACAAAGTAAATGACTGTGAATTTTTGGCTATTTTGTCTTATCTTTTTATTGACTTGTCTTTTGGTCATGTTACTAGCTACCTCAAGGATGTCCCCTGAAGGATTTAGAGGTGCAATGACGTCTCATGACCTATTTTATTTTCTTTGACTGTTGTTTGTGGATTGTCTTGACAAAAAGACTGGGGCAAGTGGGCCTCTAGTATGAGTGAGGACATTCCTTGTCTGCAATTGTCTGTCTTGAAATTGGATGACCTTGCACACCTTGGTCTATGTTATACCCTAGTGTTTGTTGTCCATTTGTGTCATTTTTACTGCCCAATGATGATTCAAGCAACACATATTAGCACCCTGGCAAATATTCAAGGATTTTAACATGCATTTCATTTTCCGCACTAACTTGCATTTCCTTCTATCCTAGCATTCATCTTTTTCTCTCTACCATTTCTTTGTCTCGTCATATTCTAGTCTTCTCATTAATTTTGAGAGCATGCCCATGTTCTTGGAACCCAACTGTCCTCTCGAGGGGGCATACCGCTACCTCCTCGTCATTCTTCCTCAACTTATTTTGCACTGGGGCATGTTTGGACTTGTTTTCTTTGCCATAATGCGACAAGCTGCATTATGACAAAGAGGGGCAAATGTAGACACCTAAAAATGACTTAGGCCTACAAGCGACATTTTATCACCTTTTTCCCTAGCATAATTATGACATTTTAATTATGTTTCTAACCCACATTCAACTATTAATTAAATAATTCATAATTATTTAATTAACTCATAATCCTTCATTCTTCATGATTATTAAACAAATAAATATTATTGATTTATTTTAATATGTCACTAATTGTCAAAGTCTTCTAATAATTAAATAAATTCATCAATTTATTTAATTAATCCTTATCATTAAAGTCATCTTGGTTATTAAATTAATATATTTTAAATATATTGATTTAATTCCTAAATCCTCTCTTAATTAAATAAATTCATTTATTTATTTAATTAAGTAATTGTCTCTTAATTAAAATTAAATAATTATTATTAATTATTTAATTGCCTTATGTGACACTTCTATATTTTTAAATAAAGAAAATCATTTAAAAATATCTTCACATAGCTAACCGATTCTTCATTTAGTAATTGATTTCAAAAATCAATTACTTATTATCTCACAAAATCTCTATTTTGAATTAATTTAATTCAAAAGGGAAATATTCCTCTACAAATCAAGTAATTTCTAAAATTACTGATTTTCTAAAATCTCATCCTTTTGTCTTATGATTTTTACTAATTTCATCTCAACTGTCACATTTAGTCTTGATTTAATTCGTTTAATTAAATCTTATTCACACATATGGGTATCTTGCCCTAACCCTAAAGGAGAGTTGCCTTATTGAATCTTGACCTTTGATTCTAGGGCACTTCTCAATCTCTCATCTCGTCTGTCCATTCAAGATTGCATTTTCTATAAAATGACAATCTTGATCTCATTTTCGGGGTCGATCAATCTTATCTCTTGAATCTTTATCATCGATCAATCATTTAATTTATCCTCATTTGGCATAGACATTATCACACATTAGGCATATTATATTTAATACTTTGCATAATAGAATTTACTTTCTAGTTTGCATAGTTTATTTCATTAAATCCTTCAAAGGTATTTGCTAAGGCTAGGCATTATAGAATTTGGTCTTAAACCTGAGGGCATCATTTTCATCACAACAATCTCAAGAAGGTACAATGGAAGTAGCCATGGAGGAGAGAAATGGGTGAGACTGTTCTAGTCTCATTCCATTTTCTTTCATATTCTCCTTTGCATTCCATTGAATGATTTGTTTATTATTGCATGCATGTTCTAACAAGATCTGTTTTGCAGGATTATATTTTAGATCATTGCACTTTGAAGAGAAAGTGACTGATAAATGTCATAAGGGGATGTAGGAGATACATGTGGGAGAAAATAAGTCCCATGAACATGTTGACTTTGTTTTGTTTACAGGAAAAAGAGAAGTTGCAATGGAGGAGAAAGAGGCAACAGTTAATTTACCTTACTATATGCAAGTGAAGGAAGAGAAGGTTGAAAGGATAATGAAAGAAGATGCATATGGAGAAGATGAAATAGTCAATTGTGGTGGAGAAGAAGATATTGCAACAACAATAGAGAGAGAAATCCTTGAGGTAATGGTTAAGTTTTCTGATTTTCATTATTATGACAAAGATAATGAGATGTATGCAATTGAAGAAATGAATGCAGAGGAGGTGCAAATAGATTTTTTTAGTGTAGATTTGGATGGAGGTATTGCAGAAGAACAAGAAAATTCTTCTTTGTGGAGGTGGTCGGTTTGTGGTGGGCTTGGTCTCACAAGGGTGAAGGAAGAGAGAAGATGGTGTAGGAGGATGCATAGTGTTCCAGACAAATGATAGAAGAAGTGATGGAAGAAAGAAGGATACAAATTTGATTCATTGATAGAGTTTTTTGCAGTTTGTTTACAGTCTGGAAGGGTAGTCCTACTACTCAACTCCATTTTGTGAGTTATACTCACAAAATTCAATTTACCTGCCGTGTTTGATGCAGGAGCATCCCGGTCCACAACCAACCAACATCAACTAAAAATATTTGTTAGTTGTTTTATTTCATTTTGGCTTATTTTGGTTGTTCATGGTATCTCTCAAAACATAAATTCAAATATTTAATCAAAATTGCAAGATTCAAGTTTTCACTAAATTGTTATTTTAAGGCTTCACATGGTAGTTTTACAAAAATAATTGTTTCTAAAACTTTGTAAGATCTGGATTGAAATCCTTTTAAAGAAATATTATTGGACAAATTTAACACAATGTGGTGAAGGTTTCATGACAAAATTCCTCATGGATTGGGAGAATTTAAAATTAAAAAATGTGTCCTAGCTGGCCACGAAAATAATTAATTTTCAATATTTTTAAGAGCTAGAGAAAAAAAGCTTGGTGGAAAGGTTTGAAATTAGATTATATGCATCTTGGAATTTTTTTAGGTGAATATGAGCTTCTAATAAAAAGTTATGTAAAAATTAAATTTTATGGGAATTATTGGCACCCGGTGGTAACCTGCATAAAATTAATTTTAATATTCATTGTCATGCTCCTCTAGAAGTTTATTATTGGAATTATTCTTAATAAATTTATAACTAAAATTCAATTAAGAATAGTTATTGAGTATAGTGCCAAATTGAGAAAAGGAATCCATGACAATTTGTAATGAAAAATGCATTGATTGGTATGCCATTTTTTAGGAGAAAACATTACTCTCACGTCCAAAAAAAAGGTGGGATGTTACAATGGTGAGAATAGCTTTAAAATACAAATTTTTAAGAGAAAAAGGCAGCCGTAATGGAGAAGATGGCCCAGGCAACAAGTTTTTAGCAAATAGAAGCAAAAATATTGAAGGAAAAGAGGATTTATGATGTCTGCAAGAGAAAAACGTCCAACACAAAGTTTGAAGAGTTGTGAAGCAATTTTTGTGTTGTAGATTTGAGAGTGAGGAATGTGAGAATGATAATGTGTGTGAGAAATCATGGATGACTAGTGTAATAAGTTTAATTTGCTGATTTATGTAATTGTTTTCATTGCTGAAAATGAAATGAATTTATATGAGTTTTATTGTGTTAGATTTGCTATATTGCATAATGTGTTGTGTTGAGAGTATGTATATTTGAGTTATGCTTGGAGATGGGAGGTTCCTCTCTGTGTCAACTTATATGGATTTAAATAATGAATTTAAACGATAAATGTTATTTAAGAATGGATTTAAATGTTTACTTGGAATTGGGGGAAAATAGATGAAATTGAAAATTAAGAAATATAAAAATGAATTTTATTTTATTTATTTTGGAAATTGAAAAGGGTAAATAGGAAAAGGGTTTTCTTTTTTATTATGTACTTTTTGGGAAGAAAATGGTGAGAGGAAAAACCTCTTATGAATTTTATAGCTTAGAATCATTATTATTTGTGTATGTTGTGAGTGTAAGCCTTCTTTCAATGTGTTTGGTGTGAGTGTGTGCTTGTGACCAATGTGACTATCTCTTAGCAAAATGCGTGTGCATATTTTAATTCCATGAGGTTGGGTGGCATGGATACCACCGTTGGGGATTGGAAAAACATGGTTGGTGTCAAAGACAACTTCATGTGCTAAAGAATATATCATGTTTTTTTCCATTTGGTTCATTTGATGTAATCATATATGTAAAGGATATTTGAGTCCTATTTGATATATTTGTAATAATATGATTTATTGGATCTGTAACACCCCACCACAAAACCCTAGAGGACAACACACTAACACCTAAAACATAATAATTTTTTTTTTTTTAAAAGTGCAATAATCACATGATAGCAAATGAAACATTAACTTAATTTCTAGTCTAGGTCCTCTAAGGTTCATGACTACACTACTTAATTCCATTAGTTAGAGATCAATTGAATCAATCCATTTAATTACATATACAATAACCTATATTACATAGTTCATTACATAAGAGGGTTCAACATCAGTTTACATTAGTTTTTATCATTACATCGATACAAGTGAACAATCGTGTCTCCTCGAATATGTGCAATGAGAGTACATCCAAGTATGATACATGATACACCATATTTATTGTTCAATACAAGTACATGAATAAAAAATCCACATGAGTTGGTACAAAAGCATAAGTCTTCAATCCAAAAGAAGTCACCACAATCAGGAACAAGGAGAGGGAACCCAATGGAGTACAATGCACTTTCCACCCAACCATGTGGAAACCAAAGGTCCACCCCCCATGCTAGGAGATAGTAAAGGGTCCCACCATCACAATCAGACAAAAGGAAAAAGATGACACAAGGCTAACATGACATCAATGAACAAGTATAGCACAACATCAAATGACAGTAACATCACTTCCAATGTCATATAAACATCCAAGGAAAACAAGAGACAAGGGGATGCTAGCTTGCCATAGGAGGAGTGTCATCACATAGTTTGCATGGGTTACCTAGGAAGATCTTCCTAGGTTGCGGCCCCCATCTTGGGTTACCCTGGTAGCCTCTACCGATCTCCAGCCCCTCATGTAACCCTATACAAAATCAACATACCTCTCATAAGGACGAGGCAATTGATCTTGCCATTACAGGCTTTCTCGACTCATCCCAAGCCTATACGAGCGCTTGAGCCATGAGCGAGGCATTAACTTATCTTGATTACTGTGATTACTACCCAACCCCCTAGTTCATTTTAGGTTATCAATTGATTACAAAACTCCCACATGGGTTACCTAGGTGCCTCTTTGTGCGTCAGACCCCATTGAGAGCCACTCCTCTACTGACAAGGAGACCCCAATAAAATCAAAGAGCAAAGCCACTTGCACAATCACATGAATTTATTAACATTACAACATGGCGAGGCATAACCCTTCCCGCTCACAAGTTCCAAAAGCTTAACCACAAAGGTGGATACATTGTGCAAGGCTAATAACCTTCACATAATCAATTCAAAATAATAAACACAAGGATTATCAAGAAATTCCATCAAGAAAACAACTTCCCCTAACCTCTAGAAGACTCCTAATAATCACTTACAAGAAGATTTAACCATTGGATCAAAACCCACCAATCAAACAAAAAGGGGTAGCACCCAAACAAACTTGAAGATGAAATCAATGAAGGGAAAAAGAATTCAAAGAATAAAGGTACCGAATGGATTGGTGCAAGAAGGAAACGAGGTCCATCCAAATTCAAGATTCAAAGTGAGAAATTAGCATTTACCTTTGGTTTGATAAGTATACCACCAGAACATTTAAACACTTCCTTAAATATGTTGTAATAGAAATATCTCAGAGGGATGCGAACCATCTCACCGTTTTAAACAAGGACAATATTCTTGTAATATAATATGGTGATGTGCTAATTCAAAAATAAATAAACCAGTGATGAATTTGCATAGGTAGTAAAAACATAAGCGACGCTCACTTGTTTCAGGTCAACATCTATACAATATGAAATCTAGGAAATGAGGCAAACTGGAAAATAACCAATGATTAAAGACTCATAGCCTCATGGAATAGAATGATTACAGAATAAGTACGAAAATGATCTGATAAGCGACTAAAGAAACTTCCAGGAAAATAAGTTGGCAAGTGTAAACTAAGACCACAATATTCAGACATTCCATTTATTTATCATTTTAATGCAAGATTAAACAGAGGTAAGAAAATGTGAGCAATGGACCCTGGTTTGAATGAGTAATTCAACTGAGGATTGACACCGAGAACAAGTTCTACAATTTGAAATTTTTGCTTCTTCACCTTCTAGCTTTCCTCAACCCAACAAAAAACCCCCAATTTCCAGCTTCCAAAACCCCAAGAAAATTTCAAGAACCAGAGGAATTTCATGGAAAGAACCATCAATTGGTTTTTTCCAGAAAAATTCCCAAACAAAGAGGCCCTTAACTAATTTTTTTTCCTCTCCGTAACTGCATGCCCTCTTTAATTAATTAATATATTTTCTTTTATTTCTCCCCACTATTCACAACTTATTCCACTTATTATTTTTTTATAATTTGAAAAAAAAATCATCTCTTATGATTTACACCCCAATGAATTGAACAATTAAATATTAATTTATTAATTTAATTCTTCAATTCCAACTTTGTTGCATATTATCGTAATTTAATATATTTATATAAATATTAATATTTTAACTATTAATTCGAATTTATTTTCATCAAATAAATAATTTATTAATCGATACTTTAATCATATATAAGCTTTTATTTAATTATTCCAAGGCCTTTAATTTCAATACTTTCTATTTTAATGAAATAATCAAACAAAGGCACAATCATGTACATTACTCAATGAACATGCTATCAAGCAATACTTGACCAAACTACGGAACGAAAGACAAAATGACAACACCATCGGCAACACAACATGAACTGACCTTACAGATAAGGTGTGACAACAAACACTCATCCTCGTCAAGGACAATGGTTCAATGTGGGGGACCCAATGCTATCTCTGAATAAATAACTCCATTGGAATTTAGGCACACTCAAACCTGGAAATTCAAGTCGAATCGATGCCTCGTAGTTGCAACCTGCAGCAAACCACATGGTCGAACATGTATATAAAAAAGCAAGCAAACACACCATGAAGGGAAAATCGCAACATCGCAAGGAACTCACAAGCGAGTGATGCGACGCTATTCCCCTTCACCAAAACATCGACACACAATACACTGATATCAAATCATGATAGAACATACATCCAATAAACACATAATACTCATATCAATGATAACTCACATAACGATTATATTGATCTACTGAACATGATATAAGCATAAAACATCAGATATGAAAGTGTCATCAAGTATCATCATAACTAAGTATCATAGTATCCAAGTGTCATAAATGTTGGAAAATATGTGCCTCATCTTGTTGGCTTGAAATCTCTTGAAGAGTTGGTGTTTTTCCTTCTATTTGAGCCTTTACTGTGTTACCGCTAAGAGCTTTCAGTGATGGCACTATTGTGCAGTTTACCGCCTTACCGCGGAAGACTTCCCTCTGTCTGGCATTTGGGCGGTGTTACGGCTATACCGCAGAGCCCTCCCTCACTCTTGGTGGTGGCGTGGTAACTATCGGGGTGAACTGACGACTACCGTTGTACCACGGGGTGCTTCCTTTACCCTGGCGGTGGCACGGTGAACGTGGCAGTCTAGCAAAGCTGTTACCTCCCTTCCATGGGAGTCCTTCAGTCTTGGAGTGGTACCGCGATGTAACCTCCTTACCGCAGTGAGGTTAACATTGAATGGCGGTTATGTGGTAGCTTACCGTCACACCGCTGAGGTCATTCAGTTAGGGCGTGGTAGCACGGTGGACATGGCAGACAAAAAATTCTTACCACTATACCGCAAAGGCTTGTTATTTAAGCCGTGGTGGCATAGTTGATGGTGACGGTCAGGAAAACAGGTTGTCATTACTTCACCGCGGGTGTCTTCTTGCTAGGGCGCGGTGGTGCAATGTATACCACCTTACCGTGGGCTTATGATGAATGACGAGCGGTAGCATGGTAGAAAGATCTCAGGACTCGATTGGAAGGTTTGACGATGACCAAAGTGGTGGATGAATAGTGCGATGACACATGGCATGCCGATATTCGTTGATTTTACATCGTTGTTGTAAATCAACACTGATTGGCCGAAAGCTTTATTTCCGTTTTGCGATATTTTTTTGCATTAAATATATGATTTCAATTCAGTGGTTGACATAGTGCTTTCTTGGAAACCATTTTAATGCGAGGCGGCCCGATGCATGCTGCAGAGCGGTGGAATCAGAGAATGATGAAGGCTTGTCATTAATTAAATGCCCTATTGGTTGATGGTTGGATATGGTTGAGATGTCTCTCGGTGAAGGGTGAAGATGATCAGATCAAGTCGTGTGTGTGTGTTCGAGTGGTATGCTAAGGCATTATAACCATGAACACTGAGACACATAGAATAAGAGAAAATGTGAACCTGAGGTGGTCATGAGGTTGTGTTGGCCGAAAGGCTGGCAGTGTGAGTGGGCTGGTAAGATGAAATGAATCTGCACTATATATTGTGTGAGAACATTGTAACGGTGCGAGGATTATGTATAATGATATTGCCTGTATTCTCCAGATGGACAAGATGTAAACTTCTGAAGAGTATAGCTCTGAGATTGTATTGTAACTTTTTTCTTGCTGATTAATACAACTGAGATGAGTCTTTTGGAGGGTGGGGATTTTTACCCGAAAGGGTTTTCCCCACATAAATCTATGTGTTCATTAGTTTGTCATCCATGTTGTTAGATTTTGTGAATTGAATCTGTGCATATGTGTTGAATTTGTTATTTTTCTATTGCATGTACTTTTCTCAGAAGGATTAATGGGGGAAACAACTATGCCTGTTTCTACTTTATGGCATAGTGGTTGGTGTCTTTGAGGTGATTTGAAGAAATTAAAGTCACTAAGGCACTGTTCTTCTTAGATGTTTCGTTCTAATATGACCCGTCTCTATCCCCAACAAGTGGTATCAAAGCTAGTAAAGGGAGGTCAAGGTCTTTCCTGATACCAACATGTGGTATCAGTGCCTTCTTCCGGGATTTACTTATGCTTGCATGTGCTTGCATGTTGTTGCATGTAAGAGTTCTTGGTGTTTCGGTTTTGTGGATTCCTTCTATAAAGATTTCTTAGCCTGGAAAGCTTGAGGAGATCTGAAGGATTCGGTTGATGATTTATCCTTTGGTGAGTGAAAGTTCTTTCTCTTTTGAGGCAACACGCAGCGTGAAAGACATTGAAGATGTAGAAATTGGAGTTGATCATATTGTGATGATGTGGTCTGAGGCTCCTGTTTGGCAGTGAATGATCCTGATGCAAGGGGTGTAAGTTTATGCTTATGGTTGTGTTGCAGCAGAGCGTGGTTCATACTGGGTGTTTGTGTGAGAGGCTCCCTGTTGGTATGGAAATGCTTGGGCTTCTATTCAGGAGTATTGTGCTTGTGTTGGGTGTTCTGACTTGGCATTGAAGGCGTTGTTCTCTATCACCCTGATTGCATGAAGGCTACGAAGTTAATCTTGGGTGGTTTGAAAAGTTTTGAATAGCTCGGCTCTCTCAAATGCATGTGCATGCTTGTGGTTCTGAAATTGGTCTAGAATGGACCTAAAATTCCTGCACTACTTGTTCCTTTTTGGATATATTGTACTTGCATGTTTTAGTTTCATGTTCTTTGGCTCTGAAGGTTTTCTATAGATTTTCCTAAAAAGTCTATGATGCATATTCATGTTATTTTTCATTATTTTGGTTAACCATGATGGTTATGTGAAGACTCTTGGGTCATCTAGATGAGCAGTGGATATGGATGTGCATGGGTATTTTATAAACACAGTGGTTTTGTAGGTTTTGCACAGTCAAGAAAAAACTTGTGGTTATGTGGAAATGTTGTTAAGCTATTTTCTAGACCTTGGCTTTTGGGGTGTGATTGGATGAGATAGTTGCAATTCGACATGGTTTTGAGGAGGTGTGATGTCTTCTCTGCATAGGAGTGTTGGTATGTGATTTTTCACTCAGCATTCTTGTGGTGTTGCTTGTTGGTTTCCTAGACTATGGTGCTTGAGTTGTGGATGTGATTGACAAATCAGATCTATTTTTTGATCTGGTGTTTGAGTCAAGTTTGTCTACATTCGTGTTCTCTTTGAGATCTTAGTTTTGCAGTTTCCTTTGCGATGATGGGTTTGCACTGTTGTTGTGATTAATCTTCGAGTTATGCGGTTGGTGGATTAGCTACCCATTGGCTGCAGTGAGATAACTTGGAAGTGGATTGTCTATATCCATGAGGTTGCTTCAATGGTGGTGTAGATCTATTAGTTGGCCTTGTCTGTGGTCACTTGTGCATTGGCGTGGTTGCTTTTGGATGAGAGGATAGATGGTGTTGAGTACTTGAATATTTAGTTATGGGGACTTGTAGCGTGTGTATCATGATGTCATGGAAAGCTTGATACACATTATAGTGTAATCTTTTGACAGTGATGGTGTGGTCTACGTGGTTTGGAGATCTTAGTGTTGTTTGGATTTGTTGTCAAATGGACATGTTGTCGATTGTACCTAAAGGTTTTTCAGATCAGTAGATGTTTGGTCATGATGCTTGGAAATATCGGATGTCACAATTCAGTGGGAGCTTTAGTAGTGACTGTGGATTCATCATTTTTGTGGTGAATGATCTTCTTTGGTGTTGTAGACGTTACTTGTGGGACTCTTAGATCCTGTTGCTGCAAAAGAGTTCTGTCGCATTTGCATGGACACTATTTGAGGGTGTACAACATCTTGGAACCATGGAGGATGTCTGGATTCTTTGGCTGAGATGTTGGTTGTGCTTGACAAGTGATGTTGGTTTAGAGTCTGTTTGCTTGATGTCGTGTATACTCTTGCTTGAGCATTAGAGTTTTGGCATGTTGCGTTTCTCTTGAGACCATAGTTTCTTCACTTGAAGCATGGTATCTCCTGAGGGGGATGTGTAGATCATGATGTCATGATAAGTTCCTGTTATCAGATGTTTGGAGCTTTAACAGTGGTCTAGTAATTCTCTATGTTTGAGTACATTGGTCATATGCTTGAGAAATTATTGATAGTGCAATAGTGCAGATTGGAGTTTAGCCTGAGATGATCAGTTGCTGGAGCTCATGGATACATGGAGAATGAGGTGAGGCTGTGATTCTCATAAGATGAGAAAGGTGTTGTTTTCAACTGAAACTCCGAGTAGCCTGCACCATAGTTGAATACAAGTTCAACAAAGACCAATGAGGAGATTGCTTTTGGATGAGTCATGGTGGCTTGTATATCTTGGAGGAGCATTTTTTGTTTCCTCCCTTGGTCTGCTCGGCGGTGAAGTTTATTTGAGAGGTATTTGCCCATTATATCTTTCAGATGTGTCATATGCTTTATCTTTCATAGATATGGATCTTGAATTGTTGTTTTAAGGTTTTGGAGGATTCATAGGGGAAGATGGACAACATAGTTTATCTCCTTGTGCTTCTGAGGATTGGTAGGAGATAGTTATATGGGCTAGTTTGATCTTCTTTGGTTATGAGAGGCTTAAATCCATATTGATTACATGATATATGTTATGTTTGATCTTGGTGATTAAAGGGTTGGGTGTTGCTATGGATTTTCCTTTGGGATGTGAAGAATATCATACTTGACACAACTAGCATTTAGAGGTGTGTGTAGGAGGGTACGCTACAGGTGTGTGGTTTGCAGGTTTTTCATATCATTGTGGATAATTAAAGGTATGGGTGATTGGATGGAATATCATGAGCTGTGGGTGCTATTTTTAGTTGCGTGGGTTGATCAGTTGGATGGTAGCAATCAATTTACTTATTGATGTTCTAGCTGGCTTGAAATCTCTTGAAGACTTGGTGTTTTTCCTTATATTCGAGCCTTTACTGCTATAATACTAAGAGCTTTCGGTGATGGTGTGGTTGTGTGGTTTATCGCCTTACCACAAAATACTTCCCTTTATCTGGCATTTGGGCAGTGTTACCGCTATATCATGGAGCCCTCCCTCACTCTTGGCGGTGGCGCAGTAACTGTCGGGGCGAACTGACGGCTACCGCTATACTGCGGGGTGCTTCCTTTACCTTGGCGGTGGTGTGGTGAACATGGCAGTCTGGCGAAGCTATTACCTCCCTACTGAGGGAGTCCTTCGGTGTTTAAGTGGTACCATGGTGTTACCTCCTTACCACGGTGGGGTTCACGTTGACTGATGGTTATGCGGTGGCTTACCATCACACCGTTGAGGTTATTTAGCTAGGGCGCGGTAGCATGGTGGACATTGCAGACAACAAATGCTTACTGTTGTACCGTGGAGGCTTGTTCTTTAAGCCGTGGTGGCGTCATTGACGATGATGGTAAGGCAAACGGGTTGTCACTGCTTTACCGCAGGTGTCTTATTGGGCGCGGTGGTGTTGTGTATACTGCCTTACCACGAGCATATGATGAATGAGGAGCAATAGCATAGTAGAAGGAGCTCAGGGCTCGGTTGGTAGGTTTGACTCAATGACCAAAGTGGTGGAAAAATAGTGCGATGACATGTGGCATGATGATATTTATTGATTTTACATTGCTATTGTAAATCAATGTTGATTGGCCGAAAGCTTTATTTTTGTTTTGTGATATTTTTTTGCATTAAATATATGATTTTGATTTGGTGGTTGATAGAGTGCTTTCTTGGAAACTGTTTTAATGCGAGGTGGCCTGATGCATGCTATAGGGTAGTGCAATCAGAGAATGATGAAGGATTTTCGGTGGAGTAATTAAATACCTCATTGGTTGATGGTTGGATATGACTGAGATGTTGCTCGGTGAAGGGTGAAGATGATTAGATCAATCCGTGTGTGTGTGTTCGAGAGATATGCTAAGGCATTGTAACTGTGAACACTAAGACACACAGAACAGGAGAAAATGTGAACCTGAGGTGGCCGTGAGGTTGTGTTGGCTGAAAGGTTGGCAGTGTGAGTGGGTTGGTAAGATGAGATGAATCTGCACTGTATGTTGTGTGAGAACATTATAACAGTGCGAGGATTTTGTATAATGATATTTCCTATATTCTCTAGATGGACAAGATGTAAAATTTTGAAGAGCATAGCTCTAAGATTGTATTGTAACTGTTTTGTTGCTGATTAATACAACAAAGCTGAGTCTTTTGGAGGGCAATTTTTTTACCCAAAAGGGTTTTCCCCACATACATTTGTGGGTTCATTAGTTTGTCATCCATATTGTTAGATTCTATGAATTGAATCTATGCATATGTGTTGAATTTGTTATGTGTCTGCATGTACTTTTCTCAGAAGGATTAATGGGGGAAACAACTGTGCCTGTTTCCGCTTTATGGCATAGTGGTTGGTGTCTTTGAGGTGATTTGAAGAAATTAAAGTCACTAAGGCACTGCTCTTCTTAGATGTTTCATTCTAAGATGACCCATCTCTATCCCCAACAATAAAATAGTATCATAAAGTCCAGATATAATCCAAGTAATTGTCCAAAACAAAATCAAACTGAGGGGCACTACATCCTCCTCCCCTAGGACTAGGGCTACTCTTGGAAGTCAGTGAATAGACAAGGGTATAACGCTCTTGCACTCAACCATGAGATGAAAGACTCAACAATATGATCCTATTGGACCCTCACCAAGACCATGACTCACCCCCTGAGGGTCAATCCGTGAAGCTATGCAAGATGTGTATGGTTTCCAAAGAATGATGCCTATGCTCTATCGATAGCCTCTCCAATTGTACCCCGATGCATGGCCTGACGATTATCCACCGTTGTGTACACCATGTGTGATCTTCCTGCATCTCCTATTGTCGGCTCATAAGTAGATGACCTTTGACTAAATCTAGATGTGCCCTTTCGAGGACACAATCTAGCAATGTGACCCTATTGACCACAAGAGAAACATCTCATGCCTCTATTAAATCCTGAACCACCTGAGTGGACTATGGGAAATTACCTCCACTAATTATAGACTAAGAGCTCTATGCTGGCTAGTCAGAACGGTCACTCTTGTTTCGCTACCAACTCTGATCTTTCTTTTTTTTGAAACCAACTGCCACCATGTTGAGACTCAGAATTCTTATGTTTTAACTAAGAGTGTTGTTGTTGTTGCTCACCCTTAGTGGGTGCTTGATGGCCTTTAAGGAATCTTCAGCCTGAGATGTACCATCCTGAGATCTGACACCAATTAGAGGTGCACTACTGATTTATACACTTGTTTGTCCACCTAAATTCATAGCCAAATTCTCCTCTACTATCTATGCCTTCTCCACAACCACCTCCATAGTTTTCGGCTCAAACACTTGATCACCCCCACTAATACGAGCATTCAAGCCCCTAATAAAGTGTTGTACTAGCATACCCTCATCATCTCCTATTCCAACATACTCTTTGATCTCATAAAATCTCTGCTCATACTACTCAACTGGCATCGCCATCTACCTCAACTCATGGAACTCATCCACACAATTCTATCACCAATGATCGGACAAAAATGGAGCTTTGAATCTCTCTAAGAACATCTCCCATGAGATTGAATCTATATCCAAATGGAGTTTTTTCTCCTCCAAATTCCACCATGTGGAAGAAAAACCTCAAAGATGCATGATAGTGCACCTAGCCTTGGTGTTGCTACCATATGGGTGCATAGCGAAACACCTGTTCAAATCAATTAACCAAGTTTCAGCCTCCAACCCACTAACAGTCCCATCATAAGTAGGAGGAAGAGCTCTCAAAAGATCCCTCGTATATCCAGTTAAAATCATCTCTTGCTCCACAATTACCTCCTTTCTCTTAGGAGACCTCTCCCTCTCTCTAACAACCATCTATTCACCCTCCTATCTTGGGCCAAGATGGGCAAGAAACTCCTAAAGTAAGTGACACAACTGTGCACCCTCCAACCCTAGCTGACCCGGATTCTGATCTCCATGTCCCTGATTATTCTGGGAACTCTTTTGTTCCTCACGATCAGACTCGTGGAAACTCTAAGGAGGTGTGTCCTAGTGATTAGCCCTATGAACTCCACCATGGCCTCGACCACGTCCCTAAAATTGAACCCAACCTCTAGGAATTATCCTATAGAGACACCACCAAAGATGAGTTCAAGGTGTTAGACAAGGTCAACAAGGGAAAACATAATCTACAAAGTCTATGAAACTTAAACTACATAATGGGCTCTTGAATATATGTAGAGTACCCAATGTTAGAACTTTGGCTCTGATACCATGTGTAATTCCCTGCCATGAAACCCTAGATGACAACACACTAACACCTAAAATCGAATAATATATATATTTTAAAGTGCAATAATCACATGATAGCAAATGAATCGTTAACTTAATTTCTATTCTAGGTCCTCTAGTTAATTCCCATTAGTTAAACAAGTAAGAACTGGAAGTCATTACATTAATTGGATTCCATTTAAAATAAGAAGGTACATTAACCATCACATTTACAAGATCAAAGATGATACAACCATAACATATATTCCATAGAGATCAATTGAATCAATCCATTTAATTGCATATACAATAACATATGTTATATAGTTCATTACATAAGAGGGTTAACATCAGTTTTCATCACTACATCGATACAAGTGAACAACTGTGTCTCCTCGAATACATGTGAGGAGAGTACATCCAAGTATGATACATGATACATTAGATTTATGGTTCAATACAAGTACATGAATAAAAAATATACATGAGCTGGTACAAAAGCATAAGTCTTCAATCTAGAAGAAGACACCACAATCACGAACAAGGAGAGGGAACCCAATGGAGTACAATGCACTTTCCACCCAACCATGTGGAAACCAAAGGTCCACCCCCCCATGCTAGGAGATAGTCAAGGGTCCCACCATCACAATCAGGCAAAAGATAAAAGAAAACACAAGGCTAACATGACATCAATGAACAAGTATAGCAAAAAATCAAATGACAGTAACATCACTTCTAGAGGCACACAAACATCCAAGGGAAATGAGAGACAAGGGGATACTAGCTTGTCATAGGAGGAGTGTCATCACATAGTTTGTATGGAATGCCCAGGAAGATCTTCCTAGGCCCCGGTGCCCATCCTGGGTTACCCTAGTAGCCTCTACTGATCTCTGGACCCTCATGCAACCCTATGCGGAATGAACATACCTCTCGTGAGGACGAGGCATTTGATCTTGCCATTCCAGGCCTTCTCGACTCATCCCAATCCTATATGAGCGCTTGAGCCACGAGTGAGGCATTAACTTATCTTGATTAGTGTGATTACTACCCAACCCCCTAGTTCATTTTAGGTTATCACTTGATTACAAAACTCCCACATGGGTTACCCAGACACCACTTTGTGTGTCAACCGCCATTGAGAGCCACTCCCTTACTGAGAACAAGGAGACCCCAGTAAAATCAAAGAGAAAAACCACTTGCACAATCACATGAATTCATTAACATTACAACATGGCGAGGCATAACCCTTCCCACTCACAAGTTCCAAAAGCTCAACCACATAGGTGGATACATTGTGCAAGGCTAATAACCTTCACATACTCACTTAATTCAAAACAATCAACACAAGGATTATCAATAAATTCTATCAAGAAAACAACTTCCCCTAGCCTCTGAAAGACTCCTAATAATTACTTGCAATAAGATTTAACCATTAGATCAAAACCCACCATCAAAACTTAATTGATAATCATTCACTAGCCACATATGATCAAATCAAGACATTAATAGAATGTGGAATCTAACATGGGTTTACAAGTAATCGTTTACTATTCAACTAGTTCATATTTGCAAAAGAACTTGCATTTGATATAAAGATACAACAGACATCACGCCATTAAAAGTTTATCAATTTATTCTTTCCACTACTTCGAAGTCATATTATATGTTCATTTATACTATAAATCTCCTCTCTTTAAACTCAACATTATTAAATTCCATTCACAATAAATATTTTAATAAGAAGCGAAATATTCTCTTTTAATATTGTCTATTACTAATAATCTCCACTAACTAAATACAAATTTTAACTATCATATATATATATATATATATAATTATAGATATATATAATTATATACAAATATATCCAAATCTATCATGATTGATTATTAGAAATATAACAGGATGTATGACATGTTTATAAATAACGCAAAATTTGAAATACATAAATTTCTCATGTAGAAAATATAGAGATATAAATATGCATATATATATTTATATATATATGCAATACTTAAGTTACAATAGATAGAGGCGTATGGTGACATCGAATGTAACTGCCTCACAACACCAAACACTATGCAATCACAACATTTAACCAAAAGTTCACAAATCAAATATTTATTTCTATGCCAAAACAAAAGGCGGACAAAGCCGCTTAGGCAAACAGTTGGTATGAAAGCCTTTGGAATTGCATTTTGTACACAGGTTAATTAAAAGCCATGTATTAAATGGCGTCACCACCAACTAGAGTTTTCAATTTTACTATAATTTCCTTATTATATATTACAGAAAGGGGCAGCGCTAAAACAAACTCGAAGATGAAATCAATGAAGGGAAGAAGAATTCAAAGAATAAAGGTACCGAATGGCTTGGTATAAGAAGGCAGTGGGGTACATCCAAATTCAAGATTCAAAGTGAGAAATTAACATTTACCCTTGATTTGATAAGTATACCCCCATAACATTTAAACACTTCCTTAAATATGTTGTGATAAAAATTGCTCAAAGGGATGCGAACCATCTCACCATTTTAAACAGGGACAAAATTCTTGTAATATAATATGGTGATGTGCTAGTTCAAAAATAAACAAACTAGTGATGAATTTGCTAGGTAGTAAAAACATAAGTGGTGCTCACTTGTTTCAGGGTAACATCTATACAATATGAAATCTAGGAAATGAGGCAAACTAGAAAATAACCAGTGATAAAAGACTCACAACTTCATGGAATAAAATGATTACAAAATAAGTACGAAAATGATTTGATAAGCAACTAAAGAAACTTCTAGGCAAATACATTTGGCAGGTGTAAACTAAGACCACAATATTTAGAAATTCCATTTATTTATCATTTTAATACAAGATTAAACAAAGGTAAGAAAATGTGAGCAATGGAACCTGGTTTGAACGAGTAGTTCAGCTGAGGATTCACGTCAAGAACAAGTTCTACAATTTGTAATTTAAGCTTCTTCACTTTCTAGCTTTCCTCAACCCAACAAAAACCCCCAATTTCCAGCTTCCAAAACCCCAAGAAAATTTCAAGAACCAGAGGAATTTCACAGCAAGAACCATCAATTAGTTTTTTCCAAAAAAAATCCCCAAAAAAGAAGCCCTTAACTTTTTTTTGTCCTCTCCGTAACTACATGCCCTCTTTAATTAATTAATTTATTTTCTTTTATTTCTCCCCAATATTCACAATTTATTCTACTTATTATTTTTTTATATATTTTTTAAAAATCATATCTTATGATTTACACCCCAATGAATTGAACAATTAAATATTAATCTATTAATTTAATTCTTCAATTCCAACTTTGTTGCATGTAACGCCCCACCACACAAACCCCATAGGACACAACTACAACATTAACAGACTAATTTTGTTTTTAAAAACAACAATTACATTTAAAAAAATTAACTAACATAATTATAACATATAGTATTATCCTAGTCCCATGGGGCAACATGGTGCGCTACTTGCATGAACCCAAACTAACTAAAATGATAAACAATACCAAACTAAAACAAATGAACATATCGAGAATAAAACATGACATTCATTCAACAAGAACAAGATAGATAATAAAAGCATAAATAACATGTTATTACATTCAACTTATGAGTTCAAGGTTACATTCATGAAACATATTTCCATAGATACAACACAACGTGAACATAATACAAAAGTACAATATTGAAGAGTTGAATACATAAGAGGTACAATATTCTTTGAGCGAATCTCTAAGATCACTGCAACTGCATCCATGCCACGATCACCACTTGGGGACCCAATGGGTGCATTGCACATTTCCACCCAACCTTGTGAACCCAAAGGAACACCCCCCATGCAAGGAGTTGATAAGAAAGAACCCTCGGCCACAAAATCAAAACATAAAGGACTAACACCACATGACTCAAGACCATGTAACAACATAAACAACAACCATAATAACACAACTCCAGAGGCAACAAGAACAAGGGAAAACAAAGGGGCACATTGGGAGAGTGTCATCGCATGGCCCTACATGGATTCACCAGACTACCTAAGACTAGGAGCCGCCTCCATCTTTGGTTAACCAGACATCCTATCTCAACGTGCCACCCCATAAGGTGACTCATGCAAAGCCACTTACCTTTCATGGAGACAAGGTAGTGACCTTACCTACCAAGTATTCCCACCCATCCTTAGCCTTTGAGAGCACCAATGACAGGGGTGAGGTTTCTTTTTTAGTCTTGTTATGTGTTAACTAACCCAACCCACTAGATACATTAATTAGGTTATCACTTATTTATGGAAATTCTTTCAAGGGTGAGCACTTGTACACTGACCCCAAGAAGAGCCACTCTCCCCTACGGTTACCACAAAATCAAAGTCAAGTAATAGGTGTACCTCAATGCACAAACCCTAAATAACCTTATCTCACAAGGCACACCAGGCATGACCATCTCGTGAATACACAAAGCATCCAAAACAATCCATAACATTAAGAGGTACCACCCACACAATTATTCACAAGGTAACAAGATAGACAAAAAGAACACAACCATAAACATGCATACACAGCACTTCCCTAGCCTCTGGAGGTAACACTTATCCACCCAAGAACCAAAATAACACATTCCACTTATTTAAGCCACATTTTCAAGCTATCTAAAATTTAACTCAAATTAAACATATCGCATATCAAGTAAATCTTTGCATCATTTAAAATCCATTCTAAAACATAAAGTTCATTAAATATTTCAAATTTAATCTATGGAAATAATCAATTACCTAATATGAGTTATCTCACCAAATTAGTTTTGCCAAATTAGAAAATCTAAGTCTCTTGGATTGTTTCAAAATCAAATTAAAATTAAGGCAACTACATTTTCTACAATTATTTCAACACAAAATAAACTTCAGAATTAAAATATTTAAACTTAAGCTATAATAACAATTATAAATCAGAGTTTATATTTTAATCTCAAACAATGTCACTTCTCTAGTTTTGTTTCTTTCTTTTTTCAAACAAATTATTCTCTAAATCATCTTTTTTCAAGATTGTGAAAATCTAATTTTCAAAAATCATTTCTAAATACAGATTTAATAAAATAATAATTGAATCTAAACCTAGTCAAGAATCATTTTGTTCATAAATTTTTCCAGAATAGAATATTACATTTGCACTACCACAATGAATTTATTTCCTAATATAGATATACACACATGTATATTTATATATATACACACATGTATATATGGTGACATAAAATAATTATTAAATTAAAATTAATGTTGAAACAACTACAACAACCCAAAACATAGAATTAATTAAATATCTAACCATACCAAATTGACGCATATATACCTATATATATATACATACATACATATACATACATATATATATATACATACATATACATATATACATACATACATACATATACATATATACATACATACATACATATATATATATATATATATATATATATATATATATATATGTATATATATATATACATATACATACATACATACATATATATATATATATATATATATATATATATATATATATATATACATACATATATATATATATATATATATATATATATATATATATATATATATATATATATATAAACTGGATTTAATAGTTTATTGCATACATTACTGTGAAAAAAAATGGCATAGAGCATTTAAAAGATAAAAACTCACACATTTATATATATATATATATAACTATGAAATGACAAACTTACGGTGGCAACCATATAAGGGTACAACCCCTCATGGTTGCACACAATGGCCTCCAAGTTGTTGTCGTGCAACACAAGAGATGGTTGCGCACAATAGCTTGGTGGCTACTGTGTGGCCACACAAGGAAATAAGGTGAGAGTAAGGGGAGGGGTACACATGGAGGGACAAGGGGAAGAATAAAATTCCACAGGCATCGCTACCATCGTCTCCTCCAAAAATAACAGTTCCGCCTAAAAAATGATACGCCAATACAAGAAAACCAACAGATCTTTATATATATATATATATATAAAGATGCATTATCAATAGAGAAGATAACCAGGTCAAATTGGCGAATTACACAGTCAGAATAAGAAGAAGAAGAAGATCATTGGCCCAAATAAAAATTATAGGGAAATAACAAAGGACAGATTGAAATGGGGATAAATTTATTCAAAGATGAAAAGGATGAATTTCCAGCCAACCAAACTTTTATCAAAATAATAAATAACCTACTAGACAGGAAACAAAGGGAAGCGAAAACTAAAGACTGAGATAACAATTACAGAGCAATGGATTCATCAAAACAATAATTACAAGACTCAAAGCAACATAACGAAATTTCACAATTTACAACCCTTTTCTTTTCAAATGGAATTTACAGAGGACATTCAAAGATTTCAAAACTACCTGGATTCCTTCCCTTGAATTGATTTAGAGACAGAGTGATGTGTTATGCGTATCCATCCAACCATGATCTTCAGCTGATTCGGAGATCTGCAACCTCTAGAAGAAAAATCTGAAGTACAATACCCAGCAAAATGTATAATTCTAGCTTCTTCTTAAAAAAAATTTGAAAGAAAGTACAGAGGTTTTCAATCTTCAGAAAAACTTCAAAGTTTTCGAATTGCAAACAAATTTTACTTTTCTTTTCTCTTTTTGATTTTTTGAAAAAGACAAGATTGGATATAAAATCCCCAGATGGTAAAATTCAAAACATCACTAATTATTTCAAAATTTCACTGAACATCAAAAATAGTCTCTTGCCTTCAATTTTAGTTTTACTAAATCTCCAATAGGCATTTTCTTCAAAAAATACTAAACTCACTATTTCTTCCCAAAATTAAAACCTTATATTTCCTTTAAAATATAATTAACTTTCGAAGACCAATAATTATTATTAAAATTAAATAAGTAAGCATTTTAATTCAAAGAACATTTAAATTTAAAATATAATATTAAATTAATTACTTGACGATAAAATAGTCATAAAAATAATTTCAATGACTTAATTTAAATAATAACTAAAATAATTTATTAACTTTTATTTATTTAATTTAAACGATAACCTCAAGATAATTTGAATCTTGCAATATAAATAACACCCTTAATGAATAAAATAAGTAATGCTAATGCACACATTTATTTTCTAAAAGAATTTATGCCATTTGTTAACAATGAAGATTTCATCACTTATTTAGCACACCAAAGGTTAGCCTTTAACTTAAAATGATTATACATTAATCACAACCATAAATGCAACCTTTGCTAACATTACAAAACTCATGAAAATAAATAACTTAAATTAAAATCATACCCACACGAATGAAGTATGGATATAAGACATGAGAAAAAATTGACCCGACCACTAACATAGACGAGGGTACTTTCTTATCAACTCCCTAACCACATCAACCATTGGGTATGTAGAGCGTGCTCAGACCCGACAATGCAGGTGGATTCGGCACGCGATACCTACAGTGTTGCATAACACCACACATCGAACAACACATACATATACATATAAACTCATTATCAACACATGGTGAAAGAGAATTGCGGTGAGGCAGGGTGCTCATGGATGAGCGATGCAACACCGTCTCCTTCACTTGAATCATATACAATAATCCAAATTTAAACACAACATCATCATCATAAAACAATCAATAACATCATCATAAGCATAAATATCCAACACATATGTCCAAATATCATAAGAAAATAAACAAAACTGTCTGCCACACCAAACACATGGCGAAATAGATATATAACAAAGTATCAAGTAAGCGTCAGAACATAACCAAAAACCAACATAATCAAAACACACGCAAGGTAGTATCAAAATGTATCATTAACATGAGAGGTACTAGATTGCATATTATCATAATTTAATATATTTATATAAATATTTAATTTTTAACCATTAATTCCAATTTATTTACATCAAATAAATACTTTTTTAATAATTTATTTAATTGATACTTTAATCATATATAAGATTTTATTTAATTATTCCAAGGCCTTTAATTTCAATACTTTCTATTTTAATGAAATAATCAAACAAAGGCACAATCATGTACATTAGTCAATGAACATGAGATCAAGCAATACCTGACCAAACTGCGGAATAAAATACAAAATGACAACAACATCAGAACCATACCACGAACTGACCTTACAGATAGGGTATGACAATAGACACTCATCCTCATCAAGGACAATGGTTCAATACGGGGGACCTAATGCTATCTCTGAATCAACAACTCCATTTGGATTTAGGCACACTCAAACATGGCAATTCAAGTGGAGTCGATGCCTGGTACCTGCAACCTGTAGCAAACCACATGGTTGAACATGTATATAAACAGGCAAGCAAACACACTGTGAAGGTAAAATCATAGCATCACAGGGCACTCACAAGCGAGTGATGTGACCTTGTTCCCCTTCACCAAAACATCGACACATAATACACTGATATCAAATCATGATAGAACATACATCCAATAAACACATAATACTCATATCAATGATAACTCACATAACAATTAAACTATTCTACTAAACATGATATAAGCTTAAAACATCAGATATGATAGTTTCATCAAGTATCATCATAACTAAGCATCAAATTATCATAGTATCCAAGTGTCATCAAATAGTCTCATAAAGTCCAAATACAATCCAAGTAATTGTCCAAAACAAAAGAAAACTGAGGGGTGCTACAAGATTTCTCATTAAGATGGATTGTAATCAAAGATAATGGATATTGATATTAGTCTTAGTTACATGAATCAATGTTGGAACTAAGCATGATTGTATTATGGATTTGTATGCTTATGCAATGTAATAGTAAAATGAACATAGGACCATTTCACTTGGGCTTAAAATAAATATAGAAGCCTTCCATTTGGGTTTAAAATTAATGTAAGTGTCTTGGAGTAGTCTTGGATGGTGTTGTGAACCCATCGTGTAGTCATCCTACTCCTAGGAGTTCATTCCTTATGTGTGGTGTTGTGTAGGGCACTCTTGTAGCCTCTTGTTAGGCCTTGTAAAAACCTAAATGTGTTGCATCTCTTAATTTATGTTTTTCTCTTAGGGTAGGAGTTAGGGGTGTTAGAGAGGTGTTAATACTCCTCCTTACCTTCTCCTTTTCTTGTCAATAGTGTCCAATGATTAAGGAAATCAAACTCTTTATTTGACCCTGAGTCAAATGTTTTGTCATTTATGAGTTCATAGGGTGGTGTAGACACTCTTAGATGGTTCCTTGGTGCTTTTGGGGTCCTAGAGGTCATTCCCTAGTCTAGGAAAGTGTTGGTATTTTTATGCACTTCACAACACAGGTAATACGTAGGTGCACTACCTCTCTTGAAAGACAATCTTCCACAATCAAATTGCAGAACACTATCTCAAGGTCTCTCGGATGTCAGGTCATGACGATGCTTGGAATATATCAGTTGTTTGATGTGATTTTGCTGGAATCACAAGGCGGTCTTACGTGGTTTAAAGCTGTAGGAGAATTGGGTCAATGAATGAAATTCTTTGAATATAGAATTACTGCACTTCGCTGTAGGCTTGGACAACAGTCTTGGACTCCATTGTTTCATCAGATTTGGCTTTACAATGTGCAATGAACCTTAACACAAATTGTTTCTAAAAAAGGAAAAAAGGTGAGGAAGAAGGATGGTTCCTAGACCTACAACTATCAATGAATAGTGATCATGGAGGTTCCTACTATGGACAGTTTCCTTAAACATAATTTCACTTAATCTATGCTATCTTCTAAGGATTCAGATATTTATCATTCATTCACCATGTAAATGTGAACAAAGATGAAGTTTAATGAGTAGCTATGAGATTATGGTCTAGACTAACTTTACATAGTCATTCACCAGCAACAAATGAGCAAAAGTATGGACAAGGAAAGCATACACATAGCAGAAAGCTTCAAAACCAAAGACAACATACTAAATCCGCTACAGCTAACCAAAGGAAACTAGAACAACAAAGTAATTTGAAATAAAGTTTTAACTAAGGGGAGAAGAATCATGAAACATGTAGAGAAACCCAAAAATACACCAGGAAATGACTATATTTTCTATTATAATTTCTGCATCATGCCTTTACAACAACTCAACCCTCTTAAAATAAGAGGAGGAGAGCCCTATTTATAGTTTTCAAAAAGAAAAATTAATGGCCAGGATTTGATTCTATTGTGTGGCCAAGATTCACTTTACACTAGGGTTTCACCTACCCCCAAATACATTTCATTTATAAGACATTTCTTGTCTTTTCCCTATTTCATCATCTAGTGACAGCACTGTAGCAATTTCGTCATGTAGATGTTTTCCCTTTGTTGTGGCTATTCTTTGAGGAATTCTTCATCGATGACCGGATTGCCTTCGCGCTTCTTCAACGCTGGATACTCCATAAAGCTCAAGATCAAAGGCTGGAACTTGTCCAACTCCATGATGTCAGACCACACAATTTGATAGCTCCATTCCTGGGAGTTGTTGACGAGTTTCTTCTAGTCATCATCATATTTGGTAGCATTATCTCTGAAAAGTTGTGACTGTGCGAAGGCTCAGGCAGCAAAAATCATGAAGTCCATGGTAACCTCAGCTGACATCCCATCTTCCATGTTCTTTAAGAAGTGGGGCTTTATGCTTTCAGGATTAATCTTGACAGCGGACAACTCGTACCCCATCATTAACTTGGGGTATCGAGCGCACTCTTCTCTGGTCTCTCTAGCCCATTTGATATCTGGAACTACCTGTTCCAGAATTTGTTCCATCTTTCCTTTCTAATGGTCAAAGTCCCACTTCCATACATCCGTTAACCAGTGGTCATCGTCCTTGAGGGCAAGGTTTTTCTCCCAAACCTCGTTTGGCAATACGAGTATAGCCTCAATCTTCGGGTAGGCTACTTTGTCCTTTCTTGGGAACTCCTCATAGACTTGCCTCGTACCCTCAAGGGTTCTATGTACCTCCAGTAACTTATTTGATGTTCGGATAGCCAAGTTGATACCTGTGTTTCCCATGTCTAAGACCTGCCGGAACCAGTTTTCCGTAGTCTTATCCAAATTCCTTCTCTTTTCTAATTTATTGATCTGTTCCTGAGATAGCAATTGAGGTGGGGTGGATGACATTGTGGGTTGCTCATCCGGGGATGACCATTGCTAAATATAGGCTATTAGATCAGCCACTTGTGCTTTGAGTTATTCCTTAGAAACCTTATCCTATTGGATAAGATGCACCACCGTGGCGACCTATTCCTAGAGATGGTCGACCTTTTGCTTCCTCATGGCCACTCCCAAGTCGATGGTGGAGACGTTATAAGTTATTCCTTGTTCTCCAACCATCGGCGTTGCTATTTGTACCTCCCTAGATCCTGAGGCATCCATGGTTACCTTAGATCTGATCTTAGGCTTCTTCTCTTTCTTGGTGCTTATTTGTGCTCTAGCTAGAATGGCTTCCAACCTTGCCTTGGGATCCTTTAGGGTGGGAGTCTTTTGTTTCAAATGTTTTAGCCAATCAGGCATTTGGGGCTCTTCCCTGGGTGGTTCAATTTGATTCCTATTGTCCTCCTTCTAAAAATCAATGGATCTGACAACAAGAGCACTCTTCTCAGTTCCTGCATCCCCCTTCTCCTCATCGGAGTCCTGTTCAAGCGTTACATATTTAGTGGGAGACTTGGCGTGCAACTGCTCATTGGAGGGATCCTCCGTTTCAGCACCCTTTTCTTCTTCATCTTGGCCTTGTTCATGTTCCTCGGGCTTCTCCTCTTGCTCATCTTCATGGAGGGATGCCTCCTCATTGTGTTCTAGGGTTTTTCCATGCCCCTCAGTTAGAGACCTTTTGCTCTCACTCTCCAGAGCAGAAATTTCCTCTTCACGAGCAAACTGATCCTCGGCTTCCCTATCCTCAATTTCCTTAAGTTGCTTGCCCCACTCCACATTGAGTTCGGGGTCATTTGTTTCTCTTATTAGTTCAACATCTAGCTCCTCGCTACTCTCACTGGAGGACTCATAGGCTACCTCATCTATCTCCCGATGTTCAAATAGTGGATGCTTGTGGTACTCAAATTCTTCGTCCTCTGGCCTCATCGTAGCCTCTAGCTACCATTGTTCAAGTTCATTAGATATCTGCATTGTTGCCTCCATTCTTGGTGGTTCAGAAGGTGGAGGGAGAGCTGGAGCATGGGCCATAGCCTGAGCTATTGTAGCTTGCACCACGGGATTAGTAAGCATCCCTGAAAGCTCAGATGGCACATTTTGCATGTATTTCACAAAAGATTCCGGGAGGCTGAAGGTAGGCATCGTAGCAATAGAAATAGAGGGAAGGGAAGGAGACGTAGAGGAAGAGGAGATCGGCGAGGTCGTGGCAGAGGATGAATCCACGGGAATAATCTGCATGATTGGAGAGGTGGAAGCAAGGTGGACAGAGATGTCCATGACAGGTGGGGGAGAAGCGGGAACTGCAAGTGAAGTATACAGTGTGGTGGTAGCAGCATCAACGGTAGTAATTGTAGTAGATGGAGACCTTAGTGAGTTAGATCCTTCTCCCTTGATCCCCCAGGGTGGACCTTTGGGTGCCACAGACATCTCTGTGCCTCCGGTTGTTTTCCTTTTCTTCTTGGAGGGTTCGCCCTCTGATGCCTTGTGGGCATAAACCTTTGGTTTGGGCAGCTGCTTACTGGCTTCCTTTCTCTTATTGGTTTTGATCGATGGTGGGGTTTTGGATGTTTCCCCAGTTGTAGTGGTAACTACCCCTCCATCGGAGCCACTTGGTTCACTTTCCTGTCCCTTAAATGTTAAGGCGACTCCTTGTTGTTTCAATCAGGCTACCGGTTGGTCGATCCATGTCTTTATTCGAATCTCGACGGGCTTAGTGAGTACATCGAGGTCATCAAGCTCTTGCTCATTCTAGTCAATCGTAGGCAGTGGAAAATTGGCGATGGCATCATACCCTGGATTGATCACCGTATCCTCATCCTCTTCAAGCTAATCAGGGATCGGGCACAAATTATTCTTCGCACGTAAAGAGCAGTCATGCGCATGTAGTGCTGCAGCCGCACCTTAAGATCATCTTTACAATTGACCCATAAATCTTCTACGTTGTGGAGGTGGGCATACTCCGATCTAAGTGCCTTTCTAATGTGTCTGTATGGGTCCATTTGAGGCCGAGCTGTATATTGCCGGAAGTGGTATTTGGCCAACTCCCTTTCTGAGTACCCCGCACACTGGGAGGTATGAATCTTGTACATCCCTTGGCTGAGCCCAATGGGGTAAGGTGTACCTGCTAGATGCTTGTTGCTCAAGATATTATGGATGTGCCGTAGCTGCCAAGTCAGCTCTAATAGTGTTATCCGGTCGTTGGGGTACCGAGGCAGCTTGTTTGGTCTTTTCATGAATCCCTAGGCATGGATGTAAGTGAACCTTGGAAATTGAATGTATAAGAAAGCGTACTACCTGAGGAGGGCTCTGGCACTATGTGAAACTCTTCTCTGAGAGTCACCTCCTAGGGATCGAATGATGTAGGCGATGAATGCATCATTCACCCTACAATAATCTTTCTTGAAATTTTGGTACTATAGTTGAGGGTATTTATCATAGGGCTTGAGCTCTACCCTTGATGCCTCACTGGGTAGCACAGTTAATCCCTGATAGTGTCGCCAGTTCATGAGGGAGTACACCAGGTAGGAGGTCATGAAGAACTTGGAGGTCTTTTTAATGGTTGTAAACTGTTCGTGGAAGCAGTCACCGATTATCTCCCCCAGTAGAAGGCGGTGCCATCACCACGAAGAATCTACTCCACAAAATAGAACATCCATTCCTAGAAGAAGGCCACAATAGGAAGACCCATCACTCGATTTAGCAAGGTCACTAGGTCATGGTAATCCTCAAAGAAATCATTGCAAAAAAGCTCTCGAGGGAGCTTGCCGGCACTGCCCCGCTTGTCCTTTAACCAATACTGATTGATGAGTTTCTTACACCTTAGCAGATCCTGCTCCCATAGTTCCTTCCATTCTTCCATGGCGGGGTTTCCATGCTCTTAAAGGTAGGGATGTGGAAGGTCGTCGTTATACCCGATGGGGACATATCTGCAAGGATATTCCCGTCCTGGTCCACTATAGTGCAGGTCTCTAGTTGGTATGCCTCTAGACATGCCATTACCAATTTCGGGGCCACCAAGGCTAGCGGGAAGCTTACAGCTTTGGAAATTCCGCTACGCCTTATCAACCTTGCGTTCACTGTCTTGGGATTCATCCTAAGTCTTTGTATAAATTCATCAACATCGACCTGACCGATGTTTGTATCCGTGACATCTCTCCATAGGGGGTGACTCTAGATTGTAAGGGGACCCCTTGAAACTTGTACTTCATCAGATCTTTATCCTCCTTGCCTCGAGGTGTCTTGGCTATTCCTTTCTCCTTCTCCTTGGAGGCAGCAGAAGTTTCTATGCCGGATTCCATAAATCCTACACAAAAGACATGAATCAGTAACATTTAAACATGAAAATGGCCCCAGACAAGTCCTTGCACAACAAAGTTAACCCTGCAATCATTATTCATATTCAATAGTCACATAATATTTGATGCAACATCACTAGAAAGCAAGGCAAACAACCCGGGTTCCCAGGGCCGGAGTTCCCTTGGCAGAATGTCATTTGGAAGGGAAAATTAGGTATGGAACTCCTAGAGGCATTTCTCAGCATTGGATTTGGTCAAATGAGGGTTGGCGTGAAGGAAGACCTAATTTTAGCAAGTGGGTTAAAATCCATTTTGGATTTGGAGGTCATTTGATCCTTCATTTGGGAGTTCAGGCATTAGTTGCAGGACAATCGTTGGAAACAACGCAGAGGATACAGAACTACGGGCGTCGAAATCCAAAGCTCAGACCACCATCGTTGGGAAGCGATTACAGGTCAGCCGTCTGGGATGGAGAAATGTGAGAGGCAGTTCGGGAGGGGAATTCTAGAAGACAATCCCTAGAGATAAATTTTAGGAGTTCTCGGAGCATAGCGGCAAATAGATGGTCGGGGCCCAGAGGTCGGAGAGTCGTTTCAAATTTTTCGTGTAAAATGGCGCCAGAGGAATGAAATTTCGAAAGTGAAAATTCGGGGGTCGGGGTCCGGATACACCTTGGGCGCTTGGTTTTTTGTTTGGATTTCTTACAAGGCGAAATGAGGATCGGGGTCCAGGACTCGGAAAGACGTCCTGAGACAGCCTTGCAAAACGAAAAAAGCGACACAAAATTCTGGGAACGAAATTCCGAAGGTCGGAGTCCGGAGTGAGTTTGGATTTTGGTTGCTCTCATAGAATTTTGAATCAGGCTCCACGCAGTCAGGGTTCGAGGTCTGGAAAGACGCTCAAGACAGGCCGTCAGAACGACGAAATCAACACGAAATTCTGCGAACAAAATTATGAGGATCGGATCCTAAGGACAGTTTGCTTCTTTGCTGTTTTTTCAATTTTCCCAAGTTTGACACGGACTTCATAGGGCTAGGATTCGAGAGCCGGAAAGATGCTCGGGGGAGGCCGTTTAGAATGGTGGGGACACAACGGGAACCCGTGAGGGGAAATTCGAAGGCCGGGATCCGAGACGAGCTTGGCCGCATGAAGTTTTTGGATTTTTAAGTTTGAGTTTATGTGGACAGCCGCAGGAAGGTCCGAGCCTGGGAAACACCAGCGACTGTTCTGAAGAATAGTAGTGGCAAGGTCCAACTCCAAATTGAGTTATGACTACTGAAATGATCGATTTTTCTCATTTTAAAACGTGGGTTTTTAGGGGAGGGTACTTATCTACCAAATTTTAACCCTGTTTTACATTTTTACTTAATCTTAACCTCAAAATTTGATGAAAAAGAAGATGAGGCGTGCGGACAACGGACATACCTCAAAATCCTGAAGAGACTGCTACTAGTCGTGCGGAGAATGTCAGAAAAAGAGCTTGAATTTAGGGGCTAAAAATGCTAGATGCTTCGGAGCTCTCGAAATTCCTACTACTTCAGTCGCATGAAAATGACAGTCGAAAAAACTAATTTTATAGCCTAAACTGTCATTAACACCATAATTAATTCCCTCATACGGTGGCCAGAAAGTTGGTGAGTTCAAATCTCACAGGCGACGGCGAGCGACTCAAAGTCCGGTGGTCGGAAAGACGTCCAGCCGCGGCCGTGAGGAATGACAAAGTTCAAGCGGAATTCCGGATGCAAAAATCCGAGATCCGGGGTCCGAGGTCCGGAAAGACACTGGGCACCGGACGCTAGCAATAGGAAACCCAAAACGGAAATACGGAGAAGGAAACCCGAGGGTCCGGGCCCGGAAGGGGCCACGGACGGCCGGAAGGCATTCTAACAAGGAGAACCCGAATTGATCTTAGATTTAGCATTTTTCAAAGGGGTCAACTTTGGTCAAACTTAGTATGTCACTTTGAAGGGTGAGTTGACCTATTAGGGCATACAAATGGATACGCAAAATGAGGCGAAGCAAAAAGGGCCCGACAATCAAAGAAGAGGGAAGAGAGGGTCCTCGTTCCAAACGGGGCGTGTGTGCAACAGGCATAACAAAAAGCTCATTGGCTAGGACACTAGCACCCCTATAGGGACACCAACATAGGGAAAGTGTGCCAAGGATACAAACACCCATGAACTCAGACACCATAAATGGACACAAGTTCTCGTGTAGGACACCAGTGCTCGGTTCTAGTGTCCTAGGATGTGTTATTTTCTATCATTTTCATTTAATGATGAACAAGTGGATATTGGACCTTTAACATCAAGACTCGTTGGTGGTAGTGCTCATATGTCAACTTTTATTGCAGTAAGTATTACTATTTTTAATCATTATGTATGTAGATTTCGGTCAAATAATATTGTTTTATTTTTATTTAATTACATCAATTTATACTTCTCTTGATATTCATGCCACAATGGAGGTAGGAATTGTTGCAATAGTTTTATTGCCAATGCCTTTGACATAGGTATGAGCTAGTAATTTATAAATTTAATTTTATATTTATTATTTTATCCCACATTTAATTTAATTAAAATTTAAAGGATATTCATATTTAGTCTAATTTATATCTTCATGCTTTTCACAATGGGTGATAACTTGAATTCATTCACTTTCCCCTTAGATGGATGAAGATAAGCAGTGAATGATTGAGGTGGATTATCAACTTGTGATAAGTAACTATTCACTTATGTCATTATCAATTTTATCTTTTTTTTTATATTTATGAGTATATTATTTGATTATATCAATAGGTGGAGCTCCAAAAAAATATGAGAAGAGGTCTAGCTAGTGAATTAGAAATTTTCAACCATCAATTACCTCTCCACCTTCTTGATAGCCAAAGAGTCATCAATTATTCCATGACACTCCATAGGATTTTCTATGTTATTAAATTTTTGTGTATGTCTATATGGATTTATTGTATATACATTTTTGTTTTACCAGTGTATAAAAATGTATACCTATATGGTTTTGTTTATATATTTACTATATTCATAAAATTATGTATATATTATATGGCATTTTTATGAGATTATGTCTTTCCAATTATACACTAGATACATGATGATCAATTATGATTATAAATATTATCATATTTTTTATTTTTATATGATGCTATTAGAATTCCATGTCGTTTTATGTGTATAATGAATGCATAGAAAACCTGTAGAAGCCAACATGATTTAATTAAAATTAATTAATTTTTAATTTCCTTATTTTAATCTATGTGTGTGTATATATAGGCAAGCGCCATATACTAATTATCTACAAGATAAATCATGTTCCTTTTTTGCACACTTTTAATATTGTATAGGAAGTTATCTACATTATGACTAGATAATTTGTAGATGACTTGGTTGAACTAGTTTCTCTCAGGGCTCTTAAGAGACTATCTCGATGCAATGTAGCCTAGAAGGATCATGAGACTTGGAGAGGAAAATGAGGCCTCCATTAGTATTCACTATCCCACCCTAACATGTTGTATCTATTGATTTGGTCCCATAAGGTGTGAAAGAAAAAATATGGCTATTGGCATCTTCATATTACTCCCAAATGATGTATTTTGTAAGAATATATTCCTTGTTGGCACAATGAAATGGTCTAGAGTTGATAAAAATAAAATAAGATATTTTAGAGGGACTTGACATCCACCTATAGGTGCAAATAAGACATTCTTAGGTGCCATAAATTTCAAGAATAATTATGTCAAATTTTGATAACTTTTTTCTCTTATGACTCTCAAAAGACTATCTTGATGCATTGTGGCTTTGAAGGATTGGAAGAAATAGGAGACAAAGTGAGGCATCCAATAGTCTTCACTAGCCCATTTCAATGCTCTAAAAAAATTAGTTTGGTCCCATGAGGAGTAGAAGAAAAATTATGACTATTGGCACACGTACACTACTCTCAAATGAGGTATTTTATAAGAATTCATTCATTGTTGACACAATAAAATTGTATAGAGTTAAAAAAATTATATAAGGTATTTTATAATGACTAAAAATCAACCTATAGGTCGAAAAAATGTATTCCTAGGTGCCATGGTTTGAGAGAATATCCAAGAAAAAGTTTGGAAACTTTTTTCTCTTAGAGCTCTCGATAGACTATCTTGGTGCAATATAGCCTAGAAGGATCAAGATATTTGGGAATGAACTACGGCCTCCACTAGAATCCACCCACCCACTCTGACTTTTTTGTATAGTTAGGTCAATCCCATGATGTGAAAAAGAAAACTATGGCTATAAGAACCTTCACATTGCTCTTAAATGAGGCATTTTACAAGAATGCATTCATTGTTGGCACAGTCAAACAGTTTGGAGTTGATATAAAAAGAGATAGCTTATTATAGAGGGGTATAAAATCCACTTGTACGTGCAAATGAGACATTCCTAGGTGCCACAATTTCAAATAATAATAGAAAATAATTGTTTTTAGGTCTCTCAAGAGACTATCTTGATGCAATGTAGCTTTGAAGAATTGAGAAACTTGGGGAAAAAATTGAGGCCTCCACTATTATTCACCCATTCACCCATAGTGTATTTATTTTTTCCCATGAGGTGTGGAAGAAAAATATGGTTTTTGGCATCATTGCACTTCTCTCAAATGGATGATTCCCTATCATGGAAAATATATAAATAACCCAAAGAGAAATTTCAAGGTTGAGAAGACATGCCAACCAACTAGAATTTTTTTAATTTTTAAATATATTAATATTTTGTGGGAGTGAATAATCGATGATGGGTAGGTAAATATTTGAACTCTATTTGAATAGATTTCATCCATGTAGAAAAAAATAAAATTATATGATGAATAATTCATGGAGATTAGTCTAATTATACTAGGATAAAGCATGAAACCATAAGAAAATAGAAATATAATGCTTAATGAAAACCACCAACATGCCACCACAAGATTACATTGAAAAAAAAATATGCATATGAAAATTAAAGAACCTACATTCACAACATCAGAACTAGGAAACACTCTCAATAAACACCACCCACAAGAGCACCTCCAACAAAAAAAGATTGCCACAAAAAGAAAGCACATCACAAAGGCCAAAGAGCACACCAAGGGAAAGTAACATCCTACTAGAGTGTAAGGACCATTTCAATCCCATCACATACCACCAAGGGTGGGAAAAACCACCACAAGAAGGTTGGAACTACTGTAATACAAATTGGAATCATCACAAGGGTGGAATGAGACCACTACCATAACTATGACTTAGGGTGATAATCACATTGTACAAAGAGGCAACCTATTGCATAATACCAATAAGACCAAAGGGTTTCCACCATAACATATAATTATATTTGAAAGAGAATGTGCATCCAACGCAAGCTTGAAGAAACCACTACAAAGAAGAGGATCCACCTACAAGAAATAAAGAGGTTAAATAGATGAAACATACTTTTGTTATGGTGAGAAAAATAGGTTAAGATCATATGTGGTACTCTAATCAATAAAGGGTATGTGATAGTAAGTCATATAAAGGAATTTTAGTGCATCACAAAGCACAAGGAAGTGGCACAACCTATAGGGAAGTAGGCAAGGATAATATAAAATGCTACTAGGAAACACCACAAATAAAAGAAAGTGAATTTTCATAAGTTGTGATGGGGATGATATAAAAGAGGTGACCTAAAAAGGATACTTGTACAAATAGAAAAGAATCATGCATCAATAGACACACTAATTTTAAGCATGAAATTTGGGTCCAAGAGAATCAAAATTATTAAAACAGGAAAAGGTACATAAATAGTAAATACAATATAAGCATGTAGACATATAATCATATAAACATGTGATTATATAATCATAAGCATCAAAGAATATATTAAGAAGTGTAAGTAATGAACTATGTAAGCATATCATGGGTTAGAGATAAAAAATAGTGAATAAGAATGTTTCCCTCAACATGGGAAAATCGAATGGTGGTGTGACCCTTAGTGGCCTAGTAACACACATATAAATATATTGAGTACTAGAATAGGTATATGCCACTAATGTGAAACACAAAATAATGAGAAGACAAAGGTTGATAAAGTGTTCCCTAACGGATGAGTGTTTCTGTATCAGGAAATTTATTATGGGGCTAAATGGACAAATAGGGCGAGAGGTAGATGTGCATGGACCATCTACCATGGACCTAGTATATGAAAAGGTTGTGAAGCAGGAGCAAAAGCTCAAGACCATATCCATCTATAGTGAGAATATAAATTCTAAGAAGTTTGGAGGAACTCAAGGTAACCAAACTCCAAAGAACTATAATGGAGTGAAAGATTCTCATAAGCAAGGAGATAGGGGATCCTGAAGCAATTAGGGTGAATCAAGGAAAGATCACAAGAGGAATAATAATAACAACAACCCCAACAACACTAGAAGAAATTATAGGTCTTATGGGTCCATAGGGAGGAAAGGACTAGCAACTGGATGCTACACATGTGGCAAAAATCATTATGTTTCCTACTATCCCAACAAGTATTCAGGGACATGACCACATGGAAACCCTCTTCCATCCTAGCAGGTTGCATTTCAATAGAAGATTCATGTTGCCTTGGATAATTGTCAAGAGGAGTACCAAATTACTCTAGTGGAAACTCTAGGTATTTTATTTGGTAATACCCATTTCTATACTTATTGATACTGGAGCAACTGAAAACTTTATTTCACCTAGAGTAGCAAATCAAATATCTAGGAAAGCTGGTTACATGGAAAAATCTTGGGTTGTTGAATATGAAAAACAAAGAAGAGCAACGGTGGATCAATGATTATTCAAAGCTAAGGTTAAACTTCCTTGTTTCTCAACTGAGGTGAACCTCTATGTAGCTCCCTTAGGATCATATGATGTCATCCTAGGAATGAAATGGCTTTGGAAGCATAGAGCCAAAGTAGATTGTCATGTCAAAACTGTAGAGTGCTTAGATGATCTAGGAAACTAGGTGGAGTTGCAAGGGACACCTAGGGAAATCAAGTTGCGTCAAATATCTGCCATGCAATTACATAAGGCCAAGAAGAAAGAATGCAAGCTCTATGTAGTAAAGATGGAAAATATTCAGGAATATGAGGAATTTATTTCTCAAAACAACCAAGAGGTAGAGGAAGGTGAAATGATAGAAACTGGAGAGATGAATATGGAAAAATATCATATCCTTCAAAATTTTGTGGATGTATTTCCAGAGGAGCTACTTGGATTACCGCCCAAGAGGATATTTAATTTCTCAATTGATATTGTACCAGGATCGGAACCTATTTCCAAAGTGCCTTACCAAATGACCATAACAGAGTTAATGGAGCTTAAGGCACATCTCAAAGAGTTGAAATCCAAAGGATCGATAAGACCCAGTGTTTCACCTTGGGAGCACCAATGATCTTCATAAAGAATAAGGATGTTACATTGCACATATAGATAGATTATTGAATACTTAATAGAGCTATGATAAAGAAGAAGTATCCATTGCCACACATTGTTTATCTCTTTGATCAAATGCGGGGAGCAGTTGTGTTTTCAAAAATTGATCTACAATCAGGATACCACCAACTAAGGATCAAAGATGAATTCATCTTCAAAACTACCTTTAGGATTAGGTATGGGAATTATAATTTTATAGTCCTACCATTTAGGCTTACTAATGTGCTTGTTGCATTCATGAACCTAATGAACAATGTATTTAGGGATTTCCAATATAAGTTTGTCTTGGTTTTCTTAGATGACATTTTAATTTACTCCAAGAATGAGGAGGACAATTGTAAGCATTTAGAGATAGATCTTCAATGGTTAAGAGGACATCAGTTATATGGGAAACTTTCTAAGTGTATGTTATTTCAAAAGAAAGTGCAGTACCTAGTTCACGTCATCTCAACTAATGGAATTTCAATGGATCCAGCCAAGATAAAGATAGTGGTAGATTGGACAGTACCTAAAAATTTACCCAAAGTTAGGAGTTTTATGGGTCTAGCAAGATACTATCAGAAATTTGTGGAAAACTTTTCTAGTATAGCCTTTCCTACTACTCCAATTTTGAAGGCACCAAATCTTAAAGGAAACTTCACTGTCATCACAAATGCATTGGTTGAAGGCTTAGGAGGAGTCTTGATGCAAGAAGGGAAATTTATAGCTCATGAATCAAGAAATATTAAGCCCTATGAGAAAAATTATGCATCACATGATTTAGAGCTAGTAGCAGTGGTTCACGTATTTCAGATGTGGAGGAAAGCCTTTTGAGTTAAAAATCGATCATCATGGTTTGAAGTTTCTATTCACCCAACCCAATATAAATGCATGAAAAAGAAGATGGTTGGAGTTGATATCAAATATTGACTTCAATATCAACTACATTAAAGGGAAGGGAAATCGGGTTGTCGATGCCTTGAGTCGTAGATGACATATTGCCTTTATAGTCATACTTCAAACTAACTTTAAAGGCAAAGTGTTGCAAAAGTGCAAGGATGATGAGTATTGTGAATATTTATTCACGCATCAGTTTTTCCTTCATGGTTTCTCTTCATTTCGTGGCTTCACCTTTTTTCGATATCGCTCGCAGCTTCTTGGTAGTCCCCACGTGGCATCCTATCGGAGCTTTCTTTTGGGCTGTATCACTTTTCTTTTTTCGAGCTCCATTTTCTTTATGCGTGGCCTCCGCTTGTTTCTTTCCGAGTCGGTCCCACACTGATGTTTATTTTGTTGGGAGGTTTTACACATGGCTTCCTATTGGAGCTTTCTTTTGGCTCGTCTCACCTTCCTTTTGTCGAGCTCCATTTTTTTGACGTGTGGCGCTCATTCGTACATCCATTATCTCGGGTTCGACGCTTGTGCATTGGTCTTCATTTTGATGTCGCATGTTCTATTCCTCTACTGCTATGTGGCCCTCATTTCCAAAAGGACATGCTGCTAGATGATCTTTCTGTTGGTGTCGGCTCATGAAGATCTCGATCGTTGGTGGCTTCACAAAAGCATCTTTCTTATTGGGGTCCTCAAGCGGTGGACTGGCTTATTTAAGCAGTCTTTTCTTCATTTTATTGTTGTTGTTAGATGGACAAAAATTTCTCGAGCACTAGGAATTAGCCTTTGTAGTGTTTGCTATTGAACTTGAACTCAAAGACTGTGCCATTCAATTCAGCCTTTCTATTTTCATGCATTTAATAAGATATTAAACTGTGCTTGTATTTTCTAGAATATATGAACATTTGTTTCAAGATTTTGTAATCTTTATGCAGCTTAATATAATACGAATCATGTTGCTACTTTTTTGTGTTATCTTATGATGTATGGGTTATACTATGCAAATGGTTTGATGTTCTTATGTTTGTAGTGTTGGGAATCATCTATTTGATAAATACTAGTTACTATTCGAGCCTTTGTCTTAGCATTGTTCTTAATTAATTCCTTTCTGATCTGGCACATTGCCTTAGCTTAGGTTTATTTATTTTACATTCATCTTCTTACCCTTTTCATCCCCCCATAAAAAATGATGAGCCGACTTCGATAAAACCTCGGAGGTCACTTAGCTATGCGCATAAGTCCCCCAATAGCTAAGTTTCCCATAAGGCTACTGCCTACAAACTTTTGCATCAACAGTTCTTTTTCTGGCATGCCCAGTGGGACGCGAATTAACAATCGCCTGATCAATAGGAGTGTATGATCCATAGGACTATCACTAGGTCTCAAACTACAAGAATTCTTGGCCTGCTTGTACCACCATTGGTTTAAATCTAGTTGAGAGGTCAGTAGGATAATGCTTCACCTCCCTCTTCTCCTTTGTCTCTTGTGCCAATGGCTGCTAGAAATTATGTGGCTTGGGATGTTGGTAGTCCTTTGATAACACCTGTGCCTCTTGTAGTGTGGGATCCAATCCTGAATTTCACTTTAAAGGTCGTCCCTAAGTTATCTGGGAACGATTCAAAAACTCCGACGGAGCACTTGCAAGATGTAGTTGATGTATGTCTGGTGCATGGCTTTACCAATGAGAATGTGGCTTTGTGAGTGCTCACTGATTCTTTCAGAGTGAAGGCATTGAACTGGTATTGTACTCTTCTAGCTAATATAATTTCCACTTGGGATCATCTTAGAGATCCTTTCTACGAGCACTTCTCAAATAGTGGTGATAGATCCTCGCTATATCACAAGTTGGCTCATATAAAGTGAGCTCCCCATGAAGCTTTAGCCAATTTCAATGCTCAGTTTCATTTGACTTGGCAGAGAGTTCTTGTTGGTAGTCGACCACCTCCAGATCTGGCGTTCATGTTCTATTTAAAGTCTATAAATGTTGATATTTCTATGATGCTAGAAGCTCTCAACGGAAATACCCTACCTGATGCATACAACCTTGTCGTCACTATGGAAAATAATCTTATTGCTATCGAAAAATTGGTGTCGAGACCTATCATGCCATTATTCCCAGAATTGGCTGCAGTAGAACCAAAGGTACCTTCAACAAGCGTTCTTCACCTCCCGAGTCTATGTATGTGTACCCAGGAATGACACCAAGCATGGCTCTAGTGCCTAGCCCCCTGATGACTAAAGTAAATGACATGAAGGAGTAGATGTGAACCATGACAAATGAATTAAGCAGTATGAAGCAAAAATAATATAGCTACTAGAAGCTTGCTTAACAAAACTACCAAGGTAGGAAGGATCCTTTCCAGTAGAGCCAGTGGTAGGATAGAACACACAGCAATATCCAAGCTCAATAGAACAACCAGATCGTCCCTGTGACTATGCCGATGTAGACCATCTATCCTAGTTCAAGCAAGGAGCTAGTAGTAGGACAAAACAATCTTGGCGAGGAGACTAATTCATGGTGCTTCTCTTGCAATGATGCACATATGCCCCAGAATTGTATTTACAATAGAGAATAACATAGCAATGAATTCAAGGCATCATGCTTGATCATGGAGGTCATACACAAGCTTCTCAAGAAATGGATAATGCAGTTCTCACTGCTCTAATGCAATGAATGTCTATAGAGTAGGAGCTAGAAATAGCTCCGAACTAGGCACTCTTTTCTTGGATGGAAGGAGAGAAGTTGACATTCCTGAATGATATTTTGGTAACCCAAGTGCCACAAGTACAGTCAAATTACAATACTCGTTCGAAGCAGAGGCTCACTGGAGAATTCACTTCTTTGTAGACTGAAGGGTCACCTAATTCAATGCCCAGTCCATCGGAAAATCTGTCATCAGTTCCACAACAGTCTAAGGTGGTTGCTCCCAGTCCCCCAAATCCACCTCCTTCAAAGACAAGAGCTCCCATGGCCACCCCGGCTATTGCCAAATAGCCAGATGCATTGGCTACAAGGAAAAAGGAGCAAGCTACCATAACTACCATAACTCATCAATCACAAATGCCATTCAACGTGGTGGAACAACTAAATAAATCCTCTGCTAATGTTTCTTTATGGGATATACTGGCAATCTTAGAGCAAAATATTCTATTACAGAAGGCATTATCAAGAGAAGAAGACATGAAGATGCTTGAGTAGTCCTCAAAAGATAAGACATCCAAGCCGAACTTGCATAGAGTTCTAGAAAATCTACCAGAAGAAAAGCAAGTAGAAAAAGAGAGTATGCCTAAACCCAAGCCTTTCTTTCTAACACTTATCATTGGTAACAAACTACTATATAATTGTATGATTGAATCTAGTGCTAGCACCACCGTCATGCCTAAGCAAGTAGTTGAAGCTCTAGGACTCGAATACGAGCCTTTGAAAAAGGGAGTCATGCAACTTGATGAAAATAAGGTTGAAACCATTGGAGTAGGATTGCCTATGACATTGTTTGCTTGTCCTAGCATTATTGTGAATCAAGATACTATGCTCATTGGCATCCTTCCTTTGTTCGGGATATGTCTATCCCAAGAATTCACTGCAAATGTTGGAGGTTATCTAGCATTGGAATGGTCACACTTGATCCTAAGAGCCAAGCATGGAGCTAAGATGAAGTTATTTTCAGAATCTTTGTATTCCAAACATGTGGCTGATGAATCCATGATCAATTTTGAGGCAGCACATACCTCAATCACTTTCAGAGAGATGCTCAATGTCGAACTCCTTAAGGAAGAAGAAGAAATCAACTTTCAGACAAAGAAAGAAGAAGCTCTTTTAAATGAATTCATAGACACAGATCCTTTTGGAAACTATCATGCAATTGGGCTAGGAACATATGTCATACATGAAGAGGACCAGATAATGCCCAGAGTGACTAAAGAGTCTGGAGGTGAAGCGTCCTCATAATTATAGACCTTGCACTTTGACGGAGCAAGATGCAAAGTAGGAGCCGACATAGGAATACGTTTAATATCTCCATCCAAAGAAAAGACTTTAAGGTCTTACCATTTCCAGTTCGCATGCTCGAACAACGAAACAGAATATGAAGGCCTTTTTCATGGCTTGAGCTTAGTGGAACGAATGGGTGCAAAGCAAATACAGGTGTGGAGATTCAAAATTGGTGGTCAACCAAATCAGAGGGCTATCTTTTGCCAAGAATTTCCGTATGCAATCATACCAACACAAGGTCTGGGACCTGATTGAAGGCTTCGAAGCATTCAACATCCAAGCCGTACCTAGAGAGCAAAACTCTGAAGTAGACCGAATGGCAACTGTTGGATCTCAGTTTGAGCCAGCTTCTGAGTTAATTAACAACAAACATTCAATGCGAGTGATCGTGCGACCTACAATTCCAAATAATGATCAAGATTGGCAAGTGTTTGATAGCGATGCTCATATCGTGTCATTTCTCTAGTTGTCTAGAGAATTTTTTGACCAATTACAACCGAAGATCATTGAGGCCTATGAGGATCAAGTAATCCAGCTAAAATCAAATAAGATTCCCAGGGGTCTAGTCACTCTCAAGAGTCTTTTTTATTTTGATGATGCAAAGAAAGAAAAGAGAAACCTTTTAGCTGATAAAGGCGACTATACCAATTTGCACATTGGAGAAGATAAAAAGATTAAGGTCGGAAAAGGAGTCTCGTAGAAGAATAAAGAAAGGTTGAAACATTTTTGCGAGGAGTATCCAAGTGTGGTAGCATGGTCATATGATGATCTTAAGGGATATGATCCCGGGATTATCCAATATACCATCGAGCTACTAGAAGGAGCAAAACCCATGTGTCAAAGGTAGAGGCCAGTAAATCCAAAGACCGAGTCTCTAATGTCACAAGAATTAAATAAGTTGATTTCATCTTAGATAGTGTTCTCGATCAAACACATCACTTGGGTGTCTAACCTGGTGCTGATCTAGAAGAAGAATGGTGATATACAACTATTTGTTGACTTCCGAGGCCTGAATAAAGTGTCCCTAAAGGACCACTACCCCTTGCCTTCCATGGAGGTAATTATGCAAACAGTTTTTGGTTCTGAGATGTTTTCAATGCTAGATGGTTTCTCCAGCTATAATCAAATTTGTGCGAAAGAGGAGGACCAGCACAAAACGATGTTTACTACTAAGTGGGGGACATACGCTTATGCTAAAATTCCCTTCGAACTTTCAAATGCTAGAGCCACTTTCCAATGAGCTATGGACATTGCTTTCAGAGATTTGATACATAAGATCATTCTTATTTATCTTGATGACCTGACGGTGTTCTTAAAATCTGTAGAGGATCATTTTGATCATCTCGAGCTTGTCTTCGAGAAATGCCAAGAGTTCAAGATATCTTTAAACCCAAATAAATGTGTGTTTGGGGTCCCACAAGGGAAGCTGTTGGGTTATGTCATCTCAAAGGAAGGTATTGCCATTGATCTAGAAAGGGTTAAAGCGATCAAAGAACTCCCTCCACCTGTCAACAAAAAAGGAGTTCAATTTTTTTGGGCAAGGTTAATTTCATCAGCCAGTTCATAGCAGACTTCACCAGGATCGCTCAGCCCATCACCTTGATGTTGACAAAAGACTAGATTTTCAAATGGACAGCGAAAGCTAGAAAAGCTTTCGAACAGATAAAAGAGCTCATCTCTTTTTCTCTCGTGTTGATTAATTTGGATTGTTCGAAAGACTTCATTATGTATGTCTTTGGTGGTAGCATGAGTATCGCTACTGTCCTGATGGAGAAGGAAAATGAAGATAAAAGAGAATCACCTATTGCCTACTATTCGCGCACTCTGAAACATTATGAGGTGAAATAAAAATTTGTGGAGAAGAAATATTTTTCTATTGTAAAGGGGTTGAAAAAGTTCCAACACCTCATATCATGCAACAGGGTGATTGTTTGTGTTCCACACCCTAGTGTGCGAGAGTATATTATGGAAGGTGAAATCACTGAGAAGTGGTCTCTTTGGATAACCAATATTCTTGAGTATGACATCAGGATCAAGCCAGTCAAGACTATGAAACGGAAGGGGTTGTGCGAATATTTTGCAGAGAACAATGAAGAAATTACTGAGTTTGAAGTCCCGAAACCCATTCTGCTAAATGAAGAGAGTTTCGGAGATGATTGGCTGGACACCAGAATTAATTTTATGCAAATAGGAAGGTATCCGCCTGACCTCCCCTCATTTAAAAGGCGTTTTTATCGACTACAGAATAATGGTTATGTACTTTTGGATGGAATTATTTTCAAGAAAAACTTCAATGGCATCTTGTTAAGATGTGTAACACAAGAGCAATCAAAAAATATATTGGAGCAATACCATAGTGGCCCAGCCAGAGGACTTTTCAGCAAAAACTACTGAAATCAAGATTATTTGTGGTGCTTATTTATAGCCTACGTTATTTAAGGACTCGTATTCATTGGTGAAGTCTTGCAGCGAGTGTTAGTTTTTTGTTGGGAAAAGGAAAAATACTGCTATGCCATTGAAACCAATTGTTGTCGAAGAGCGATTTACTCAATGGGGTCTCGACTTCATTAGCATGATCAATCCATTTTCATCAGCTGGACACAGGTGGATCCTGATGGCAACTGACTATTTCACCAGATGGGCTAAGGCTATACCATTGAAGAATGCAATAGAGGCAGAAATTGTGAACATCATGGAGGAACTAGTAGTGAGGTTTGGCCCACCAAAGACAATTATATCAGATAATGCTAAATATTTTCTTGGCTCCAAAATTAGCCAATTTGTACTAAAGTATGGAGTCTTCCTAAAGACATCTTCTAACTACTACCCACAAGGGAATAGCCTTGTTGAATCTATAAACAAGAACCTCATCAGGCTGATCAAGAGAATAGGTTTAGAACATCAAAGGGAGTGGCATAAACACCTTCAGATAGCACTATGGGTAGACTGTATCACCCCCAAGAAAATATTAAAAACATCTCCTTATGAGATAGTATACGGGACAGAGGCACTATTGCCAATTTCTATGGAAATCCCTGCAATCCAACTACTTAAGTCTCTTGAAATTGAGCAAAATGGAGCAATGGAGGTGCTATTTTCAGAATTACTTGAAGTTCAGGAGAAATGAGAGCACGCTCTTGAGGCAATGACCAACCACCAGCAAGTGGTAAAGAGATGGTTCGATAAGACAACGTTTGACCAGGGTTTGTAATGTGGAGACTTGGTGCTCAAGTTTAACGTGCGTGGAGCAAAGCCCGGTCAACATTGCAAGTTTGATAGTCTTTGGGAAGGACCATTCAAAATCACACAGTACAAGCAATGCAACTCATTTTAGTTAGAAACAATGGAGAGTGAGGCCTTGGGTATTCCAGTTAATGGAATACACCTCAAAAAAATCAATTAATTCAACTTTTGTAGTAAGTGTGTAAATATGTATATATTTTCCCTGCTTTGTTAGTTTTTGGTTATTCTCAGTGCTTTCTTAGATCAAAAACCACATTGGTGCAAGGATTTAAAAATGAGGAAAGGAGCCAAAATATAGAAAGATACATATATTATATTAATCACAAAGATATTTACATATGTATACATGTTGATTTAACTGGGCCCTTGGCCATTTTCCAAAATACATACATATATATATATATATTGTCACTGAAAAGATGTGGCAGAGAATGTTTCAAATACAAAACCAAAAAGGGGGGATCTTCTTGAAATCTCTTCAGTTATTCGAGGGTCCAGTGATGGCAGTAGGTGGCACATGATGAGGAAACACCATCCTCTCAAAATTCTCATACCATTGCACCTCACAGAAAGGTTCAATGTTGTGCATCCTCATCAAAAAGTGGCAGGCAACACAGACTTTGTGGCTATGTTCCTCATGAGTTTCAAGCTCAAAGCCACACAGAAAGGGCCTAGTCAGCACGGGTCCTCCTTCTTTGATAAGTCGATGTAGGTTGTGAACAGATGGAATTCCATGATCAATCTCAGCAACTCTCACTATGTTCTCCAACCCTCCGAGGTAGCATTGGGGAAATACCTACTTTTTCAACTTCAGAATCTTCCTCTTAGAAACACCAATGTCCAAAAGGGAAGCTACAAAGTGGGAGTTGATACTAGTATTCACTCTATACTGGTCTTCATATTCCATACAATCTTTACCTAGCACCCACTTTATGGCTTTCACATATAGAAGGTTCTTCATGCCAGTCATGCATTTTAGATGCGTACACCTAATTTTTCCTACAAAATAATCTTGGGTCTTCTTGCAGATGAGCCTAATTGGTGTTTCCATACCTACCGCTACTCTTGCCAAATAATAAAATTACCAATGATGTCCTAGGGCCAATTGCTAAAAATGCCAAGTGCAAGTATGAATTGCCAAAAGCACCAAGGGTCCTTTTTATAGATGGTTAGAGGCCTCCCTAATTGAGCGAGGTATGATTACGTCAGAGGAAAATGGTATGAGGATCCCTAATAGGCAGTTTTGTAGCGTGCAAAATAATGAAGGTAATCAAATGCAGTTACAACTTGTTCAATTTGAGTTTTGAAAAAAGGGACGAGAGGGAGAAATTTCTCGACATATAGAATGTTTCCATCTTGATGTAACACAAAAGAAAATATTTCAGGATGAAGTCATTGGTTGGTGTGCCTGATTACAATCAAGTAATCATTAAATGCAAAGGCTCGTAAAAAGATATGGCAATGCTGATTTTGTGCTTTTTCCAAGAAAAATTAAGAGCCACCGTATCTTAAGTCATATCTCTTAAATGTGTAGAGTCTTTTGGCAAGTTGGAGTTCTCTTCGCATGCACAAAAAGGGTTAGTGGTGCATGGCGTAACTAATCTGAAAAGATAGCATGTACCTTTGCTAAGCCGATTTTCTCAAAAATAAAAAAGATAGATAGGAGCATGCAGAGAGCATTAATTGTGCAAGGTTGACAAAGTGTGTAAAAAACAGAGTCATTTGCAAAGAAAGAGAAGGATTTTCAAAAAACTAAGTTGCAAAGTTTGTAGAGTTCTTCGAAGACAAGTAAAATGGCTGAAATTGCAGAGAGCTCAACTCAGGTCATCGGCACCGAAAGCATAGAAGAACAAAGAATGTTGGTGCCTTGCATAAATATTTATGCCCGAGATTCTTATGCAACCTCAAGTATTCCATCAAAACCTTCATGGCCCTACACCAAGCTGGCAGACCAAAAAGTGTTAGGAATGGTTTCTCCTAGAAACCAGGCCTTGGTATTAGAAGATTGGGATAACGTTCGAGATCCAGAGTTATCTCAAAACCCCAAAAGCTTGAGGGACACTGCATATGAGAATATGAAAAAGATTACTGATCCTTTTCATGTCTGATTGTGGAACTGTGGGCTCTCTCGGTACATGGTTCCTCTGGTACACCATTGTCCAGAGATTGTGGCAGCCTACGCTAAATGTTTCGACACCCGAACAAGAATCATAAGCGGCCAAAATTTCAGGGTGGTAATATGTCACCAGGCCCTCTAGAATATGTTGTGCATTCCATTTAACTCCCTTGAGGGTGTTGAGGATTTTGATAATTCTAGACTGCAAAATTATTGGAGGGCACTTCAGTTGGCGCAAATTTTTTTTAATGCCGAAACGGGTAAAACATCAGATAACTCCGTCCCTCCCAGCTTCCCTCTTAGTATGGCTAATTTTAAACTAGGTTCAGCCTTCATCTTCTCTATGTTGGAGTTGGTATGTGGATTGGATACAGATAAGGAAGTCTCAGCTTTATGCTGAAAAAGAATACCCAGGCTCCATTGATGGACTTTGCAAAGGTCATTGTAGAAGGGATGTGCCGACAGCTAAGGGAGTTTGAACCTAGTTCCAAGTTCAGGTATTCTTCTTTTTTGACCTACATGATTTTGCACCAAAACCCTGATTTTTTCCTACAATATCTGCCCCTGGTAGTATATGATGAGAATGGCACTAGAAAGCCAGTTTCGTCCTGGACTCCTGTCCTTTCGATTTTTTTTATTCTTACGCATTTTTAGACACATTCCTAGATTCAACTTTACGAGCTTTGGATCATAATGGAGGTAGTATGTCTGGTTGCTTGACACAAAACCATATATCATGGATGAAAGGGCTTGTACCACCTTACGATTGGTTCTTTGGTATAGATTTCACAATGCCCCATATGCAAGGTTTTGTTCAGAAACCTTTTCGGCTCTCGAGTTTTGTTTCGGATAGGGTACTGGCCTTGGAGGTTTTCAGGTAGTTGTGCAATATTGAGAATGATTATTGGGGAGGAAAGCATTTGAATTCCCATTTGACACTGCCAGTCATGTTTGGCTCCATATCATTGGTCAAGAAGAAGAGCTTGAAAGTAAATAGCGCTAAATTTTTGTACTCTAAGTTGGGTTACCTTGGGTTAATGGTTATCTACGACACATGGTGCTACAATCCAAAGGGTAATTTGGGAGAGATAGGCATTAAGATTCCCCACCAGCCTTGGCCATTTTGGGACTGTCGAAGAAATGCAGATAAGGGAAATGAGAGATTGTACGTCGACCTTGAGTACAACCCTTCTGGCTTAGGTCGACCACCTTGAATTTGTATCACATAATGGAGAAGCCCAATCCTAGCCACAAAATAAATCAATCTATCTGCAACTAGTTAAATAGGCTCCGTTGGAAGCCTGATAGGATTAAAGATTTTTGGATTTATAGGCAAGAAATAAAAAAGACTAACGGGCTCTTCCAGGAGGTGAACGTGGACAAGTAGTATGATGATATCTGGTGTCACAAGCATTCAGACAGTGAGGACTCTCCTAACCCTTTGGGTTTCAAGAGGTTCTGTGAGGCAAAAAGTGTAGCTCCAGAGCATGAAGAAGAGGTAGCCCAAAAGGCTCCCATAGTTGAAGAAGATCCTACACGAGGAGAGGTAGTTAATGTATAGCAGTTGCAGCATGAGGACTCCTCAAATACATAGTTTTTAGAGCCTACTAGCTCCTCTAGATCAGGCATGAAGAGGTCGAGGTCTTGCAAATGCCACTGAAAAGTTATTTTGGACCTAGATGATTCCCTGGAGGAGAAGAGGCCATGAATGGAGGAATCGGGAAGAGGAGAAGAGTCACAACGTGAAGAGGTGGTTGTATCTGCTGCAAGTATTTAGGAAAATCAAGTTCTTTTTCCCCCTTCTTCTCTCTCTTCTATGTCTTTGGTCTCCTCCACGTCTACCCCTGCCATGTCATTCATGCCAATTGTTCCTATCACTAGTTACCCAGGGAAGGTCAACATTTTTTCCCCTAGGAGTCTCCTTCCATCTCCTGCTATGTCTACCGCCCTTGAAGAACAAGTAATGGTAACATGTCTTGATGCTCTGAGTCAAAAATTTATATCTCTGAGGCCTCACCATCAAGCAAATACTTCCCCACTCATTTACCCAACATGTTTTCACCATCTCCAGGTAGTCAATTTATCCCACCTCTTTCCCCAACAACTATTGCTAGGCCTAGCGAATCTGCCGATACATTGAGCACATTGTCTTTCCCACTAGCAGTTCCCTAGGAGTCTCCTTTTGCTGGCGGTGGGTATTTTGTCCCAAGAATATTTCTCATTGGTGGATGAAAGCAAGGGTGCCCGAGGTAGCCGAATTCAAAAAAGAAGGGAAAAGGACACAGGCAGACTTGCAGAGCCCCTTTTGCAGACCGTGTTCAACGAAAGCCAAAATTCGTTAATGTTTGCAAATGTCACACCCGATGTTATCAAGCCGGTCGGGAAAATGTATCCAAGTGATTATTCTATCAATTTCGTAGGGCTTGACTTGCAGCAGGATCGTCTACAGGATAAGGTTGAGTTAATGGAGGAAACTCAAAGGGTGGTGACAATTGATTTCCTCAAGCTCAGTCACCAGATGAAGAAAAAAGATGAACAAATGAAGGAGTTGAAAGTAAAGGTAGAAATCTGGTTAAACAAGCATAAGGCCCAGGAAGTCAAAATCAATCGCATGCGGAGTAAAAAGAATCCCTTTGTGAAAAAATTCGCTGAGCTTCAAAAATTTGGGTGCGGAAGTTGTTCCGGCCCTGCGAAGAGAAATTGAGCAATTCTGAGCGATGGTAGCAACCCTCTGTGATGAATTAAGGCAGGTGAGTGATGGTTTGTAACAACTTTGACAGAGTACTAATGAGGAGGTAAATGAAATGAATGTCACATTACCACAGGAAATAGAAAAGCAAAGGTAGGCCGAGTTAGCCTTGGGGGAAAAGGAGAAAGAAGTTTCTACTCTAAAGAATCAATTATCGGCCCTAGAGGGAAGCATTGCAAAGTTGAAGGCGGATCTGAGTGGCAAGGCTGTAGAATTGGACCTTTAAAGATCCCAGCCTCCTACAGCCCAAATGAACTCGCTGGAGATAGCCAAGGGGCTACATGCATCATACTAGAATAAGGTTAAACACTATACTTTACATTGCAGCCCACTCTCAAATTTATGGCATAGGAAACTAGTCTATGTGGGGTGGTTAGCGAAATGATGCAATGGGTGCAGGAAATGACTTCCAATAAAGTTTCGGAGGCTAGGCGGTTATTGGGAAAATTGTATACACCTTTCGATGAGGCATTGATCAGTGTGGCGATCAAGGACCGAACAACGGAAGCCATGGGCATAAATATTCTCATCTCTATGCATGAGGTTGTCCAGCATGTCAGAGAGTGCAGAACCAAGCTAACCCATATTACCTGTGATATGTGGGAAAAAATTTTGCACTTAACTCAACGAGGGCTTCGATCACCCTTCGTGATAGATCAAACAGTGGTAGGCATTGAGCACATCATTGAGAAGATTGAGGAGAAGAAGTAGGATTTATCATTTTTCCAATCCTTTGAACAATCTCTGACTACCACAAATATTGAAAACATAGTGCATCAGCATGCACAACTCTTCTTCCAACTTGAATCTGAGGCAAATGTATTTGGTGGATTGCCTTTTAAGGAAATAATTGATCTAAACATGGCGCATTAAAATCTGCGCACTCTCTTTGCGGGATGTTCCTTCAGGCTGCCCTCTCTTGGTTGTAAGCGATTGTGAAGGAGTTGGACTGGTTTGTGAGACCAGAGATTCTAGGGTTCTTCATTCTGGAGGAGAAATGTTCCTGTGAGTCGCAAAACTGTGAATATTTATTCACGCACCACTTTTTCCTTCACGGTTTCTCTTCATTTCGTGGCTTTTCCTTTTTTCTATATTGCTCATGGCTTCTCGGTAGTCACCACATGGCGTACTATCGAAGCTTTCTTTTGGGTTGTATCACTTTTCTTTTGTCGAGCTCTGTTTGTTTTAGGCTTGGCCTCTGCTTGTTTCTTTCTAAGTCAGGCCCACACTGCAGTTTCTTTTGCTATGAGGTTTTACACGTGGCTTCCTATCGAAGATTTCTTTTGGGCTGTCTCACCTTCCTTTTTTTGGGCTCTATTTGTTTGATACGTGGCACTCATTCGTACATCCATTATCTCAGGTTCGACGCTTGTGCATTGGTCTTCATTTTGATGTCACGTGTTCTCTTTCGCTGCTGCTGTGTGGCCCTGGTTTCCCAAAGGATGTGCCTATTAGCATGTTGCTGGATGATATTTCTATTGGTTCTAGCTCAAGAGGATCTTGATCGTTGATGGCTTTGCAGAAGCATCTTTGTTGTTGGGGTCCTCAGGCGGTGGACTGGCTTATTTAAGCAGTGTTTTCTTCATTTTATTGTTGTTGTTAGATGGATAAAAATTTCTCAATCACTGAGAATTAGCCTCTCTAGTGTTTTCTATTGAACTTGAACTCATAGATTGTTCCATTAAATTCGGCCTTTATGTTTTCATGCATTTAATAGGACATTAAACTATGGTTGTATTTTTTGGAATATATGAACCTCTGTTTCAAGCTTTTGTAATCTTTATGCAACTTAATGTAATATGAATCATGGTTCTACTCTTTTGTGTTAGATTACATTGTATGGGTTATACTATGAAAATGGTTTGATGTTCTTATGTTTGCAGTGTTGGGAATCATCTATTTGATAAACACTAGTTACTATTTGAGCCTTTCTCTTAGCATTGTGCTTAATTAATTCCTTTCTGATCTGGCGCATCACCTTAGCTTAGGTTTGTCTATTTTACATTCATCTTCTTACCCTTTTCATCCTCCCATAAAAATCCAAGAGTCAAATTCAATAAAACCCCAGAGGTCACTTAGCTACGCACATAAGTCTCCCAATAGCTAAGTTTCCCATAAGGCTGTTGCCTGCAAACTTTTGCGTCAACAAGTACTATGAGCAAGTTAAGCAAGAACTCACAGAAGATCCGCAATATGGAAGGTAAAACGGATATTATTTTGAACCTCATGGATTGATAAGGTTTAAAGGAAGAATATATGTGCCCAACTTTGAAGAGTTATGAGATCTTGTGTGGAAAGAAGTTGATGAAGCACCATACTCTGGACATCCTGGAGTGACAAAAATATTGGCTGATGTGAAGCCATTGTATTTTTGGAAAGGGATGAAGGGAGATGTTGCAACATTTATGGCTAGACTCCTAAAATACCAAAGAGTGAAGGTTGAACAACATCATCCTGTAGGACTATTGTATCCACATGATGTTCCTGAAAGTAAGTGGCAATTCATTAGTATGGATTTTGTGAAAGGAATAAGCACAATGCAATTCTAGTGGTGGTGGAAAAGCTTACAAAGGTAGCACATTTCATACTTGGGAATTTGATGGGTGGATCTCTTGTTATAACCTGCAAATTCATTCAAGAGGTGTTTACATTTTATGGTATTCCAAAGAAGATTATCTTGAATATGGATGCACATGTGACTTATAGGTTTTGGCAAACCATATTCTTGTCACTTAGAACTCAGCTAAATATAAGTTCAACATATCATCCAGAAACGGATGGTTAGATGGAAAGAGTACACCAAGTATTAGAAGATCTACTATGAATTTATTGCATGGATCAACAATACAAGTGGGAAGATTATTTTCCTTTGGTGGAATTTGTATATAATAATTCCTATCAGTTTGCAACTAAGATGACTCCTTTCGAAGCATTGTATGGTCAAAAGTGCCAAACCCCTATAAGTTGGAATAAACTTGAGGAAACGATGAGTTTTGGGCCATAGATGTTATCATAAATGGAGGAATAAGTTAGGGTTATTAAGCAAAGGCTAGTTGAAGCCAATGATAGGAAAAAAAAAGCTATGTTGATTCTAAATTGATACCTAAGAACTTTGTTGTAGGAGAGAAGGTGTTGTTAAGGATAAAGCCTCATAAAAGTGTTATCAAGTTTGGAAAGTCGTCCAAACTAGCCCCACATTATGTCGGTCCTTTTGAGGTCCTCAATGAAGTAAATCTGGTTGCTTACCCAATTGCATTACCACCAGCTCTTGCTCAAATGCATAACATCTTTTGTTGTGCCTCTGGCACACACGCCTTGTTCGGAACAGGGACCTTCTCTTTCCTTTTGGCTTGTTGGGTCCTTTTTGCTCTGCATCATTTTGTGTGCCTCATTTTTTTATCCTTGATGGTCAACACATTCTCAAAAGTCTCATTTAGGGCTGACCTAATTTTTCCCCTTTGAAAAATGCTAAGTCTTAAGCCCTTTAAGGTTTTCTCTATCAGTTAGCCTTTCTGATGTCCGTGGGACCCTTTGGGCCCAGACCCTCGGGTTTCCCCTCTCAAGTTTCCCTTTGCGGCTTTCTCTTTTGGTTTCGCCATTTCATACGGCCAATGGTTGGCGTCTTCCTAGCCTTCGGACCCCGGTGCTCTGATAGCCATCTAAATCACTTGTTAAAACTTAGCAACTGCACCTATTTCTTTCTAGACCTCGGACCCCGGAGTCCTATTCGTCGTTTGAATTACCTTGGCAGATTTTCAAATGACCGTGCTCTGACGTCTTTCTGGACCTTGGACCCTGGTTCTCCTGCCATTGTCCTAAAATTTGAATTCACCTACCCAACATCCACCATACCGACATTTATTAGGGGGTATTAATTGCACTTAAGGCTATTTAAACGGCTTCGATCTATCATTTTCACATGTCAGGAAGAAATTTGAAGTGATGTGCGACCCCAACAATCTCCTCGTCCACACCCAGACTTCAGCTTCACTGTTATTTGAGGATTCGACAACTTGCTTCTTTGGAACCTTGAGGTAGGATCGTCGTTCGAATGTCCTTTTCCTTTTCTAGGCTTCATGAAGTTAAAACACCAAGTAATAAAGCGAATAAACTATAAGTCTGGTAGGGGATAATGTTTCCTCGAAAACCCACAAGTTAAAAAATCATAAAACACCCCCAAGATCATCAAAATCCAGCTTCAGAGTAATGTTGTCCCCTCATTGTTCTTTGGGACAGGCGACAGCACCCTCCGGGCTCGAGCCTCTCTCAGGCCGCAATTTTCTCTTAATAGAAAAAATTGATCGGACAGCGAAGCTCACTCCAGACTCCGAATTTCGGTCCCCAGAATTCCTTGTCCATTTCGTCATTTCTCAAGAGCGGCCTCCTAACAACCTTCCAAACCTCGAACCTCGACCCTCTGAAGTCCATCAGAATCTTGTAACAAAATCAAACTTTGAAGTTGTCCTCGTACCCCAGCCCTCGGACTTCCATCCTCGTGCCGTCGTCTTTGCATCGTTGTTTCGAATAGCTGCCATTAGACGTCTTTTCAGTTCTCAAGCCCTAGTCACCTTTTTGCTCCACATGATTTGAGCAGGGAAAATGAAACATCCAAACTTCACTCGGACCCCGGCCTTCGAAATTCCATCGCCGGAATTCTATGTTGCTTTTGTCGTCCCGAACAGCCAAATCTGTTCGCCTTTCCAGACACCGGGCCCCGAACCTCAATCTGCCTCTGGAATTTTTTCCAACTACCAAGCCTGCTTGGGGTCTGATCTTCCAGACTTCCGTCTCTAGAATACCGTCTATGTTTCACCATTTCACACGGCTATCCCCAGGTAGCTTCCCGACCCCTACAACCTGAAAGCCGAAGCCCACCTCCCGAGATGCCGTTTTCCCTGCACTGTTTGAAACAACCAACCCTAGACGACTTTCCTGCAGCTAAGGCCCGAATGCCAAAATGATGGTTTAAATGACCTCCAAATTGAAAGTGGACTTCGACCCACATGCTAAAATGGACCTTCTTTCACACCACCCCCTTTATTGAACAAATCTAGGATTGCAAAAAGTCATTGGGAACAACTTGCCTTGTTTGCCCTTCCAAATAGCATTCTTCCAGGGGAAGTCCGGCCCTTGGGGCCTAGGTCACCATTTTTCCTTCCAATGTTATTATTATCAAGTGTTAGAATTTTCTTAAATGAATATTGTGGATCTAACCTTGATTTGTAGGGATTTTTTTGAGGCTTCGTTCTCATGTTAATATTGCTAACTCTCGTCTCTTTGTGCAGGATTTATGGAATCTGGTGCAGAGGCCTCTGGGGCGGCCAAGGACAAAGGGAAAAGAACTACCAAAGCCCTTTGAGGCAAAGAAGATAAAGATCAGATGAAATATCAATTCCAGGGGCACCCTTGCATTCCAAGATCACAACTAGTTGGAAGGATATCACAAACACCAATATCGGACATGTTGATATTGATGATTTTACACAAAGAGTGAGAATAGACCCAAAGATAGATAATGCAAGATTGATCAGAAGCAGCGGACTTGCCAACGCTACAGGTTTTCTGTCCATGTTAGTGGCCCCCGAATTGGTAATGGCATGTCAAGAGGCATACCAACTTGAAACAAGGACCATCTAGGACAAGGATGGCAACGTCTTGGATGATATGTCCCCTCTCAGGATAACTAAAACCTTCCACATCCCTGCGTTTGAAAGCATGGAGACCCCAATCTTTTAGGAGTGCAAAGCATTATGGGATCAGGATCCTTTAAAATGCAAGAAACTGATCAACCAGTATTGGTTGAAAGACAAGCAGGGCAATGCTACCAAATTCCCTCAAGAGCTCTACTGCAGTGATTTCTTTGAGGACTATCATGACCTAATCACCCTACTAAGCAGAGTAAAGGGCCTTCCTGGTGCGACCTTCTTCCAGGAGTGGATGCTATATTTTGTTGAACAAATTCTTCGTGGGGATGACATTGCATTCTATCGGGGGAGATAATCAATAATTGATTTCATGAGCAATTCATTAATGTGAAGAAGACATCAAAGTTTTGCATGAAGTCCTACCTGGTCTATTTGCTTGCCGATCAGCAGCATTATAGTGGATTTTTTGTAATGCCCAATCAGGCGCCAGAAAGAGAGCTTAAACCCTATGAAAAATACCCTCAGCTATAGTACAAGAATTTCAAGAAGGACTATTGTAGGGGAAACAATGCTTTTACTGCCTACATCATTCAGTCGCTTGGAGGTGATTTTGAGAGAAGATTCTCTCACAGTGCTAGGGCCCTTCTCAAGAGCTACACCTTCCTATTCATACAATTTCCCAAGTTCACCTACATTCGCACCCAAGGATTCTTTGAAAGGCCAAACAAGCTACCCCGATATCCTAATGACCAGATTATACTGTTGGAACTAACTCAATAGCTCTGACACATACAAAACATTCTAAGCAGTAAGCATTTGGCAGGAACCCCTTATCCCCTCACACTCGGCTTGGGAATGTATGAAATTCATACTTCCCAATGCTTAGGCAATTTAGAGAAGGAGCTGGTTGAATACCACTTAAGACAGCATATAGCTCGGCCATGGATGGACCCATATAGTCACATTAGAAAGGCACTTGGACTATAGTATGCCCACCTCCACCACATTGAGGATTTTTGGGCTAATTGCAAAGATGACCTTGAAGTGCGGGTATGACATTATATGCGTATGACTACATACTTTGTGAAAAGGGTGAACTTGTGTCCGGTTCTAGATCAGCTTGAAGAGGAGGAGAGCATAGTGATCGACCCAAGGTATAGTGCCATTGCAAATCTTTCATTGACTTTAATTGATTGGAATGAGCTAGAGGTTGATGACCTCAACATTCTTACCAAGCCTGTTGAGACTCGAAAAAGGGCATGGATCGATGGGCAGGTCGCTCAACTAAAGCAACAAGGAGTCACCTTGACATTCAAGGGGCTCGAAAGTGAGCCAAGTGGTTCTGATGGTGGGATGACTACCACTACAACTGGAGAAACATCCAAATCCCCACCATCTGTCAAGTCGAGGAAGAGAAAGGAGGTTCATGAGTAGCAACCTAACCCAAAAGTGTACGCTAGAAAGGCCTCGGAGGGCAATCCTCCTAAGAAGAATAGAAGAATGAGCAATGTCACTAAGATGCCAATAATACTTGAAGATCCACTCCATGAGGGTGAGGAGATGGAGGCTGACCCATTAAGGTCTCCACCCACTTCATCTATTGCTATAATCGTTGCTTCTATTGCCACCATCCCACCCACTTCACATGCAATAGTCGCTTCCTCTCTGCCCGCGGTGGACATTGTTGTCCACCTCGCCTCCACTTATCCAATCACGTGAGTCATATCAATGGATTCATCATCCACCACAACCTCACCAATCTCATCATCCTCCATGTCTCCTTCCCTTCCACCCACTTCATCTGCTGCTATGATGCCTGCTCTCCCTCTCCCGGAGTCCTTTGGCAAGTATATGCAAATGTGCCATCTTAACTTTTGGAAATGATTGCAAATCCAATGGTGCAAGCTGCAATCGCCCAGGTAATGGTTAATGCCCTAGCTCTCTCTCCTATGGAACCACCTAGAATAAAGGCTACAATACAAATATCAGATGAGCTCAAATGACGACCACTGGAGGAAGCCGAGAGGCTAGAAGATGAGGAATTTAAGTATCATGAGCATCCAATATATGAATACTGAGTGATTGATGAGGTGGCCTATGAGTCTTCCAATGAGGACAGCGAGGGTCTAGGGATAGACTTAATCCAAGGAAAAACTGATCCAAAGCTCGATGTGGAGTGGAACAAGCAACTCAAGGAGATCGAGGACAAAGAGGTTGAAGGACAACCTATGGTTGAAGAAAGAGTTTCTGCTCCAGAGACTAAGGGTAGTAGGTCTCGTACGGAAGGACATGATCAAACCCCAGAGCTTGATGAAGAAACATCCTTCCACAAAGATGAACAAGAGGATAAGCCTGAGGAATGTGGGCATGAACAAGATGAAAAAGAAAAGGGTTTTGAAAGGGAAGACCACCCTGATAAGCAACTGCTCACCAAATCTCCTACCAAACGTATAATGCTCGTGCAAAATTCCGATGAGGAGAAAGAAGATACAAGAATTAAGCAGGAGGTCCTTAATGACAAAGCCATTGAACTTAGGGTGGAGGACAACAAATATCGACATGAATCACCTAAGGAAGGACCCCCAATGGCCAACTGGCTAGAAAGGTAGCTTGAAAAGAGAACTCCCGCCCTAAAGGATCTGAAAGCAAGATTGGAGGCAATACTGGCTAGAGTTCAAATTAGCACCAAGAAGGAGAAGAAGCCTAGAATCATATCAAAGGTAACGATGGATGCCTCCAGATCCAAGGCAGTGTAAATAGCTACATCGGTGGTTGGAGAACAAGGAATAAGCTATAACATCTCCACCATTGACTTGGGATTGGCCACCAGGGAAGAAAAGGTTGACCACCTCCAAGAATCAATCACCGCAGTGGTGCACCTTATCTAGCAGGATAAGGTTTCAAAGGAAGAGCTCAAGGCACAGGTGGTTGATCTGATGGCCTACATTCAATAATGGTTATCTCTAAATGAACACACTACCACATCATCCACCCTGCCATAGTTGTTGTCCCAGGAATAGATCAACAAGCTGGAAAGAAGGAGTAAGTTGGATAAGACTATGGAAAACTAGTTTCGATAGGTCTTGGACATTGGGAATACGAGCATCAATTTGGCTATCCAGACAACAAACAAGTTCCTAGAGGTTCAAATGTCTCTTGAAGGCATGAGGTGAATCTATGAAGAGTTCCCAAAGAAGTATAAGGTTGCCTACCCGAAAATCAAGGCTATCCTCATACTACCAAGTGAGGTTTGGGAAAAGGACCTTGCCTTCAAGGATGATGACCATTGGTTAATGGATGTGTGGAAGTGGGACTTTGATCACCGAAAGGGGAGGCTGGAACAGATCCTAGAACGAGTAATTTTGGATATTGAATGGGCCAAGGAGGCCAGAGGAGATTGTGTTAGATACCTCAAGTTGATGATAGTGTATGAGATGTCTGCTGTCAAGATCAATCCGGAAATCATAAAGCCTCACTTTTGAAATAGAATTGAAGATGGAATGTCAGTCGAAGTTACTATAGATTTTATGAGCTTCGTTGCTCGGGCTTTTGCCCAGCCTGAGCCTTTCAAGGACCACACTACCAAGTATGATGAGGACTGGGAAAAGCTCGTTAACAATTCCAAGGAATGGAGTTACCAAGTGCTAAAGTCTGACATAATTGAGGTTGACAAGCTTCGACCAGTGATCTTGAGATTCATGGAGTATGCAACTTTGAAGAAATGGGAAGGCAACCTTGTTATTGATGAATAATTTCTAAAAGAATAGCTGTAGCAAAGAGTAATTAAGAAAAAGATGAAAATGCTACAGTGTTGCCACTAGAAGACAAAACAGGGAAGAGACAAAGGATGTAATATATTTGGGGGTAGGTGAAACCCTATTGTAAAGTGAATCTTGGCCACAAAATAGAATTTAATCTTGGCCACTCATTTGTTTTTTGGAAACTATAAATAGGGGTCTCCTCCTCTCATTTTAAGAGAGTTGAGTTGTTGTAAAGACATGTTGCAGAAATTGCAATAGAAATACCGTGATTGTGGTGTATGTCTCGACTTCTTCCCATGTTTCATGATTCTTCTCCCACAAGTTAAGATTCTAGTTTGAGTTACTTTGATGTTCTAATTTACTTTTTAGCTATCCTTGGTAGATTTAGCAATGTTGTCTTTGGTTGTGAAGATTCTTGTTGTCTGTATGCTTTTCTTGTCCACACTTTTAGTCATTTGTTGTTGGTAGGTGACTATGCAAAGTTAGTGTAGACTCTGATTTTATAGTTGCTCTTTAAACTTTATCTTTATTCACATCTATCTGGTGAATGAATGATGAAACGTCTGTAGTCCTTAGAAGATAGCATATATTTCATGGCATTGTGAAACTTCTGATTAAGTGAAATTCTATTTTAAGGAAACTGTCCATAGCAGAAAACTCCATGATCACTGTTCATCAGTAGTTGTAGGTCCATGAACCTTCTCTCTTCCCTGCCCCTTTTCCTTTTTAAAGAACTAACCTATGCTAAGGTTCATTACACATTGTAAAGCCAAATTCAACGATAAGATGGAGTTCAAGACTGTTATTTGAACCTACAGCAAAAGTGCAGTAATTTCCTATCCAAAGAACTCTATTCACAGACTCGATTCTCCTACAACTTTGGTTCATGTAAGACCTCCTTGTGATTCTAGAAAATCACATCATAAATCAACTGATATATTCCAAGCACCATCATGACCTGACATCCGAGAGACCTTGGGATAGTGTTCTGCAATCTGATTGTGGAAGATTGTCTTTCAAGAGAGGTGATGCGCCTACGCATCACCTATGTTGAGAGGTGCATAAAAACACATCAAAAAAATTGGCGCTAGAAGGAGGACCTTTTGGAAACATATCTGGATCAAATCGGGTCTTTCTCCCCTGAGATATTTCACTAAATTTTGAGGTCCACGCCAAACAAAGGGGAATTTTAGGAATTACCGCCCCCTATCTGAGCTAAAAGAGCTAAACAAAGGGAACCATCTATCTCCAATTCATGAGACCAGCTCATTTCTCTTTCACCTTTGTCTTCTCCACTATCTTTGGTAGTACCATCTTCCATCTTTCCGCTCTGAGCAACCTTCTAGGTTACCACTTTTTTTGGGTTGAACATTGCCTTTCAACCAAACACAGTTCCAAACCCTGTTGCTGTCTCGTTAACTACTGTTGTCCCTTTATAGCCACCAGTCAAAATGGCACAACTGCCTCCACCACCTCATCCCATGGCATGGTTGGGTGTTAACCCATCCCCTTTGGCCTTCAATTTCTATCATGATATTCAAAAGAATCCTGAAATCTTCTACACTAAATTCAATGCCCGAGACCCACAGAGGACTGTAGAGGAACATGTAAGGATTTTTGAAATCACTTTGAAGACTATGCAGATTATATATGAGGACATGGCTTGTAGACTCTTTCCCTACTCTCTCAGAGAGGAGGCATTCTACTGGTACGTCAACTTGCTCATCGGAAAAATCAATACATGGGACCTTCTGAAGAATTCTTTCCTATAGAAGTTCAAGACCCCGATCAGCCCTGTAGATTTGTACCAACACTTCATGTTGATTCAAAGGGAGATCAATGAACCGATCAGCTCATTTAATGATCATTTCCACAGAGTATACACTCGACTGTAGGCCTTGTACATTTTCAATGACGTTGTTGTTTTTCCTATTTGTTATGCAACATTGGACAACCTTACATTAGCTTTGGTAAAAAGGATACGACCATTGCCTGCCAGGTTGGTAGATGCATACGGTGAGGCCATTATTGCTAGCACAGATTTGGGGTAGAACATTTCTTTTCCACTACCTTCTCTCAAGCAAATGACACATCCAACGTAGATTCAAGGGCTTACTCGAGCCTTGCAGCATCAGACACCCCTACTGAATCCCATACCACAACTACCTATGGTTTCGCACCTTGGGCATCGGATGAATCAAGCACCTCCGGTCCCTCACTACTTGTTGCCCCAGCAATAGAATCCCCATCCTTAGTCGTCCCAGGTGTCAGTGTATCTCCGAGCATCTGAATTCCCACCTGCTCATTAAAATTAGCCGGTTGCAAAACCTGTGTTCCTCCAGAATTCAGATTTATAGCCGAACAATACTGAAAAGGACCGGATTGATGAGCTCATAGAGATGATCAAGAAAATGTCCACCGAGATGACACACTTAAGGAATCAGAACAACTAGTTGCAAGCATCACAAAAGAGCATCCAAGCCAATCTCAATCATGACAATCAAGATCATCATGAAGTTTAGGACAGTTGGGATGCCAGTACTTTATTTGGCCAAAAGTATGACAGGAATCAGAGTTTGGGTCAGAACTTTGACAAAAGGCCTTTCCAAAGGAAAAGTTAGAAATGGAATACAAGACCCAACAATGGTGGTATTCCCACACCCCTTGATTAGCCTAATAGTAATTAGAACACTACAAGTGGAGTTTACTTGGCTGAGGTCGTTTTATCTGGTTGATGTCGCATACACAAAACAAGTCGACACTCTAGCTGGATTGTTCGAAATTCCAAACTGATGCCGACATCTTCTAGGTTGAGGTCCAGAATGCTGTGGACAATTCGAGGTGGAGAGACATCATCCCATTTGACCCGTATGACTCTTTTGTGTTGGTGGTGAATCAGGCTCCTTTCCCAAAAGTTGAGTGCAATACACCAGAGTAGGGGGGCGCCAACTTGAGCAACAATGATAAAGTGGAAGAGGTAAGTTCTGAAAGTCCTTTCGCTCAACTTTTCGATTCAGTAGATAATGGTCCTAAAGAGGATGGAGAAGAGCCTATGGAAGATGAAGTCCAAATGTTTCACCAACAGACTACCCCTTACAACCTTAGGAATAGACAGGTCGGCGGTCATGCTGGAGGTCCTTTTACAACCCCCACTCTGTCTAATAATTTCAGCACCCCTCTTGATCCAAATGCAAGCAATAACCTAAGATCTCCCCATACACCTACACGGTTTCTCAACAAGAACAAACAACAGAACCATAGCCAAATCCAACCCACTAGCTCCTCCTAAAATATCACCAGCTCCTTCCAAAATGTTTCCTATGATCAGGAAGTTGAGCAGATGGGGGAGTATATTGCTAAGGAATTTTAAAAGGTGAAGCTAAGTATGTCTGCCTTTGATCTACTAAAGGTGTCAGCCGTCAGAAATTCCTTTTTCAGAATGATAAATGGGACTCCACTAGTTGGGTCAACTCAAGAAGTTCCAGCTAGGAGGGTTTCCTTCGAGGATCAACAAAATGAACTGGTCGTTAAATAGGTCTTCAACAATAAGGTTGACCCACTTTCAAGTCAACAAGCAAACAAGAAATCCAACAAAGAACTAATTAGACACTAACCCAAAGTAGGGGAAATGAGAAGGACAAAGGCCATGTCACCCAAGTGGACATTTCCGAAGGATTGTTTCAAGGGAAATTCAAAACTCCTCCCTTCCTGACCACCATCCGTGTGTTTGGGAAGAACCTCCATAACTGCCTACTGGATTCAGGAGCTTCTACCAATTTCATGCCCCTGAGCATGTGCAAGGCACTCAAAATAATGCCAACTCCCTCCCAGCATAAGGTAACACAGCTTGACAAGACTGAGTTCAGCATAGTGGGAGAGATTAACAGAATACCTATGCAAATTGTTGCTGATCCCAAGATCCAACAGACTATCGATATTCAAGTAGTTGATATCCCAAATACGTATGGTATAATCATAGGAAGGGATTTCACAAGAGCATTGAATGGGTATGTTGCAACTGACTTCTCACATTTTTGGTTACCATGGAAAGAAATGCCCAATCAGATTCAGATCAATCAAGAGCCACAGATGAGATTCATGATCACCGAATACAACAACATGAACGTGGTGTTAGTTGCATAAATAGATTTGGGGAATTATTCCCCAGTATCATCTTTGAATGAGTAGGAATTCCTTAAAAAAGAGGGAAAAAGTGAGGTTTTCCTCGTATTATGCAGCCCACCTGCTAATCTAGCCAATACCTCTCAAAGCATTGAAGTGCTGATAGAATCCGATGATGAAGAATCAGGAGAGGGTGACAATCTTGGATTGCTGGATGGTTTCCATGATTTCATGGAAAGGTTTGTACAAGATCGGCTTAGTTTGGGAGCCCGAATGAACTTTCAGGAACTCTTAGTGCCTAATTGGTGTAGGGTACATAATGTTGCCCATTTAGAGTTTGACTGTTGTTTGTGTCAAACAATAGTTGAACATGTTAGAAGACAAACCACTCTGAAGGATAAATCTGGGTCAGCACCGCCTGAACAAACACGTTCTTCCCCTACACCTCCCCAAAATGTTACTAAAATGAGGGCCCCATCGAAGGTGAAAGTCGGGTCTGTTGATTCTGCATTCCAGGATTCTCCTAGATTTTGGACATTGCTCTTTGACGGGTCCAAATCTAAGCATGGGGCTGGAGCAGGTTTTGAATTAATCAGTCCCAGAGGTAAGTCATACTTTTTTGCTCGTAGACTTCAATTTTATTGCACCAATAATGTATCAGAATATGAGGCCTTGGTCTTGGGACTCCTTCTGGCATTAAGAAAAGGTGTTGAAATGCTCCAAGTGTTGGGGGATTCGGAGTTGGTCATAAAGAAAGTTAGGAAGCTCTATTCCTCTTATGATCGAAGACTCACCAACTACAGGCACCGGGTATGGGATCTACTAGAAGGATTGGATGCATTCAATATCCAATTGATCCCGCATTCCCAAAATCATACTGCCAATGCATTAGCACAAGCAGCAAGCATGCTACAACCACTATCCTTATCTGGCCTCAAAAGATTCATAGTGGAACTCACCTCCATCCCATCAATTCCAGACAATGTAGCCAATTTCCAGGTATTCAATGATGACAAACACATCTTGGATTTTATCACCAGTTCAGATGTGTTTGCTACCTAGATAATCAACGAAGTTGAACCTCAAGAGGCTGACCTAGATATAGAGGGGATCATCAACCTAAAGACCAATACCATCCCTAGGGGTGTGGTCCAATTAGAGTGAATATTTGACTTGGATCAGATCATAGATCAAGATCAGCAGGCTAACAAAGATACCATTAGTGGCCAGTGTGAGACCTACAACCTCGAAATGGCTAGGAATGCTAAGAACGTGTTTATTGGTAAGGTGTGTGCTCCTGAGGAAAGAAAGGGTATAATTGAGGCTCTGTAGAAGTACCATGACATCATCACCTGGAGCTACGAGGATCTCAAAACATATGATACCTCAATTATCACCCACACCATCCCTCTCAGACCAGATGCAAAGCCATTTCAACAGCGGCAGCGTCCTGTCAATGCTTTGTTGGAACCAATAATATACAAAGAAGTAAAAAAGATGTTATCGGATAGGATCATATTTTCGGTTAGACATTCCACATGGGCAGAAAATTTGGTTCTTTTTAGAACAAAAAATGGGGAAATCAGATTGTGCGTCGACTTCCGCAACCTGAACCAAGCCTCAGAGAAGGATAACTATCCTGTACCCTCATTAGATGAAGTGTTGCAGATAGTAAACGACTCCTAGATGGATATTCAAGGTACAATATGAAGATTGACATAAAATGGCGTTCACCACCAAATGGGGAACCTTCACTTATAGAAAAATGTCATTCAGACTAATCAATTTTTGTGCTACCTTCCAATGCGCCATGGATATTACTTTCAAGGACCTGATCAGAAAGTGCATAATCATCTACATGGATGATTTGATAGTGTTCTCAAAGTAGTGGGGTAATCATGTCACTGACCTATGCAAAGTCTTTCAGAGATGCCGCGAATTTGGGGTCTCCCTTAATCCAAAGAATTTTATCTTCGGTGTCACTGAAGGGAAGCTTTTTGGACATGTCCTCTCAGAGAGGGGAATTTCTATCGACCCCGAGCATATCCAATCAATCATGAAGATTCAACTTCTAGGCAGCAAAAATGAATTAAAATCTTTTTCAGAAAGATCAACTTTGTTTGTAATTTTATCATAGGCTTCTTGGAAATCTTCAAACCACTCAATGCTATGCTAAAGAAGGACACCAAGGTTGAGTGGACCCCAGAAGCAAAGCAAGCTTTTGGGAAAATTAAGAAGGAAATCAATAATGCACCTATGCTGGTCAGCCCCAACTACTTGAAGCCCTTCTACATATATTCATTCACCTCAGATAATTCGTGTCTCAGTATTTTGACACAGAAGGATGACGAGGGGAGTGAACATACGATTTCCTTCATGAGTACCCCTTTGAAAGATGGCGAGCTACGTTATACCAATGCCAAAAAATAAGCCTATGCCCTTGTTATGGGGGTCAAGAAGTTCAGGCATTATATCTTGTGCAACAAATTTTTTGCTATAGTTCCTGACCCCGCGGTGAAGACATTGCTCATGCAAAACAAGCTAGGAGAACGAAGAGAAAAATGGATCGCATTGTTGCAGGAGTACGATATGGAAATCTAGCCAATGAGGTTGGTTAGAGGGCAGGCACTTTCCAAATTGATGGTAGAAGTAGTTATTGAGGTTGGGCCTGAACTCACATTGCAACAATACCAGCTAGAAGATGTCTCTCCAGGGGAATGGTACGATGACATAGTGTATTATCTGTTGAATCATAAATGTTTGCCTCATCTACAGGGAGTCCAAAGGAAAGCCCTTAGATTGAAAAGCAATAGTTACATGTTGTAAGGTGTTGTATTGTATAAAAGAAACCATGAGGGTATCTACTTGAGATGCCTTGGTAAAGAAGAAGCTGAGCGGGTCCTCCGAGAATTCCATGATAAGTTCGAGACTGGTTACGGTTTTGATTTATCAAATGTGCATCAAATATTGAGAGCTACGTACTATTGGCCCATAGTTTTCAAGGATTCTCATGGTCATGTCCACACCTTCCACGTATGCCAGACCGTCGCCACCCGAGAAAAGAATGTTGTTGTCCCATTGCAACCTGTTTTGGAGGTAAGGTCATTCGTGCAGTGGGGTCTCGACTTCATTGGTCCAATAAGCCCTCCATCATCTGCTAGACACAGGTACATTCTCACTGCTTTTGATTACTATACTAGGTAGACATATGAAATCACTTGTAGGCAATGCACAACTGAAGTAGTAACTAATTTTCTGGAAAGTTTTATTTTAAATCACTTTGGTGTTCCTTATGCGTTGGTATGTGATAATGGTCCTGCATTTGCTTTGTTAAAATTCACGGGTTGGGCATTTGATTATGGTATTTCTCTTAAGTTTTCTTCCAATTATTATCCTCAAGGAAATGGTCTTGTTGAGTCAACCAACAAGAATTTGATCACTATGATCAAGAAGTTACTGGATAGGAATCCCAAAGACCGACATACCCAGCTTTATTTTTCCCTTTGGGCAGATCATACCCATCACAAGGTTGCCCTTGGAGATTCCCCTTACCACCTCGTTTATGACTTGGAGCCCATTTTCCCCATACATTTGAAAATCCCTACCCTCCAGTTCATCAATGATTTTTATGAAGGAGCAGACCGTAGAGAAGCTCACCTCACTAAGCTGCTACACCTAGAAGAAGTACGAGATCGTGCAATAGAAAATTTTGTCAAACATCAGGGTGTAGTCAAAAGATGCTTCAACCGCCGAGCCAAAATTAAGGCCTTCCATATTTATGATCTGGTCCTTTATTGGGACAAGGCCCATGAAAAGAAAGGGGGACATAACAAATTCAACAAGCTTTGGCTTGGCCCCTTTCAGATTGCTGAAATCTTTGAAGATAATGCTTTTTGTTTAAAGACTTTGACTGGTGAAGATGTCTCATTACCTGTCAATGGGTAGCACCTTAAACATTACTTCCAGGCCTGAGCTCTTCTAGATATGTTCGTGTAAATACCTATACATAGGTTAGGATAGGTTCCCCTGCTTTGTCCTTTTGTTTTGTTTTGTTTTGCCCGTTTACCATCTATTTTTGTTTTGACCTTGGAAGAGTCTCCTTGTTCTGCTGTGGTGGTTGTGCTTGGCTCGATAAATGGTTTTCCCTACTGCCTGCTCTTGCGTCATTCTCTAGATAAGCCTTCACTCCCTATTACCAATCTCTGAAAGCCCCTAAGCATTAGTTTTCCCCTTTCGAACTTTGAAATAATCTAGGATGGTGTCCCGCTTGAATTTCCTGCGTCTATCATGGAACACACAGAAACACACTTTAAAATTTCTGAAGAATCGTATGGTGATTACTAAGAAGGCTAGATAAGTGAAAAATCTAAATTTTTCTCTAGTGACCACTATGATTCCCAAGCCCATAGTGAGCTTTGATGCTTACACGATTGAGCAGAAAGAAAAAGAAAGTGCTACAAAGAAAATATCAAATGAAAAGAATAGACAATATAAAGACAACAACCATATGGGTGTGTGGATATCTCTACCAGGGCTATGGATGCCTAGTTGGCAGTAGAGCTATGTTCGTGGGGTCACAACGGCAACGTCGTCGAGGCTATGGATGCCTGACTGGCAGCAGAGCAATGTTCAGGTTTCTTTTGGGGTCGGGCGAACTACATAGCTTCTCCTTCCCAATCAGAAATTGTCCATGTTGTCTCTGAGGAAAGGAAATGAACTCACCATGCACCCACTTCCATGATAATTTCGCGGTGTGATTCGATCTCACCTTCCTTAACTTGTTCTTAGTTTAGCCTTGGAAATCAACTTTGTTGTGTGAAACTAGAGATCATGGGTTTGGAATGAATTTTTATCTTTAGAACATCGAGAGCATTCTCCCAGCGGAATTTCCATTTGTTGTGCCTTTAGCACACATGCTCCATTTGGAATAGGGACCCTCTCTTTCCTTTTGGCTTGCTGGGTCCTTTTTGCTATGCCTCATTTTGTGTGCCCCATTTTGGCATCCTTGATGGTCAACACGTTCTCAAAAGTCTCATTTAGGGTTGATCAAATTTTCCCCCTTTGAAAAATTATAAGTCTTAAGCCCTTTTGGGTTTTCTCTATCAATTGGCCTTTCTAACGTCCGTGGGACCCTTCGAGCCCGGACCCTCGGGTTTCCCTTTGCGGGTTTCTCTTTTGGTTTCATCATTTCATATGGCCAACGGTTGGTGTCTTCCCAGCATTCGGACCTTGGTGCTCTGATAGCTATCTGAATCACTTGTTAAAACCTGGCAATTGCACCCGTGTCTTTCCAGACCTCGGACCCTTAAGTCCTATTCCTCATTTGGATTACCTTGGTAGATTTTCAAGTGGTTGTGCCTTGACGTCTTTCTGGACCTTGGAGCCCAATTCTCCCACCGCCATCCCAAAATTTGAATTCACCTACCCAAAGGCCATCGTACCAGCATTTATTAGGGGGTATTAATTACACTTAAGGCTATTTAAATGGCTTTGACCTATCATTTTCACATGTCAGAAATAAATTTGAAGTGTTGTGTGACCCCAACAATCTCCTCCTTTGTGCCTGGATTTCAGCTTCGTCATTCTTTGAGGATTCAGCAACTTGCTTCCTCAGAACACCGAGGTAGGATCATCATTCGAACATCCTTTTCCTTTTCTGGGCTTCATGAAGTTAAAACATGAAGTAATAAAGTTAAAAAACTATAAGTTTGGTAGGGGAGAACGTTTGCTCAAAAACCCACAAATTAAAAAATCATAAAACACCCCCGAGATCATCAAAATCCAATTTTTGAGTAATGTCATCCCCTTGTTGTTCTTCGGGATAGGCAACTGCACCCTCCGAGCTCAAGCCTCTCTCCAGTCACGGTTTTCACTTAACAGAAAAAATTGATCAGACGACGAAGCTAACTCCAAACTCTAGATTTCTGTCCCCGAAATTCCTTGTCCATTTCGTTGTTTCTCAACAGTGGCCTCCTAACGACCTTCTGGACCTCAGACCCTGACCCTCCGAAGTCCATCAAAATCTTGCAACAAAATTGAACTCCGAAGTTGTCCTCGGACCTCGGCCCCCGAACTTCCATCCTCATGCCGTCGTCTCTACTTCGCTGTTTCGAACGGCTGTCGCTGGATGTCTTTCCGGTTCTCGGGCCTCGATCCCCCTTTCGCTCCACATGATTTCAACATGGAAAATGAAACATCCAAACTTTGCTCAAACCCCGACCTTCGAAATTCCATCACCAAAATTATTTGTTCCTTTCGCCATCCCGAACAACCAAACCTATCCGCCTTTCCGGACACCGGGCCTCGAACCTCAATCCACCTCTGGAAGTTTTGCCAACTGCCAAGCCTGCCTAGGGTTTGATCTTCCAGACTTCCATCTCCAGAATTATGTTCATGTTTCATTGCTTCGCATGGCTATCCCCAGCCTGCTTCTTGACCCCTATGACCTGTGCTTCGAAGCCTGCCTCCTGGGATGTCATTTGCCCTGCGTTGTTTCAAACAGCCAACCTTGGACGTCTTTCCTACAGCTAAGGCCCGAATTCCAAAATGATGGCTCAAACGACCTCCAAATTGAAAGTGGACTTCGACCCATGTGCTAAAATGGACCTTCTTTCATGCCACCCCCTTTATTGAACAAATCCAGGATCGAGAAAATTCATTGGGAGCACCTTGCCTTGTTTTCCCTTCCAAACAACATTCTGCAAGTGGAAATTTGGCCCTTGGGGCCCGGGTCACCTGTTTGCCTCCCAATGTTATTATTATCAAGTGTTAGAATTTTCTTAAATGAATATTGTGGATCTAACATTGATTTGCAGGGATTTGTTTGAGGGTATGCTCTCATGTTAATGTTGCTAACTCCCATCTCTCTGTGCAAGATTTATGGAATCTGGTGCAGAGGCCTTTGGGGCAGCCAAGGACAAAGGGAAGAGAACCATGAAAGCCCCTTGAGGAAAAGGAGATAAAGATTAGATGAAATATCAATTCTAGGGGGAACCCTTGCATTCCAAGATCACAACTAGTTGGAAGGATATCACAGACACCAATATCGGACATGTCGATATTGATGATTTTACATGAAGAGTCAGAATAGACCCAAAGACAGATAATGCAAGATTGATCAAAAGCAGTGGACTTGCCAAGGCTACAGGTGTCTCGCCCGCCTTAGTGGCCCTCAAACTTGTAATGGCATGTCGAGAGGCATAACAACTTGAAACAAGGACCATCATTGACAAGGATGGCAACATCCTGGCTAATATTTCCCCTCTCAGGATAACTAAAACCTTCCACATCCTCACCTTCGAAAGCATGGAGACCCCAATATTTTAGGAGTACAAAGAATTATGCGATCAAGATCCTTTAAAATGAAAGAAACTGATCTACCAATATTGGTTGAAAGATAGGTGGGGTAGTGCTACCAAAGTCCCTCAAGAGCTCTACCGTAATGATTTATTCGAGGACTATCATGACTTGGTCACCCTACTAAGCAGAGTAATGGGCCTTCCTATTACGGCCTTCTTCCAGGATTGGATGAATTCTCTATGGGGATGAAACTGCATTCTATTGGGGGGAGATAATCGGCAATTGCTTTCATGAGAAATTCGTTAATGTGAAGAAGACATCAAATTTTTACATGACTTCCTACCTGGTCTATTTGTTTGTCAATCAGCAAAATTATAGTGGATTTTCTATAATTCCTAATGAGGCACTGGGAAGAGAGCTTAAACCCTATGACAAATACCCTTAGCTGTAGTACAGGAATTTCAAGAAGGACTATTGTAGGGTAAACGATGCTTTTACTGCCTACATTATTTGGTCACTTGGAGGTGATTTTGAGAGAAGAGTCTCTCACAGTGCTAGGGCCCTTCTCAAGCACTACGCCTTCCTATTCATACAATTTCCCAAGTTCAACTACATTCATGCCTAAGAATTCTTCAAAAAGCCGAACAAGCTGCCTCGGTATCCTAATGACTAGATTATACTATTCGAACTAACTCGATAGTTGTGACACATACACAACATTCTAAGCAGTAAGCATTTGGTGAGAACCCCTTATCCCCTCGCACTCTGCCAGGGAATGTATTAAATTCATAATTCCCAATGCTCAAACAATTTAGAGAAGGAGTTGGCTGAATACCACTTCAGACAACATACAGCTCGGCCTCAGATGGACCCATACGGTCACATTAGAAAGGCACTTGGACCAGAGTATGCCCACTGCCACCATGTTGAGGATTTTTGGGCTAATTCCAAAGATGACCTTGAAGTGCGGGTATGACATTATATGCATATGACTGCATACTTCATGAAAAGGGTGAACCTGTGTCTAGTTCCAGATCAACTTGAAGATGAGGAGAGCACAGTGATCGACCCAAGGTATAGTGCCATTGCAAATCTGTCATTGCCTTTAATTGATTGGAATGAGCTAGAGGTTGATGACCTCAACATTCTTACCAAGCTTGTTGAGGCTTAGACAAGGGCATGGATTGATGGGCAGGTTGCTCGACTAAAGCAATAATGAGTCACCTTGACATTCAGGGGGCTTGAAAGTGAGCCAAGTGGTTTTGATGGTGGGACGGCTACCACTACAACTAGAGAAACATCCAAATCCCCACCATCTATCAAGTTGAGGAAGAGAAAGGAGGTTGATGAGCAACAACCTAACCCAAAAGTGTACGCCAAAAAGGCCTTGGAGGGCGAGCCTCCTAAGAAGCATAGAAGAATGAGAAGCATCATTGAGATGCCAGTAATACCTAAAGATCCACTCCTCAAGGGTGAGGAGATGGAGGCTGACCCACCAAGCTCTCCACCCGCTTCATCTACTGCTGCAACCGTTGCTACTATTTCCACCATCCCACCCACTTCACATGCAATAGTTGCTTCCTCTTCGCCCGCGGTGGACATTGTTGTCCACCTCGCCTCCACTTCTCTGATCGTGCAGGTCATATCCGTGGATTCATCCTCCACCACAACCTCCATGTCTCCTTCCCTTCCACCCCGCTTCATCTGCTACTACAATGCCTGCTCTCCCTCTCCTAGAGTCCTTTGTCAAGTATATGCAAAATGTTCCATCTGAACTTTCGAGAATGCTTGGAAATCCAATGGTGCAAGCTGCAATCGCCCAGGCAATGGTTAATGCCCCCGCTCTCCCTCCTCCTATGGAACCACCTAGAATGGAGGCTACAATGCAAATATCAGATGAGCTCAAATGATGACAATTGCAGGTAGCTGAGAGGTTGGAAGATGAGGAATTGGAGTATCATGAGCATCCAATATATGAACATCAGGTGATCAATGAGGTGGCCTATGAGTCTTCTAGTGAGGACAACGAGGGTCTAGGGACGGACATAATCCAAGAAATAGCTGATCCAGAGCTCGACGTGGAGTGGAAAAAGAAACTCAAGGAGATCGAGGACAAAGAGGCTAAAGGACAACTTATGGTTGAAGAAAGAGTTGTTGCTCCAAAGATTGAGGGTAGTAGGTCTCCTACGGAAGGACATGATCAAACCCCAAAGCATGATGAAGAAACATCCTTCCACGAAGATGAACAAGAGTATAAGCCCAGGGAGTGTGGTCATGACCAATATGAAGAAGAAAAGGGTGTTGAAAGGGAAGACCACCCTGATAAGCAATTGCTCACCAAATCTCCTACCAAACGTATAATGCTCATGCAATATTCTGATGAGGAGAAAGAAGATACAAGAATTGAGCAGGAGGTATTAATGACAAAGCCATTGAACTTAGGGTGAAGGATAGAAAATATCGGTATGAATCACCCAAGGAAGGACCCCCAATGCTCGACTGGCTAGAAAGGTAGCTTGAAAAGAGAAATCTCACCCTAAAGGATCCGAAAGCAAGACTGAAGGCAATACTATCTAGAGCTCAGATTAGCATCAAGAAGGAGAAGAAGCCTAGAATCAGATCAAAGGTAACAATGGATGCCTCTGGATCCAGGGCAATACAAATATCTACATCGGTGGTTGGAGAACAAGGAATAGTCTATAACGTCTCCACCATTGACTTGGGAGTGGCCACTAGGGAACGAAAGGTTGACCACCTCCAAGAATCAGTCACCACAGTGGTGCACCTTATCCAGGAGGATAAGGTTTCAAAGAAAGAGCTCAAGGCACAAGTGTCTAATCTGATGGCCTACATTCAACAATGGTCATCTCTGGATGAACACCCTACCACATCATCTACCCCACCATAGTTGCTATCCCAGGAATAGATCAGCAAGATGGAAAGAAGGAGGAACTTGGATAAGACTACAAAAAACAGGTTCCAGCAGGTCTTGGACATTGGGAATACAGGCATCAATTTGGTTGTCCGGACAACAAACAAGTTCCTAGAGGTACAAACATCTCTTGAAGGCACGAGGTGAATCTGCGAAGAGTTCCCAAAGAATTATATGTTTTCCTACCCAAAAATTGAGGCTATCCTCGCACTGCCAAGTGAGGTTTTCGATAAGGACCTTGCCTTCAAGGATGATGACCATTGGTTAATGGATATGTGGAAGTGGGACTTTGATCATTGAAAGGGGAGGCTAGAACAGATCCTGGAATGAGTAATTCTAGATATTAAATGGGCCAAGGAGGTCAGAGGAGATCGTGTTAGATACCTCAAGTTGATGACAAGGTACGAGATGCCTACTGTCAAGATCAATCTGGAAAGCATAAAGCCTCACTTCCAAAATAGAAGGGAAGATGGGATGTCAGCCTAAGTTACCACATATTTTATGATATTCGATGTCTGGGATTTCGCCTAGTCTGAGCCTTTCAAGGAGCACGCTACCAAGTATGACGAGGACTGGGAAAAGCTCGTTAACAATTCCAAGGAGTGGAGTTACCGAGTGCTAAAGTCTGACATAATTGAGGTCGACAAGCTTTGGCCAATGATCTTGAGATTCATGGAGTATGTAGCTTTGAAGAAACAGGAAGGAAACCTTGTTATTGATGAAGAATTTCTAAAAGAATAGCTACAACAAAAAGAAATTAGCAAAAAGACGAAAATTCTATTGTGTTGCCACTAGAAGACAAAATAGGGAAAAGACAAAGGATGTATTTTAAAATGTAATATATTTGGGGGTAGGTGAAACCCTGTTGTAAAGTGAATCTTGGCCACACAATTGAATTGAATCCTGGCCACTCATTTTTTTTTTTTGGAAACTATAAATAGGGGTCTCCTCCTCTCATTTTAAGAGAGTTGAGTTGTTGTAAAGACATGCTATAGAAATTGCAATAGAAATACAGTGATTTTGGTGTATTTTTGGATTTCTTCCCATATATCATGGTTCTTCTCCCATAAGTTAAGATTCTAGTTTGAGCTACTTTTTTGTTCTAATTTCCTTTTTATCTATCCTTAATAGATTTAGTAATGTTGTCTTTGGTTGTGAAGATTCCTGCTGTGTGTATGCTTTTCTTGTCCACACTTTTAGTCATTTGCTATTGGTAAGTGATTGTGCAAAGTTAGTCTAGACTCTGATTTTATAGCTTCTCTTTAAACTTTATCTTTATTCACATCTATCTGGTGAATGAATGATGAAACATTTGCAGTCCTTAGAAGATAGCATATATTTCATGGGATTGTGAAACTTCTGATTAAGTGAAATTTTATTTTAAGGAAACTGTCCACAACAGAAACCTCCATGATCATTGTTCATCGGTAGTTGCAAGTCTAGGAACCTTCTCTCTTCCCTGCCCCTTTTCCTTTTTTTTAAGAAATAACCTATGCTAATGTTCATTGCACATTGTAAAGCCAAATTCAATGATAAGATGGAGTTGAAGACTGATGTTTGAACCTGCAGCAAAAGTGTAGTAATTTCCTATCCAAAGAACTATGTTCATAGATCTGATTCTCCTATAGCTTTGGTTCACGTAAGACAGCCTTGTGATTCTAGCAAATCACATCATAAATCAACTAATATATTCCAAGCACCGTCATAACCTGACATCCGAGAGACCTTGGGATAGTGTTATACAATTTGATTGTGGAAGATTGTCTTTCAAGAGAGGTGATGCACCTACGCATCGCCTGTGTTGAGAGGTGCATAAAAACACATCAACATCTTTCACATCTCATACCTAAAGAAGTATATACCAGGTGATAATCACATAATTGATTGGAATGATTTTTAGGTACAGGACCTTGGAGTGGTAACAATCAAGCCTCCCAAAATGCTCGGAACGTGTAACCTTCACTTGCATAATAGAGAGGTTTTGTATTGTAAAGTCCAATGGGACCAAAATGTGGAAGATTTTGCTACTTGGGAAGACTATGCAAAAATTGAGCAGAAGTTTCCACATGTCTTGCATGATTTTTTTTAATTATTGAAAAACAATGTTGTGTTTGTTTTGGTTATTCTATGTTGCTACATAAAATCATCAGGGATGATGATTCACAAGGGGGGGATATGTTACACCCTATTTTGTGTTTACCTATTTACTATTACTATGATTGGTTAAAATATTAAATATATGAATGTGTTTGCAATTTTGATTAGAAATCATGTTCTTGTACTTTGTTAAATTATATCATTGGGAAAGAAAAGAATGAATGTTAATTTGTTTAATATTATATTGAAATAAAGAAATAATGTTGATTGAATTTGATAAATTATATGATGCAAATGGTGGTATTGTGAACATATAACTACTATTGCAAATGTGTTAAGTTGAATCCAGATACAAGGATCAAGCCTCTGGAAGGAGGCGGAGTATCACTCAGGAGAAGGATTTGGTCCAGTAACTCTTAAACGAGGCCTAAAGTGAACTCTCACACACTCACATATAGAATGGTTAAGTCAAGGCGTAGTTTCAAGAAATTGGTAAGTCAATCCTTAGTATGGTTTGTTCACGTGTCAGATAGGTTGTGATCTCAAGTGAGAGTGTTTTGATTTGTGTTAAGTGTTTGGTATGTGTAAGCTCTTTCTTATATGTTCTTTATGTAATCAATTAGAAATATATATATATATATATATATTGAATGTATATATGTATAAATATGCATGTCAACGATAATCCCATGTACATGAGTTAATACATACATGATTATATGAAGGTAGACATACCTACACATGCTCATGGATAGATTGCTCATGGGCATGAGGGTATCGAATGGACAAACAGACATGTATATATATATGGATATATACATTAAATGTATATGTGACTATCGATAAGTTGGAAAGAATATGTGAATGATTGTATAAGTAAATATATATACATGATATATGCATATATACACACATTGACATATGTGTATGTATTTACATAATGGGACATTCATACATGTATATCAATCTATATGTATGTATATGTACATATGTATATAAATATATACATATAAAATTATGTTTATAAATGATAGCATAGAAATATGCATTCAAATACTAAATAATTTATTATTGATTGATCTTAATAAATATATATATACATATACATATATATAATAATAACTATATATATACACATATATAAAAATATATATAAATAAGTTTATACACTTTATAAAGCACTTGAATGAAATCATTATAGCGTTGTTATTAACATAGCGCATATAGGTATATAACACCCGCACCATGGGATAAATGTATCCAATGCATAAAGCATATCAAGTAAACATAGTTTGTAATGTGAATATATCACTGCAAGTGAATAATATGTATTAACATGAGAAGAAGACTCCCAAATGGGTGGTTAAGTCGATGTGCATGCATTAAGTCTATATACAAAAGTTGTTCCCCTATGCCTATTAAGTCTTCCCATATTGAAACTTGGTTTATAGGTACCCTTGATTAGAAGCTATTCCATATTTTCATTGAAAATTATATCTTTGCATGAAAATAACTAGTTGTCATTCTAGTTGGTGGAGGGCTTATACCTCTTAGTGGTGTAACCTATTGTGAATGTTTTTTTTTTTTTTTTTAAAAAGGGGGGAAATTTTTTATTGAAATAGGAAGATTAACAATACATAAGAATGAGGGAACCTGTAAGCTCCCACAAGGGAAAACCCAGAACATCAAGCACAAACAAGACCACCAGCCCACCAACCATCAGCAATGACCCTCTCAAGTTCAAGAACATACTCAGGAGATAACTGTCTCCACCCCTCAATTCTCCAATCATCCCCATGCTCAGAACCCCACTTGGCCAAACAATTGGCTGCCCTATTCCACTCATGCAGAATGTGGACAAAAGACACCACTTCCAATGTAGAGCACCTCTGCAAAATCTGTCTAACCACCAATGTAATCTGCCAATTAACATCAACAACCCTTTTCTAAAGCAACAAATTAACAATAATCTGCGAATCAGATTCACAGATAACCTTACGCCAACCCAAGGTGCAAGCATGCTCAATAGCCCAAAGAATCACCAGCCCTTCCATAAGGTTGTTAGAATTTCGCCCCTTATGGATGGAGAAAAGAAAAATGACAGAACCATTACCATCTCTACCAATTCCACCAATACCAGCAGGCCCTGGGTTGCCTCTAGAGGAGCCATCAATATTAATCTTTAGAAACTCCATTGGAGGAGGCGTCCATCTGCCAACCCTTTGAACCTTCTTTTTCTCTCTCCTCCCTCTTCTAACATAGGAAAAGATTGGATTCAACCCCTGCACCCCCAATCTATTCACAATCTCATCATCACTTCTTTCCAATGGAAGGGCCACTTCGCATTTAGCTTCCACTGTCTCCTGGACCATACCAATAATTTTGTGCCAAACCCATTGAGCCATCATCTTTTCTCCATGAAAAATCCTATGATTCCTTTCCAACCATATTTGCCAAAGGATGAAGGTAGGACCAATGCTCCACAAAATCTGGAGAAAAGAGGCCTAGGAAAGGGCATTCCCAGATTACTCCAAAGCTCCACAAGAGAAGACGCATGAACACGTGAATGTTTCCAAACACCCCACCACCAATGCCAGAGCAACATAGAATAAGAACACCAGAAAATAAATGGGGAGAATCCCCCTCACTACAACCACACAACACACACATAGAGGGGCCTTGGAATCCCCGCTTACGAAGATTCTCCCAAGTCAAACATCTATTCCAAGCAAGAGTCCAGACAAAGCAATTACACTTGGGCCATGAAAACTTGTTCCACACTTGTTTCCACCAAGGGACCTCCACCCCCCAAACTTATGAGAAAGAAACTCCTGATAACCACTAGCCACAATAAAAACACCCTTAGGGTTCGGGCTCCAAGCTAGAATATCCTTTTCCTTAAGGGAGTTGCATTGTCTACCAGCCAAGATATTCTGAAGCACAATGCCATCCTCCTCCAACCCAGGAATAGGCCATTCACCAGGGTCCTTCAACCTAGCCACCTCCACCTTTCCACCAGGATCAAATTTCTTAAAATCACTCACTCTAGACCAGTCAGCCTCTAAAAAGCACTAAGACAGAGCCACAAAATTAGGTTACTTATGTAGGATAGGTGTGTAACCATCCCAAGAATCAGACCAAAACATAATCTCAGCCTCCTTATTACAAATCTAGAACAAGCCCTCCTTGATTAGCGCAACCCCTTTCTTAAGTGTTCCCCAAACCACCGAGCCTTTCCCTTCTAGAGGAAACCTAGGAAGCTCCTCCTTAAAAATCCCTAGAAGATACTTGTGGGATAAGATCCTAGCCCAGCTATGATCCTTCTCCACAAACCACCTCCAATAAATCTTTGCAGCCAATGCCAACCCGGACCAAGTCGCTTTTTGCAAACCAAGACCTCCCACCTGTCTTGGGCTACAAACAACATCCCACTTAACCAAGCTCCATTTAGATGAGGACAAGCTACCCGCCCATAAGAATTGTCTAGCCAGTGAGTCCATATCCTTCAGAAACCCAACAAGAGCAACCTGTAACATGCACCTATAAATAGGAAGAGCCTGTACCACATACTTCAGCAATAGAACATGCCCAACAAAGGACAACCATCGATGAGTCCAATGACTAACCTTCACATGAAACTTATCCAAGATATTATGCAAAGATTCTTTGGGGAGTCTACTGACAGAGATAGGAATACCCAGATAGGTTAAAGGGAGAGAACCAATCTGAAACCTCAAGATACGAGAAATCCTGTGTTGAATAGGCTACGGAGTATTAAAGAAGAAAATGGAGGATTTATCTTCATTAATCCTTTGGCCAATAGTAGCAAGATATATATCCAAGGCCTTACGTAGATTCAAAGCTTCTTTGATCTTGGCCAGCCCCATCAGAGCCGTATCATCCATAAATTGTAGGTGTGACTGTGGAGGCCATTCGTTTCCCCATTTCCACCCTTGAATCAAAGCCAGCTCCACATTACGTTTCACAAGTCTACCCAGACCTTCCGCCAAAAGAATAAATAAGTAAGGAGAGAGAGGATCCCCCTAACGAAGACCCCTAGAGGCACTAAAAAGAGTGGTAGGCTCCCCATTAATCAACATCGAGAATGAAGTGGAGGTAACACAACTCAACATCCACTGAATCCATTCCTCAGCAAATCCAAAGGTAGTAAGAATTTTCTGCAAAAAGGACCACCTCACTCTATCATAAGCCTTCGCCATGTCAAGCTTGATGAACATAGCCTTTTCTTTTGAGGAATCCATCGAATGAATGGTCTCCTTAGCAATGATCACCCCATCTAAAATTTTACGGTCCTCCACAAAACCACTTTGTTCCTCAGAGATAAGCCCACTGATCCAACGCTTCAGCCTTTCAACTATCAGCCTGGAAATAATTTTATACACCACATTGCAAAGAGAAATGGGCCAAAGTTGACTCAGATGATCTGCCCCCTCACATTTGGAAATGAGAGCAAGGAAGTAGAGTTTAAAGCCCGAAGCATCTACTTGTTATTCTGAGACTCACACACCACCTCCAGCAAGTCCAACTTAATGATTTCCCAAAATTCTTGATAAAATTCAACTGGAAACCCATCAGGACCTGGGGCTTTTCCCTTCTTCACTTGAAAAATAATACCCTCTAATTCCTCTAGTGAGATATCTCACAAAAGATACTCATTCTTCTCCCTAGTGACCAAAGAGGGAATACAAGACAGAACTTGGTTTTCTTCCTTCGTAACATCCTGAGAGTCTTCACGAAATAAAGAAGCATAGAACTCTGAAGCTTATCTAGAAATATCCTACCAGGATGATAAATGCTCACCCCTGTCATTCACCAACACAGGCATAGAATTACCATGTCTCCTAGCCTTTATCGAGTTGAAGAAGAAGGCAGTTTTTATGTCACCCTCCTACAACCACTCAACTCTAGCCTTTTGCTTCCAAAAAAATTCCTCGTGCAACTCACACTCCTCCAAATCTCTTTGAGCCTAGGCTTCCTCCTTGAGTAAATCCTCAAAAAGACCACACTCCCTTATCTCATGAGTGATGACATTCAAGACAGCTTGAGCATCAACCTTAGCATGAAAAATATTGCCAAAGTACCACCTATTCCACCTTTTAAGTTGATATATTACAAATTCCAGCAGCTTAGAAAAGGAATACATGGCAGTGCCAAATGTAGATCTTCCCCTTCTCCACCACTTTGTCATATGCACCTGCAAAGAGGAATCTCTTAACCACATAAGCTGGAACTTGAAAGAAGGGGACCGAGCCACCCTAGTAGAAGAAGCTTAAAACTTAATAGGCCAGTGATTTGAGCCCCGCCAGTCCAAAATCTCAGAGCCAAAAGACAACCCTCTGCCAACCCATAAACAAGACACCAAGAAATGATCAAGTCTCTTAGAAATACAACTCTCCCCCAATGTCCTATTGTTCCAAGTAAACTTCCCATTCAGAGGCTTAATGTCAACCAGGTTCAATGCAGAAATGCTATCACAAAAAAGGAAGGTTGAGGGTTCCAATCTCGCAACACTACCCATCTTCTCATTTGTCTCAATAATAGCATTAAAATCCCCTCCAACAATCCAAAGGGAACAAAGGATTTAGGCTCCAAACATAACTAATATGAGACCACAATAACTTCTTACCAGGAAAATCAATAGGTGCGTAGATGTTTGAGAGAAGAATAGTTTCCCCCAACTCCAGACTTGAGACAACCACAAAGATGGAAGACTTGGAGGACATCCACCAAAGAGGATGAATCTTCAATGGATTCCATAGGAAAGCCACCCCACTAGCATTACCATGAGCCACAATACACTAGAAACTGCCTCGCACCCACAACTTAGGCATCACACCCAACATACCTTCCACCGATAACTTAGTTTCTTGAAGAAAAAGAACATCAGGAGAATGAGAATGCACCAAATCTTGAACAGATTTTTGTCGAGGGCCACTATTCAAGCCTCTTACATTCCAGGACAGGACATTCATTTTGAAGGGTTAGAGAAATGTGAATCAAGATTCTTTACAGACCTAGCCTCCACTTGAGCCTCGCCCATCAACTTTAATTTCTCCAAATCCTTCTTTCTCCCCGCTTTAGAATATTTCTCCACCACCCCTTTCTTTAGGTCCTTTTGAAGAATTCCCAATGAGGGAGAAGCCTTATTACCTTTTACCAAGCCTGCTCCCACTTTCTCCATAGGGTTGGATAGCCCCCCTCCCCCCAACTTCGTCTCCACTGAAGGCTCAACCATCTCATGAACTACCATACTCAAGACCAATTCCAACTAAATACCCCCAATCTCCTGAGAATTTTGGATGCACTCTGGTAAAATTCCTTCATGAACCCCTTCTAAGAAACCCTGATCCAAAATCAACAATCTCGGATTTACCTCCTAATGACCAAGATCATCAAGCACCTCAAATCTTTTACAAGAGTCTCTATCCTGGTGGTCCTTAATTGTCCTCTTTTGGCCTCGGTTCCTATTACGAGCCTTGGTCGGAATAAAACCCTGAGCATCCATAGCCTCACCTGGCTGGGGCTCCTTACCCTTGTCAACCTTTGAGGGATTGCAGGTAGGTTAAGCTGATGGACTCCTTGGAGATTTAAACTTTGGGCATCTTCTCTACAAATTCCCATATTCACAACAGAGACAACAATGAAAAGGAAAAGTCTCGTACTCAAGCTACTACACCCAAGAGCATGAACCCGCACGTATTTCCAAAGAGTCAGGGATAGGGTTATTTAAATCCATTTCAACACAAATACGAGAAAAGGTCATTACCTTTCTATCCTGAGTTTTTTGAGAAGGACCCACCAGCTTTCCCAACAATGAAGCAACTCGATGTAAAATATCATTTTGCCAAAATTCCACTGGAAATCTAGGGAGGCGAACCCAAATCAACACCCAATTCAGGAGCTCCTTCGAAGGATCAAAACCCGCATGTCATGGCTTAATGAATAGACCAACTTGGTTGTAGAAGTAAGGCCCACCTTCAAAAACTCTATTGTGATCCGCCATGCAATTAAATGTCACCATGAAGTAGTTGTTTGCTAACAACATTATTTCCATCTCACCCTCTAGGGACCAGGAACGATGAGCCCATGATTCCAGAAACTGGAGCGAAACCCTCATTCCCAAAAATTTGTAGAGCAAAGCATGTTTTGAGAAATACTCGATGTCCTCCGCAATTGATTCAGGTTGAATAACCAGCACCAGCCTTTCCTTGGAATGTTCAAGGCACCCATTTGTCTTCGAAATACGAGAACCACCAGCATGAACAGATCCATCATTACTTGGGTCATTTGAACACAAATTATTATTAAAAAAATTCAGAGAACAATTTGGAGGTGAGGCCCCAAAAGTAGCACAAAAATCCAAAGGGGATTTGACCCTTGATGACTCCCCCTGAGCCATGCAAACACAAGTCCCAAAACTTTGTGAAGAAAAACATAAAACCACACTAGTAGAGCCTGTACTATGTATGGATCGGACCAAAGGAGAGCCAAATCCCACTCAAAAGTGGTGGCCAAAAAAGAGAGCACATACAACAAGGAGACTCCGCCGAAAAGAAAACTTTCACCTCAGCCAAAACCCCCATGCCAGGAGGAGAGCACACCGAGAAAGAGACTCCACCCTTATCAACCAAACAAACACCACTTGTAAGAGAACAATGCCTAGGCTCAAGGAGTAGACAGAGAACAAGCATGCAAAGAGGGAAGAGCCCTCATGCATGTCGTGTCCACACATAGGGAACTATTACCTGCAACACCTTCGACATCGCCAACCGTAATCAACCTATTGTGAATGTTTGTCCCTTATGTTTAGGTGTCATTTTATTTGACATGGAGTGGAATGGAGGTAGTTTTGGCCCTCATCCTACTTCATGATTAGAAAACTAGTGGTTTTTTTATTAATAAAGGTATGATATATCCTAGTTGACATGCCTCTTGTAAATATTTCCTTTGGTGTTATGAGAATAATTGATTATGTTTAGGGAGAGGATCCAAGGTATATGATTCCCTTATTCTACCCTTTTGTTGATTTTATAATATAATATGATTGTGAGTTAGGACTCAATCATTGTAATGGTAAAGCACCACTCTCTTCTAGGTAATAATGGTGACTTTGTCACACAATTTGTAAGTCTTCCATTTGTACCACCTTTCTTGGAGAAAGGGTGATGTAATATAGTGTCATTGATGTCTCATATTTCATTTTTTTTGGCATAACATTGTGTACATAGCATGAAATACATGTCAATGTTGTATCTTCATTGTTGGAGTTGTTTGTCTATTGTCTTTTCTAAAAAAAATATTTACTTGACTAATGTCTTGGCTATTTGGCTTAGGGCATAACATAATTGTCCTAATCTTATGCCATCTTTTCATTCAAATATTCTGACAGTAGTTTCTTATAATTTTGCAACACTTATTTTCTTATCTCACCTATTTAACTTATCATCTTTACTAACCTTTTAAGTCCTTTAATTTTTTGAAGAATTTCCAACTTTTTAGGTCTCCTTTCATTAGCCCTTTCCTTACTCTAACCTTACCCCTTGCTTTTTTAGCTACCCAAATATTTTCAAAAGGCAATTTTGATCATCCCAAATATAATTTTTCTACACCCAACACTTAGTTCCTCTACTTTTACCCTGTCCTAACTCCTTGTTGTATTCATAATGTTATCCCATACTTTTGCAACACCAATTCCTTTAGAATATTTGTTATTATCACTCTCTCAACCTTGGTTTACCCTTAACCATACCTTGGTCCATCAAAATATTACTACATCCTCCAGTTTATTCCAACACCTTCATATCCATTTCCTAGATGCTTCACCACTTTATTTCTTACACGTCACCTTTGCCTAGTCCTACTATAACTTTCCTAACACCCAATTAACATTTCCCAACACTCTCTTTATTTTTACAACCATCAACCCCACCCATTATACTACCTTAGTGTACATTTCAGGTTTCTATATAACACCTCTTTAACTCATCCTAACATATTTTCATTTCTAAAAATATAATTGTAATACTTATACACTATTGTTTTGACTCATTATAAATACAACACTTGACACCAAATTTTCCCTATGTTTCTTTTCTTATCTCAACTATTTATCTTTTCCCCTTTCCCAACCTTTTAAAACCCTTCCATTTATATTATTATTACAATACCATTTTTTTATCCTAGCCTTAATTTGTCCTAAACACTTGCTTTTATATTTACTCAAACCCTTATAAAATCACTTTTTATTATCCCAACACTATTTTTTCTACACCTAACATCTAGTTCCTCTATTTTTACTTTATCCTCATTCGTTCTTATCTTCATAATATTATCCCAAACTTTTAAACACTGCTTCCCTTAGCATTTATCTTTATTTTCAACCTACCAACCTTAGTTTTTCCCTTATTCATACCTTACATACTCCATAGAAAATTTACAACAGCCCTCCACATTTTTATAACACCTTCATACACACTTCCTATACACTTCACTAATTCATCACTTTCACATTTTCTTGCTCCTCACCCTTAACTAGTCCTACTATAAATTTCACAAAATTCTATTTAAAATTTCCAAACACTCTCTTTATTTTTTTAAACATCAATCCCACCCCTTATACTACCTTATTGTACCTTTAAATTTATAACAATGCCTATTTACCTCATCCTAAAACCTTTATCTTTCTTTTCAAACATCCAATTCTAATTGTAATGCTAACCTCTAGATAGAACTTAGAATGGAATTCGAAATAAGACAATAGCATAAGCAATAAATTCAAAAGTTACCATAAACTCCATTGTGATTTAATTTTCTCCTTGATTAGTTGATATGTGGATGCTCATTTTCTTTAAGATGAAATTATTGACATGTACCTAGCACAAAGTGATGATTATTAGAATGAAGGAAAGAGTGCTTGCATTCAGAGAATTTTAGAAAGGGGGATGGATGGTCAAGATCTGATGGTGAGATTTATAGTGGAGGGTGGTTGATAGGATTTTTATAGGATCAAGGAGAGGAAGGAGGTTGGATATGGAGGTTGTTATATTATGAATGGCTATGATGAACTTACTAAATTTAGTAAATGGTTGTTAACATGAAGGAAATAAGGGACATGTGCATCTAGGAGAGCTATATTATTGGTATGGGTTGAGAGAATAATGGGACCATGAGTACAAGTGTTCGTAGGTTCCCTTTATTCTTGTAATGTGTCGAGGGAATATAGGAATAATTAAATAATATTATTTTTAATTATTTTAGCCATGTGTGAGATAAAAAATAAGTGGAATATGTAATTATATATTGATTTATTGAGAGGTGAGATGGAAAAATAGGATTAATTAAATAATATGATTATTTAATTAAGTGATGGACTTTAGGTGAAGTGGACTATACTAGGTGGTATGTTTTTTTTTATTAGGACTAGGTGAATGAATTGACTAAGTGATAGGAACTAGGTACACTAGGGAAATTTCTAAGTGTCTACATTTTTCCCCTCTTTGATACAATGCCACGAAAGTGGCATTGTGTCAAACAAGAATACAAATCAGATGGGATAAATTGAAGCTTTAATGGCAAGTTCCCCAATCACTTATGGATGATGATGGAAGTGATGCCCCTTCAAGAGAGCTATTGGGTGAAATGGAACCCATGAGGTCTCTTGAAAAGATAAAGTATGTGCCATGATGGATAAAAGAGGACTTGAGAGAAATCATGTTGGGATGATTTATTTGTCATGGATATAGACTTGATGATGGATAAGGATTGGGCATAATGATTGATGTTGCTAGGATAATAGAATTTAGATGATTAAATCTCACAAGGATGTAATGCAACCAAATGACACATGATTTGAGGTATGGATAAATAATAGGATAATGATAAAGGATAAATATAGATGATGGAAACATGCTTTCTTATTATTTTGATGAAAATGGGATCTTAGGTCTAATGCATAGATCACTAACATCAATAATTTTTCAAAAGAACATTAGGATGTAAATCAACAAGGGAATTAGATTGATCTTCAACCTCAAAGGTGAGTCTAATCAACCTTGGATCCGATCCTTTGATGCCTTGGAAAATTTATTAAAATTGATTCGCTTTTATTGACTTAATGAAACTATGTGACAAATCTAAAAATGTAACTTTTATGTAACAAAGAAACTAAAAAACTAAATTTCAACAACAAATCTAGAAATAGTAGAGTTTTTTTCACCTGTCATATAAATTTGGAGTTGAATTTCTAGGACTAAGTCTCCCAGGGTGCCTTTTTCCCAGTAAATGAATTTTATTTTTTTCTTCATATTCCTCAAATTTTTGATTAGAGGCTTCTTCCTTTTGGATCCCACTTTGGATCTTCATCAAATACTAAGATAATTGAGGTTTTATATCTTTCCAAGTCATAGAGTTTGAATGTAAAAATTATGAAAATGTCTTCAAACTTCCTCCAAGCTTCCTCAGATATATAACCTGCACATTCAAATAGAGAGGAAGGGTTGTGCCACATATGAGATTGCCTTGCTCAAACCTCGTGTTGGTTTTTCCACCTCCATAATGAAAAAATTGATGATAGAGATCTTATCCTTTTGAGGTATAGAGGCTAAATGATAAAAAATGATGAATCAACAATTTGGATGCATCTCACAACTCATATCTAATTCTTTGAAGGACTGAAGTCATGCACATCTCCTCAAGCCTTGATTTCAATTTGGCTTGAATTGATTTGAAGACCTACAAGTGTTAGTACTCACAAAACAATTGTATGCATAAACATGAACAAAATCACATAACACTTGACATGATGCTTTGACAATTAAATGTTGCAATGATCTTTCTCTTGATTTCTCTTGACTTGATAATAATTTCCCACAAATAAAATTCCAATAGTTGACATTTGACATTTTAAATTCAAATAATAAAGTGACAACTCTGACATATTAAAAATTGGAGTGAAAATAGCGGACAAATTCTCCTAGGGCACCCTTGTCTAGGCCCTATTTTATATGGTGTAAAGTTTCAGGAGAGAAATATTAAATGTCTACTTTGATTTTATTTATTTGATTCCTTGATAAATGTTAAAATGGGTGACATAATGCATAATTTTTGAAAAGGAACATAATTAAGTCCATGCACATAGAAGGGAGAAAAATCTAGTATGAAATTGTTAAGGATGACAATTTATGACACTATATTTAGCCCCTGCTTTAGTGAGAGCATGAGCTCATACTCACACTAAAGTAGAAATGTGTCAAGAGGGGTTAAATTATCCAAATATTGAAGAGATAGTATGGCAATGAATCTAGGAGGATGTGCAAGCCCCCAAGATTCAAGATCCTATGGCAAAACAGCATAAGGAAAAAGAAACACACATGTGAAGTGAAATTCAACATGACAAAGACAAAGCATACATGATGAAGACACATGACATACTTTAATGTGAACATCACATGAAAAAAACACAATGCAAAAACATAACATACAATAATCAAAAAATAAAAACACGTGGTTAGTACTAAACGGATTTGATTCAGTAAGGCAAAGAGACTTTAGTCTTAAATTTGTCTCAAATACAAAATTTCATGTATCTAATGTGTTATCTAAACAAAATGGTGCTCTCAAAAGGATGTTAAATCAATCATGAGTTACATAGATCTACTAGCTAGCAAGTTGTGTTATGTTAGGTTTCCATGCAATATGATTAGTTTCACAATGCTAGAAAGTTGTGTTATGCTAAGACACTCATGAAACACATGGATCCACTGGAAAGCAAGCTATGCTATGCTAGGTATCCATGTTAAAAAGGGTGCTCAAGTTCATGAATTGACAAGCTGCATTATTTCACATCCATGACTATCTTGCAAAATCTCGCTTTAGGGAGAACATAAAATTTAACGTCTAAGGGGATGAACAAAACTCAACTCAGGGGGGTGCATATATTTTAACATCCAAGGGGATAGACAAAATTCACCATATGGAGTGCATAAAATTTTAATGTCCAAGGAGATGAACAAAAATTACCTTAGGGGGTGCATAAAATTTAATGTCCAATGGGACAAATATCATAAAGCCACGCCTTAGGGGGTGTTATAAACAACACCACCACTAAAGGGGTATGTCAATAAGTCAAATCTCAAAATATGTCTATGAAATGGATAGGGATAATATATTCCCCCCTTAAAATATCAACATACTTTCTATGTTGGTATTTTAAGAAAGAAAAAGAATACACACCTTCAAAAATAGTTATCCTTACCCCCCAAGTGTGGAGATAAGGACAACCATGAAATAAACTATCATGTTGCTACCATGGAAAATATGGTTGCACTTAAGATTGTACCACCATGAATGTCAATGAGAAAATACATAAAGTTACAAATGTCACATAGTGAGAAGCAACACCATAGAATAAAGATCATTATTGCTTAGAAGGACTAGGTGCATCCATACATGTGATAGCACCACAATCACTAAGTTTTTGTATATTATTACTCAAGGCCTGGTATTTATTGGTAGAATGACCATGCACTTGATGATATGCACAAAATGAGTTAGTGATAAAATTTATTTCACATTTTTAGATGAAGAGTAATCAAGTGAGCTTTGAGAAGCCTTGACAAAATATGCTATTGCATAGTGGTAGGAGGCATTTTTTCTTTCTAAAGAAAATATTGTTCGCTTACCACAATATTTCATAAATATAGTAGATGATAAAGCATTAGATGAAGATAGAGATGAATGTTAGAAAACTAGACCCTGTTTAGAAATGTACAGTATAGACTTCACTTGATCCTTATCTTTTTATTCCATGTTTTCATTATATCCATTTTCAGAAAGAATTTTTTATTGAAGCCCATAACATCCTTCCAACTCAGATGAATAAATTGTATCTACATGATCCTAAGAAGAATTGGCTTTTTCCAGAGCATGAAAGTCCTTTTTAAGTTTTTAAAAGTTACGCATCTTCCCCTCATGAGGGATGGGAGTTAAAGATCCCCCATCACCATCATGGGGTGATGTTTTTGAATTTGTTGATCTAGAGCAAGATAAAACACAAGACTCTTTAGGTCTAGAATATGATATTTTATACTCTCCTATAAATGATTTTGTAAAATCTAATGAACCCTAATCATCACCAAAACATGTGTTTGAAGGGTAAGCAATATTATTATCATCATTTGACTCTTTGTACTTTTGTGCTGGGATTTTTGACTCCCTTTGAAACAAGGTGTAAAATATAATGACCTCTAGTCATCATCTAAGTGTTTTATTGTGGGTGGAAGAAAATCATGATTATCATCAACATGTAGATTTTATACCTTTGAAGTTGGAATCAAATAATTAAGAGAGTTGGAAGTGTTCTGATTATCTTGGACTTGTGAATTATAATTTTTTCATCTGCTTTAGCTCTATATATCTTGTTAGTAAATTCATACTTTATCTCATGATGAATATTATATGGGACTCCCTTCATGGCATGAATCCATGATTTACCTAGGAGAAGATTGTATAAAAGAGGTCTTGACATGATATGGATAGTGGTAGGCAAAACCACAAGTCCTACCTTAATGGGTAGTGTGATCACTCCTAATGGTTTCTTATTAACACTATCAAAGCTAAAAATATTAACATCATTAGGCTCTATAATATTCTTGTCCACACCAATTTTATCTAGAAGTTCAATGCTACAAACATTAAGACTCGATTCATTTTCTATGGGGGTACGCATAACCCTGACTTTATTAATGACCACCACTATCATTAGGGCTTCATGTTTATTTTGGATCTCAAGCGGGGGTAATTCATGTTGAGGGAATGTAATACCCAAATTTGTCATTTGCATATAATCAAGTAAGCTAGATACATCATTTAGTTTAAAAAAAATTGGGACACCAATCTTCTATGAAGCCTCTTGGAGCATCCTATGGTATGTAGGTGATGTTTCAATCAAATCCCAAAGGGAAATTTTGACTAGAGTATTACAAAGTTTCTCAACAAGATCATATTCTTTACCACTATGTTGAGGAATACTATGTGTGGGTGGAAGGTAGATTGAGGTAATGGGATGGATGTTGGAATTTTTTTTCTTTCTTATTATTTCATGTTATATATGTGAGAAACTATGTGACAACTTGGTTGTTGTCACACATGATTACTAGTCAGTTATTTTACAAAGTTTAGGATATAGCCAAGAGGTTTAGGAGGTCCTATAATGAGAGGTGACTTAGGAGGTCCAACAAATAGAGGAGTCTTAGGAGGTCTAATAATAGAGGAGTCTTAGGAGGTCTAATAATAGAGGAGTCTTAGGAGGTCCAATAAATAAAGGAGATTGAATAGCCATTTGTGCATTTGAATAACCTCAACTGATTTATCTACTTGTTGACGATCTAATGTCACCTTAGCATCTTCATCTATGCAATTCATCTTACTATATTTTAAAATAAATGTATCAATGATTTCATCCTCTTGTGCCACAATATCTTTCCAAGTAGGAGAGGTATTGGGAGAGAAACAAACAAGATTCTCAAGATTTTATCAAAGTCATTTTTTGGCCATTTTTGGGCCCCATGAATATTGTAATATGGTAAAAGCCTTATAATCACACTAATTATAAAATACCAAACTTGTAATATTTGGGGGTGATTTATAAGACTAGTGAAAAGGGGGGTGTATTGTGTGTATTATTTTTTGCATTCTCTTTACATTGCAACACAAACAACAATCTTCCTTTCTACTTAAAATGAATCAAGTAACAACTCATACTCTAACACCCTACAACTATTTCAATTGAAAATCTAAAACGAAAATCTACTTGAAAAAGTAATGATTGCATAGGATAACAATGTATCTTGAAATTAAACCATGTTTAATTATAAAATTCCTAAGTGGCATAATAATTGTGATGAAGCCTTTGAAACCTTGTGTATGTTTATCTCTCCATATTTACACTTTTATGTTGAATTTACCTCTATAAAAAATGAAGTGTGGACAACATTAGAGAATTTTTTTGGTAAGTAGGATGACATAAGAAGTAATAAATTAGAGAATGAGTTCATAGGGTTAATTCTTACATTTTTTACACTATTTAGGGCTTCTTCACTAAACTAAATTCCATAAGATTTCACTTGAATTAGCGTGGGATTAAGAAAAAAGATACACTATTGATTTTAATTATTCTCTCTAAACTTGGTCTAGACTATTTATTTATTGTTTCTAAATTTCATGTTACTAAAAGTGCCTTAGGATCCACCTACAAAATGCCTTCACTTGATGATTTTTCCATTGAACTCATAAAGGAGTAGGATAAGCTAGTTCAGATGGTAATTATAAAACCTTCTAAGTCTCATGCCTTGGTTTCAAATTAGGATACTAAACATAAAAGTTTAGGCGAAAAAAATAAGAAACATAAGAACCAATGAGAGAATAAATAGGATCATAAATTGATAGCCTCAAATTCGGCTTTCAAAACCTCTTCCTAAAAATATGAAAATTCTAAGAAGGAAAATATAATTGTTCCTTTTGTAAGAAATATAGTCATGATGAGCATAAGTGCTTGAAACAATAGCTCATATCACCCATATTCTTGAAAGTGGGATTCATTAAGAGAATCTTCAAATGATGAAGCCATTATTGCAATAGCTTCATGACTTGACACTTGGGTTGTTGACCTGGGTTCTTCTCACCACATTGTCAATACATAGGAAAGTTTCTCATCCTTGGAGCCATGTTCTAGCCATACATACTTATGGGTGATGATTCACCTAAGGAGGTTCTTGGGAGAGAATTTATTGATATTAGAAATGTAACATTTCATGATATTCTATGTGTATCTTCCTTGTAAAATAATATATTATCTATCTATATTTAATTCACTCTAGATACAATGGTCATCAATGAATCACATGGTGGGTCTATAATTACCATGGTAAAAGTTAATAACTAGTCTAGGTTCTATCACTTTTCTCACTTTTTCCTTGACTCTCCTTTGAAGAACTTGATTGTTAATTTAGATGAAGTGAGAAATTTGTGGCATCAACAATTTAACCACTTAAATTACCACTAATTACATTAGCTCAGTCAACATGACATGGTATTATGCTTACTTGCAATTATTTTTTACAATGTTTTTTTCAAGGTTGCATTCTTGGAAATAATCTAAAGTATAAGTTTGATAAGGATAAGTCTTGGAGAGATTCGTAGGTTTTAGAGTTAGAGCCTGATATATTTTGACCTTCTTTGATGATATTTCTAGGTACACCTTTATTTATTTTCTCAAACAAAGGTTTGAAGTATTTGAGTCATTTATGGACTTCAAAGCTCTTACAAAGAAAAAATCTAGGAAATCCATCAATATTCTACATAAAAATAATGGGAGAGAATATGGCAACCATAGGTTTGATAGGTTATTCTTTTGAAGGTATTGATCTACAACACATAGTTCCCTATAATCCTTAAAATAATGAAGTTATAGAATAAAAAATTGTTCCTTGAAAGAGATGGCTAATTGTATGACACACTCTTATTTTTGGCACCACCATATTGGGTGAAATTCATCAATCATGTGTGGTATATTCAAAACTATGTTTCTCATTGAGTTGTGAAGGGGGTAAATCCTTTCCAAGATTGGGCTATTCACAAACCCTCAATAAAACACCTTTGAGTGTTTGTCTCCCCCACATGGGCCGATATTCTAGTAGGAAAATTCAGGGTCGTGGATTCACAAAGAAATCCTTATGTATTTATTGTGTATGCATATATGGTGTCAAGAGCTACAGGATTCTTCATCCCACCACTCATGAGTTGTTAATTTTTAGGAGTATTCATGTTGAGGAGATTCCTACCAACTCTTCTCCATCCTTCATCATTTTGGAGACATTATGACATGATGATAGTTCTTTAAAGGATCTTAATCCTCCTAGTCATGATGATGATTCTTCTTCCTCCACTTCAAATGGTGATAATAACTATGAATATTTTCACCTTCTATGCCTATTCATCACTCAAAGGATACTCCTCTAGATTCTCTAGACTCTCAATTCTCTATGCCTCTTTGGGATCATCATAATTTATAGTTAGTAGGTGATTGGGTTCAAGATCCATCAAAAAAAAAGAATAAGGTCATGATTTCAACATGATCCACATCTCTCCATTGCTACAAATTCCAATCTACAGTCCTTTTGGGAATATTTTGGTATCTCGTAGTGGGATTTTTCTATGTAGGAAAAGTTAAATTTCTTGGAGAGGAACCACACTTAGGATCTTTTCCACATTCCTAAGAGTAGGAATTTTTTTGGCGCAAGAGGATCTATCAAAAAAATATAGTGGATTAGTTAGTTGGAAAACATAAGGCTCAGTTAGTTTCCAAAGGATTCTCCCAAGTTCTTAATATTGACTACGCTAACACTTTTACACCAAATTCCAAAATTAATTTCATCCAACTTGTTCTTTCTATAGCTACAACCCACTACATTGGGAAGTTCATTATATAGATGTGAAGAGTTATTCTCTTCATAGTGGCCTTTAGGATGAGATATTTATGGAGCAACCACAAGGGTTTATATAGATTACTCCATTTTTTTCATCTTTATAAGTATCTATGGCCTCAAATAGGCTCCTTAGACTTGGTACGCGAAGATGGACTCCCTCCTTTTGTCATTAAGATGTGACTCAATGCCACATGGATCGAAACATATATATTCTTTAGTAACATGATACTCTCACATTTTTTGTTCTCTATGTTGATGACTTGTTAATCTTAAGTAGTCACTCATCCACCATTTTGGCAATAAAAATTGCTCTTCATAATCAATTTTTGATGTCATATGTGGGATTAGTACACTACTTATTGGAGGTTAAGATTACTAATTCTTCTTTGGATATGTTTATTAAATATCCTAAATATTCACTTAATATACTCTCTAGATTTTACATGGGTGATTGCAATCCTACATTGACTCCATTTTTTAAGGGGTAAAACTTGAGGCTCAATGTCATTCAGCCTATCCTAATCTGTGGTTAGACAATATCACTAGCTCAAGCATATCATTAATATTTGCTACTATTGTTGCTTCTCTAGCTCCAAGATGATCACCTGCTACTTAGTCAATGGGTTAGCATAGGCCACTACCCATATAGCACATTTCTCTTAGTATAGGATATAGCAAATTTCTCTTAGTATAGGATATAGCACATTTCTCCTAGTATAGGGTGATGACTTAGGCTAGGCAGGGAAGGAAGGAATGTTGTGAGGTAATTGAATTGGATAAGCAATTGATGCTTCTATCTTTTCTACTGGTTATGTGGTTGGGACTGGGTCTGTATATAGCTATGTATCCAGATATGGGTATGAAACTACGGGTAATTCTGCTTCATCGACAGGATCTACCTATGCTCCTGTGAGTAGTGATGCTTACTTTGATGTTGATGCTAGGATAGATGTTGTTGCTCTCTATGCCTCTATCTTTGATACTTTCCTCACTGTAATCCTTGCAAAGGTAAGAGATTTTCCCTTGTTTCTAGGAGTGATGCAAGGGAAAATTCTACTGTATTACATTGAGATCCTCCAGGTGCATATCTAGTAGATCAATATCGAGATAAAGACCCAGTTGTAGAAGACATTGATTCTATTGGTTCTTATTAAATGAGTGAGTAAGGTGATTACATTCCTTCATAAAGGTGACATGGCTATAGATCCAATAGGTTCTTCCTTCTTCATTATATGCAATGCTCATCCCCATCCTTCGATAGCAGGTTTGAAATTTGTTCCCTTCAGGTAGTGTTGTAGTATCGAGGGCTCTCCCACCCACTATGTGCATTCCCATGCCTGATAGTGCCTTGTGTACTTACCCACCATAGAAATATTCAATGATGCATTAGTAGATTGATCTCAGTGGATTGAATGGATCAGTTCCTTTTCTAGTTCCTTCTCCAAATCTTTAGTCACCAATAGTTACAATTCCAGTCCCAAAATTCGTAGCTGACTCCCAAGTAAAAAATATTTCTCGATGGAAAAAGCACTGGTTGACTTAGAATCCATTGATGTTTACCCATAATACCTAGGGGTGGATGTAGTCCTAGGCATAGTAGTTTTAGTATTATCCTCCCACCCTGAAAAAATGACAATTATTAGTTACGACCAACCTCCCACCTAACCCATGGTAGAATAGTAGGGGCCTACCCACCTTGCATAGCCAAAAAAATTTCCCTCCCACAACAACTATATCCTCCTAAGTTCCAAGTTGGGTTGGGAATAATAGTAGGGGTCCACCCAACCAACTAAACTATAATAGATACACTAAACGACACGATAATGACCCATAGAATAGCAGGGGCTCGCCTAAGCCCGAGAAACAATAGTACAAGGAAACAATTCATCATTCCTTTCTCATCATCATTCTGGTGCTCTCATCTAGGGAAGCAAGTTGTTCTAGGCCCCTACTATTCTAAGGGTCCTAGCCATTGGGGGGTTATGTTCTCAAATCAATTTCTCAACAACATATCACGTATATAATTTTTTTGATTAAGTTGTGATTTTTCCTATTTGAGAACTCTTAAACCCACCAGAGCAGTTAGACTTCCCCTCCATTGAACACATTGGCATACATCTAGTATCAACCCCCCACAAGAGAGTTAGAGGGTAAACTACCAATGTTGTCGATGCTGACTCTACTTCTTGTCTCTCTGACTCCAAGAATCAATGCTAAAAATATCTCTTGAGAAGAACTATCAACTATAATTGAATTGGCTAATAACTGGTAGATGGTAGAACTCTAATTCCCGACCATCAAGCTATCATGAATTCTTCTCCTTAGTTTGCATTTTCCTTCATATACGTGATATCTCTCCTCCCGAACTACTAGTATCTATCATCCTAAACTAGTGATATCTATCCTCCCGAACTATCCTATTTCTATGGCATGAACTGGCCATAAATGGAAAAAAGGGTCCAAAGTGGGGGGTTGGTGGGGGGTTGCCAGATCAGCTGCCTTGCTACTTTTTTTATCCCCGCCAATAACTATTTCTTCCCACCCATCCCATATTGATATCAAGAATTTCCCTAAGTTTTTTTTATCTCCTCCCACCAACCATTTATTGAACCCCTAATTATTTAGGTGGCGGTAGAAATTGAACCCCCCATTAATTATTCGGCCTGTGGATAAAATTGTGAATTTTAGCGAGTTACTATAATTTGGAATTCCTCCCACTCTACCCCTACTACTATAGTTTTCTCCCACCCACCCTGCATAGGAAGGATAGTTTTATCTAGAGCTCGTTAAAACAATGGTTGCCCTAGAGACAACATAAAAGGGAGCATCAACAATTAAGCAGCAACATAGCGGTGGGGGCGAAGTAACTAACAACTTTGGGTAGGGGGGAATGGCAGGGCCAAGATGAGATTATATACGTAACATGAACCAATTCCAAACTCTTTTTTGCAACTTCTACTATAGTCCCAACCCAACCCTGCTAAGGCCAATATGGTCGGTGCCGAAGGCATGCCTAGGGTGGCAACCCCTTTTATCTTAGTTGATGACACTTTGTACTTGTTGTGACTCAATTTTCTTCCATATTTTTTCTTGAGTCACCTCCACTTTTTTTTACTTTGACTATACTTGGCCCCCATTTATAACCAATGATAATTTTTACATGGATCTCCTTTAGTAAAAATTGCATATGTTGGGTTTAATGTTTTCCCCATGTGCTTATATTATGTTGCAAGTACCAAATTTATAAGGAATGTTTAAGTTTTTTAGTTACAATTTTAAATGTTTAATTCTATGCTAGGTGTCAAAATTTCCCTACTAGTCATGCTTCCTCACTTTCCCTACTTCCCTTTATTCCTCTTGATATATCAAAATTTCCTACCCCATCATGCCTTCCTAATATGACTTCTTTTCCACCCTCAATCCCCAAAATTCTCCATTTCTCATCCTTTTTAAACTCTCTCATTTGGACTTCCCTCCCCATCATCCCCCTATGGTATGAGTCATCTATTACCTTCAACCTTTTAAGTCTAAAACTCTCACACTTTTTCATACCAACTCCTACCTACCCCACATACAATATAGAAACCCATTAATTTGACAATTAAGGCTCTACAACTATTAGAAGTGACTATTAAATGCACATGAATAATTTTTTATTTGAAATGGTGTGGATTTAATTGGAAAATGAATAGCATGACTCATGTCCTAATTTATTTTTGTAACTAGGGTTTCACAAATTGGTGTTTGCATGCCATCGTTGGGTGGTATCCTCAGTATATTTTATAATCTCATATAGACCATATCACTCTAGTTTTATAGGTGTCATCAATATAATGTGATTTTGTAAATCTATTACATGTTCCTCCTTGTTTCTTGTGGCATTTTCAATGATTTTATGGTATTTTTCACATAATTTCAGTTGTGAATTTTCAACGTGTGGATGAATGGGTCTAATAATGATTGGTTTTCACACACTTTCAATATTTTCGTTGTGATGAGGCTCCCTTGTGTGAGTTGGATGCCTAGAAAATGGATTTTTTTATGATAACGAGTTCAACATTCAAAGGGTTGGTTGCTAAACCAAATTTGACTCCAATTTTATTTGTGGGACTCTCTAAGGTTTCAAATATTGAATTGTTGTAACTATAAAAAAAATTAAGCTCTATAATAGAGTCGGAAGGTTTCATTATGTATATTTCTTCTATGATGAATGTCTCCAAGATTATTTTCTATGATTGAGGGAAATATCCTACTTGTAATTAGATATTTTCCTTTACCATATTTGTTGGTATGAATGAATTTAGGGTTTTCTGTGTGTGTAATAAAACCTAATATATTATATATGTTTGTAATAACCATTATATTAACACATATGGGTTGTTGTACTTATGATCATGTATTATTAAGCATGTTCTTCATTAAAATGTAATATTTGGTTTTCATGTGCAAACCTAGTTCTATTGATGTTGTGTTCAATTATCCTCTCCTCTTTGTTGTTATGACTCTATAGCATAATAAATCAAGCACCAATATTTATTGGTCTGAGATCATAAATTTAAATCTGAAATATTTGTGTTCTGGTCTTAAACTATAGCTTTAAATTAGGATTAGCATGTTGTTTAGGGTTCATTATTATAAACCAAGGAAATATTATGAGTGAACCAAAATTGTATAACATCACATAACTTGAAAATGCATGACTAGACCTTGTCATTATGTAAGAGATGGAAAATCAAATAGCCTTAGGGGATTTTAACTTTTAATATTTATAGGTACATGTATAGGGTATGTGATCAACTATATAAGGATTAATATAGCTAGTCTTACTTCACCTAGTGGCATAATTTGGGCTTAAGTGTGCAAGTGGTTTTAGCTATTATTATTTTTAGCTATCCATTTTGTTTATTTTCAATAATTTTAAGGTATACCCCTAGGAATACCCTCTTAATTATAAGTTGAGGTCAAAGCATAGGAGAGATAAACCACTCTCAAATTTTACCTCTAACTATCTTAGTTCTATTGATGATCCTCTTTTTCTCTTCTTGATGATAAATCCCTAGCCTTGAAGATGAATAAAAGATCTAGGATTTAGGAGTTTTGTTTTAGGACCCAATAGTAAGGATGGCTTATTAGGAGTCTCATCTACCTAACCCACATGATACTTGACATTTCATATGTTGTGGGAATAGTTTATTGATTGATATAGAGGCCACATGAGTTGTATTATAAAGTAGCTAAGTGGGTTCTCCTCTGTATTTAAGGTACTCATAGTAATGGAATTCAATATGCAATGGGTGTGTATTTTAACTTATTGGGGCACACATATTTAAACTGGGTGGTTAATTATCAAGATAACAAGTCAACTCCAAGGAATTTATTCTCACTTGGTGTTGGGAAAATGTGTCTCAACCTTGCAATTATATATGGTTTATTGTTGATAGGATGTATGTTGGTATGTGGTGACTGATCATGCAAATACTGTACACATCAAGGTTCTCCCACTGAAACGTCAAGGTTTTTTCTTGCTAACACGTCAAGTTTTTTCCGTTAACACATCAAATGAAAAACAACCTTGTAAAACCTAATTCTAGAAGGTTCCAAAAATCTTGTTATAAGTGGTTGGGATGTATGTAGACAGGGCATATTTTGAGAGTCCGATAGTGGTCATGTTGTCTCTTGATCTCTGGTGGTGATACTCCTATGAGAAGCTTGATATGCAATTGTATTGTAATCTTTTGATTTCTGAATAATATATTGGTCAGTTTTTGGAGTGTAGGGTTTTTCTCCCGAAAGGGTTTTCCCCATGTAAATCATTGTGTTGTGGTATGCATGATATTTGTGTTTATTTTTGTTTAAGTTTTTGTAACTGTTAAAGATGTGTAAAGTTCTATATTTTTCTCCTCTCAAGATTAGTGTAGGAAGTTGTCCTGATACCTTCGCTTCCTTACAAGTAGTATCTGAGCTTGATCACCTTTGGTTTTAGTGTGGGTTGTTGGGTTTTTTGAACTAGTCCAGATTTGAGTGGGAACTTGTACAAAAGACACTTTGTGATCTTGTTGCGGGAATTTTCAGATGGCAAGTTCATCAGGGAGAATAGAGGTGGAGATTTTTTTTGGAAATAATTTTGAGATTTGGAAGCTAAAGATGGAGGATCTATTGATAGATTGAGATCTATGGGATGTTATTGATGAAAATGTTTCAAGGCCTGCAGATCCTACTCAAGTTGCTCAATATGATGTTATGGACCATAAAGCCAAAGGTTTAATCAGATTGTGCTTGTAAAATTCTGTTTTAATTAATGTCCATGAAGAGCCCTCTGCACAGAAACTATGGAAGAAGCTTGGTGAGATGTATCAGGAAAAATATTTAGTGAACAAGATTTCCTGAGGAAGAAGTTGTATTCCTTGAGAATGGAAGAGGGTGGACGAATCAAAAATCACCTAGAAGCATTCAATATTTTGGTGGCTCAATTGGCATCATTTTGTGTCAAAATGGATGAGGAGGAGAAATGTCATATCTTGCTTTGTTATTTGCCTGATTCGTGGGATTCTCTTGTTATGGCTATTGGGAGTAATTATGTTATATTGAAGATGAAAGATGTGGTGAGTTCTTTAATTTCTGAAGATATGAGGAGGAAGGTATCCATCACTACCAAGGAGGCCCTTAATGTTCATGGAAGACCTAAGTAAAAAGGCAAGAAGAATGAGAAGCATGACAAATACAAGTCCAAGGGGGGATCTAAATCTCCTAGAAAGTCCAAAGTTATTTGTTGGAACTGCGGTAAGCCTGGACATGTTCGTAAGGAATTCAAAGAAGAAATTTGATTTCGATTCTGAGTCTGAGAAGGAATATGGTGACGCATTAATTGCATCTTTGGCAACTCATGTAGGTAATGAAGTATGATTAATTGAATCAGGTGCATCTTTTCATATGAACTTTAATAGAGATTGAATAGAGATTATTTTTGTGAATATGAATAATTTTATGGAGGTAAGGTGTACTTTGTTGATGATTCTTATTTAGACATTGTTGGCCATGGTAAAGTTAAAATCAGGTTTCTTGATGGTAGAATAAAAAATATTAATGTTGCGTTACATATCATTGGATTAGCACAAAATTTTTTATCTCTGAGCAAACTAATAGACGTGGGTGTGTAAATACTATTTTATGATGTAGGATGCAAGATGGTTAGAGGTGCTATGGTGATTACTAGAGGTGTTAGATATGGGACATTTTATAAGCTTTATGCATGCATTGTTGAGTGCAATAGTACTTCTATGGAAAGAAAGTTTGTAGAAGAAGTGAGGGTTTCACCTTCAGTAGATGGTCATGGATTTTGGGTACCCAAGGGTGCTCTTTCTTATGATACAAAGTTACCTACAGAGAAATCTATGTTATGTAACCAAAGCCTTGGCCACATTGGAGAAAAGGGTCTAAGGACCTTGAAAAATAAAAACCTTGTTGAAGGTTTGTCTGATTGTAATCTTAAATTCAATTTCTACCAAGGAAAAAGTTTCCTCAAAATCTATACCTTCAACCTATAATTAACCCTTACACACAAGTCTAGCCTTATTCCTGACAACTTTTCCATCTTCATTCAACTTGTTTCAGAATACCCACTTAGTACCAATCACATTCTTATTTACCAGTCTTGGGACCCATTCCCAAGTCAGATTCTTCTCTATCTATTCTAACTCTTCCTTCATTGCTTTGATCCAATTCTCATATTTGCATGCCTTAGTCACTATTTTTGGTTCTACCTCAAAAATTAAACAAAAATTTACTTTACCTTCTATCATAGCCACTTTTCTTCTTGTTAGTACAAATTTTCTCTTATCTCCAATGATCTGATCTTTTGAATGATTCTTTTGCACATACTTAGGAGTCTTAGGATTCTTTTCTAAAGCTTCTTCCTCTTCAACTCTCAACTCTTTTCCTTTATCTTCAAAATTTTCTTCTTCACTGCAAGGGGTTCATCATATTCATATCCTTCTATCAGTATTGAACTTTGATGTGGTTCTTCATCCACTTTAACACTTTCGATCTCAAAATTCCTCTTCAACCTTTTGTCGTCACACCGATAGGCCTTGCTTCTTGTAGAGTATCCAAGGAATATTCCTTCATTATATATTGCATCAAAATTTCATGTTTTCTTCATCTCTTATATAGCATTTGCTTCCAAAAACTTTGAAATATTTCATAGTGGGAGGTTTACCATACCATAACTCATATGGAGTCTTTAAACTATTTTCTCTTGCTTGACCTTTATTAATAATTTAGAGTGTAGTATGAATTTCTTCTCTCCAATAAACATCTAGAAGATTAGCCTCTTCATCATTGTCCTTGTTACTTTGTGAACTATTCTTTTTTTCCTTTCCATAACTCCATTATGCTGAAGAGTTCTAGGGGTTGATAAATGCCTTCTTATTCCTTGATCTTCACAAAAATGGTTAAACTTATTTGAAGTAAACTCACCACCTCTATCAGATCTCAAGAATTTAATTTTCATATTCATTTCATTTTCAACCATAGCCTTGAATGCTCTAAACTTGTCTAGAGCTTCTATTTTTTCTTTGAGAAATGTAACCCAATCCATTCTAGAATAATCATCAATCAATAACATGAAATAACTTTCACTACATGAGCTTCCAATTCAATTAGGTCTTGGTGGAACCCTACAAAATAAATTGATCTGGTCCAGGTGGTCCTAGGTTCTTGAAATGTTGTCAGAGGGTTAGAGTTCTATGTTGAAATAGTTGGTCTTATTGAGTACCATGCTCCTTTTCTTTAATCCTTTTTCTTTTGGTCTAATTATCCATTGACCTATTGTCATTGGTTACCAGTTACATTAGTTATAACTTGAGTTGTTAATCCCATGTGTTGACCGGCCCCTAGGCTTAGGAGTTACCGAAAAATACCTTCATTGAAATATTCTTTATTTTTGGTCTTATGTGAGTCTTTTTCATGGTCGAATGTTCCAAAATATTTTCCTTTTATCTTAAGGTTGGACCTATTTTTTAAATATGTTATGGAAATAATTCCTATCTAACCTAGGTGACCCCCATTTTAAAACAACTTTGAGTATGTGTGCAAAATGCGTCACTTAAAGTGATTTCCCATTGCTAGCCTCAAGTGCATCATGGATTGTCTTTTCCTCATTGGATTTGTTTCAATGATGAGCAAATCATTGTTTCATTCATATCATTGGCTATCTTTGTATCACTAATTTTCAATTATTTTCTATAACCATTTCAGTGATGAGAAATGCTTTAACATTTCCTTCGCATTGTTGTTGTTCTTTGCATCGTGGTTCACTCCTTTTTTCCCATTTTATTTTCATGATGAGTGGTGATTATGCTTAGTCTAGTCATTGCAACACCTTAGTGCATCATGGATTGCTTACCATTGGCTTCACCTATTCTTTCAATGCACAATGAAGGCCTTGATTTCATATAAGAGCCACGTGTCCTACATCCCACTCATCGTCGCTACCCTTCACATAATTAATTCACTCTTGTCTCAAAGGAACATAATAGTGATGCGCAATGAGTGATGGAGGAAGTAAATAATATTCTCAAGGATGTTATTTCAAGTTAGTACATCACTAACCTTCTTTACATCATGGTTCCACTATCATACACTCACATCAAATGTGTGATGCACGATGGGCTATTACAAAGGTGAAAAATAGAGAGATATACCAAAGGAATACCCCAAGTGAAGGGTCGAGAATGCATCGTGTGTGTAGTGCATCACAAGTAGAATTTTACTAAAGGAAAGCAAGTAGTGATACATGATGAAATTCTTGGACCTTTATTTCATCATGTTGTCTTAATGCATCATTGTTTCACCCTCAAACATGAATGTCATAATAGCAATGAGTGATAGATTTGTAGAAAAGGTTGTGGTTGAGTTTTAAAGCAACCACGTGGCATCACCATAAGGCATCGCACGAAGTGTTTATATCACAAATTCACAACAAGGCACCAAAAAGAAAATAACGTTGAGCGATGAGCATGGCCAACCATTGATCATGTTTTAAAACAAATTGATCAATGATCAAAATTAAAAAATGAATGGCTAATTATCAGATGCCTCCTTGTTCACTCACGTGAGTTGTCATATGCCATTAATGGTGTATCTACCTACATTTTGAAGGCCATAAAAGATTGAATTGCTCAATTTTTTATCATTTTGGTGAGAATTTGAAGGATAAGATAGAGAAGGATAGCTCAAATGTGTAAATTCAGAAGACAAAGTGCTTAGGGTTTCTAGGTAAATAAAATATTTACTTCTTTATGTTAATTTTCCAATAGGTTTTGAATTGGGAAGAATTCATGGGTGTTGGTGAGAGAAGACTGTGACCTAGGGTTTGCAATTATTGTCTAAAATTGTAAAAGTGAATTATATGCCTTAGTTTTTCTAAAAAGAAACTACCAGTAGGGTTAGTTGCAAAGTTTTTTTTATTGAAGTCAATTTCAATTGAAACCCTAGTTTCTTATCTAAAGTTTAGCAAAGAGCCCTAGTTTTCTATAATTTGTTCACAATGATTCAAGCTAGCAAGTCATCCAAGCCAAAGGCTAAACCTAGAAACCATAAGGCTAAGGTCAAAAGTTGGAGGTTTCAAAGGCTTCTGAGAAAAAGAAGGACGCAAAGAGAGATTTCACCCATTTCATGGAGGGCGACCCTCGAGAGACACTTTCAAGGGAAATTTCAGTCGGTAAGAGGGATACTAGAGAAGGTATTATGATCAGAAAACTACTAGATTTGGCCAAGAGAATAGGAGAAGTTATGTTACCCCAAAGTGGGTGAGAATTATTTCAGTATGCTTTCAACAAAAGGGGAGCTAGGCATCCAACCCGCCACTTATGGGAATGTGATATTGGGAAATTGGTAGTTCCAAATGTATTTATGGAGGTGGATTTGATTCTGGAGATTGCAAGAAATTACAACCAAAAGGATAAGATTATTCAAAGTTTGAATGGAGTTCCACTATTGGACATATCCAGGAGTTGAATAGTGGAGATTTTCAATTTGAATCATTTTTCCACAGTGTCAATCATTTTTTGTGAATTATACCAATAGTATGAGAAAAATAAGTTGGGGTACAAAAGAGATATTCTACCAAGGCATGAAGTATTGGGTCAAGGAAAGAAAGACAAATGGTTTGGTCCTAAGGATATAAAACCTTTTGAGTGTGATGAATTTGAGGACTACTTCAAAAACACAAACTACAATTTGTGTCAGGTACTTTCCAGGAAATGTAATATGAAAATGAATGTCCCATTGATGGTGATGGCTATCGACATAAAAAACAAGTTTTCCAACAAATCCTTTGATTATGTAGCTTATCTTGTAGAGGAAATCCACAAGGAGTTGGTGCAGTTGAGGGATGGTAAACCCCCTCTAAAATTTAGCCATTATTCTCTATTAATGCAATAATTTTATGGACTGGTAGAAAGGTATGGAGAAACTTCATGAATCTAAGGGAGAAGGATGAGTAGGATAATGGTCTACCTATGTAGATGTGGACGCATATCTGGGACCAGAATTTCCCAGAGTCTAATTATGTTACCTTTTACAATGGTTTTAAACTTGGTGTTATGGAAAGTCTAGGTCTAAAACTAGTCTACAGGATTTCAAGAGCCATAAACGAAATTTTGAGACCCTTGGAGTTCAGAGAAGGAACCAAGCATGATCACAATTAGGGTGATTGGTACTTGCACTCACATTATACTCTTATAAGAGTTTATGGAGACAAAGTGCCCCAACATTGTTTTCCTATCTATGTTTCTAAAAGATTGGATTTTATGGATATCATGTGGTAGTTGGATGCCATGGATAAGGAGAATTTTAGAGATGCAAGGAAAGGCTACCTCATTGCTCCTTAATTTTCTTTTGCTTATTTAGTGGTCACTTCCAAAGAAGGGCAAACAAATTTTGTATTATGTTGAATAATTTTAGAATGCAAGTGGATGTTGTAAGGAGCTATGAACCATAAGGGTTTATAGATAGAGAAAGGAAGAAAAAGGGAAGATCGGGTTTTGGGAACCACTTCCTCTACAGTGAAGGCGTCATCATAAATTTTCCTTTCGATTCAACAATTGTGGGAAGAAAGAAAGAATGGATACTAATTTGTGATACAAAAAATAATATAGTGAAGAAGAACCCATTCTATGTCAATCTATATGATAAAATAAAGGATGCTTATGAGCAAGCTATGGAAAAAATTGATGACTACCAAAATGGGACATTCCTTCAGAAGGTCAAAGAAGCAGAGGAAAAGGGAAAATTCATCAAGGAATATAATGATGCCAAGTTGAAAAGCCTTGCAATTGAATTAGAAGCTCATGGTATCCAAGAACAACTAGTAACTTTGGTTGAATACTCTATCATAGAGCAAGTTGGAGGGGAGTAGTCTGCAGAGCATGTACCCACTAAATAGCAAGTGAAACAAAAGTTCCTCTATCCTAAAATAAATAATTCTCTTGAACCTTTTGTCCCCAATAGCAAAATTATAAAATGGGAATATGATGAGGAGGTAGATGCTGATGTCAGAATCAATGTTTGTGATCAATTTATGAGTGATGATTATTTTGTTAAGAATTTAAGGATTTTATTATTCAATTAAGGAGCCAAGACATAAAAAAATAGAATTGAGAATGCCAAAGCACAAGTAGACCCCTCACAGTAAGAGGAGGTGGAAAAGGCTGAAGAGGAGAAGATAATGAATGGAATTGCAACAATAACTCCTGTGGAAGGTAGGAAATTGGTCAAAGAAAGTGGAACTATTTTGTTGCTTGGTTGGGATTTTTCCTCAGTGATTTCATTGGATGTAATCAAGAAAGATCCAAAATCATGTGTATCTAAGGAACACTTTGAAAATAAGGTTTCTAGCTCTAGCTTTAGCCCCAAGCTTCATACATTAGCTATTTGGTCAATGGAACCAAATACAAGGAAGCTAGAGGTTGTCAAATCAGTTGAGGAAGTGATTGGGGTAGTTTTGGTACAAAGAGCATCTGAAATAACCCCCACACAGGTAGCCAAATTGACAATCCATGCAGCAATGCTAAGCATCGATACAACTCAAATTTCTTAGGAGAGATATGATAAACTATTGGATAAATATAATATTATCCTTGATGAATGTAATAAGATGAGGGCCATTGCAGCACATGCAAGCTCATCACAAAGAGGTTTTCAATCTCCTTCTTCTATTTTTTCTTCATAGGACAGGGAAACATTACCTTTGAGGATTAAAGGATTGAAGGAAGAGTTGTAGGCATTCAAATAAAATGAATCAAAAGCTAAGGCTGAGACAACCAAAATAGCTAAAGATATGATTGATGACATTATAAAGCATAGATTTTCTCAGATGCAGCTCAAAATAGATAATGTGTGGGATGTATACAGGACCATACATGAAGCTCACCAGAGGTACCTTAAGGTAAAAGAATTTTTTCAAAGTACCTGGAGTAAGTGGAGTACTAGAGCCAATTCTCTTAAGGAAATGATGCCCAGCATGAAGGATGATCCTGAGGCACTAACTCGCCTTCGTGAATTAATCAAAGGAATTGGATTAATTGGTGAAATAACATGATTGCATGGTAGAATGAGGGTGCAATTGCAAGGCAAAGTAAAAAAATTCAAAGAGATGGAGGGGTAAGGGATACTTGAAATTATAAATGAAGATGGAATTGTAAAGGATTTTGATACTTGGAAAATAGAATTTGGAGACCTCCTTGAGCACTTCCCTTAGTTTATAAATGTTGCTGCAAAACCTAATTTAGAAATTTTGAACAGTAAAATTGATGTGAATATGGATGAATTTTTTAAGGAAGCTAGAACAATAGTTGATGCAAGATATAAAGTGCATGATGCCAAGGTTCAGAAATTCTTAGATACTATATGGCCTAATGAGGAGGAGTACAATCCATGGCTCAAAATATTTATATATTAAGCCTATGATATATCAATGTTCAAATATTGTTCCCTCCTCCATTCAAATGTGTTGATGTCAATTGGTTGATGTGGACTTTTTCTTTTATTTTCTCTTTTTTATGTTTATGTCATTGGTTTATTGAGAGTATGTGGGGTTTGTGAAGGAGAATCTTTAGGTTTTTTACTTTCCCAACTTCTTCTAAGTGATGCCTTTTGGAAGGTTGGAGCATCTTCAACAACATGGGAATGATTACTTTTGGAATGTACAACCATCTCCTCGAGCATGCACTTTCCAAGGAATGTGGAGAATCTTCTTCAACAAATTGATAGAGATGGTTACTTCTTCAAGCCTTTCCTTCATAGGTAGTTTTGGTCCCTTTTTAAAAATGTAACTAAATGTCAAATATAAATGTGACATGTGTTAATTAGCCTAAGGCTTGTTTTTCTCCCTTGTTTTTATGAAAAGGAATTCAAGGCTAATTGCGTTGGTTGTTGGTTGATCGATCTCAAAGAAATTTTGTAACTAGGTAGATAGTAGAAGTATGAGTCTATTATGGGTTTTAAAAGGTTTTGAGACTTGTAATGGTGAATGTTGATAACAGTATTGTCACATTTTGAAGTATAAATGACAAATATTCAAGGGAAATGTTCGCCATTGTATACTTTGCACAGATTATGAATATAAATAAATCAAAGATTATTTATATTCATCTTCATTTTCTTTCCTTTGAATTTTTATTCATTGTTAATACGCTTATTTTTAAAATGAGTTAAAATTGTTTAAACATGGATAAAGGTTTGTGTGAATGTATGCATGGATAATTAAGTATTGATGGTTTAGTTTTTGAGTTCAATAGTGTAAGGCACCATTGATAAGATTTTTTGTGATATGAATAAGGTTAGATGTTTTCAATTGCATGATTTGAGATTTTGCACCCTAGGATAAGGCACTGATCACCTTAGCTCATGTTTATTTTACAATTTTTTAGAGCTTTCATAACAACTACATTCAAATAAAATTTAATCTTCATTTTCTATATGAATGTAAGTCGGGCTAAAATTATACTGTTTTATCATGTTTTAATGTGATATCATCGTAAGGATCAGCTAGATCCTTAAGGTTTTCATCTATTAAGTAATTAAAGGAGAATTTGTCTATTGAATTTACAATGTATATGATAATTGGCACAAGAGTATATAAAAATACATTGTAGGGATCACCCTCTCAGGTTTTGCGGAGCCCAAAGTGTAGGAGGAAATCCTTAGCAAAGCTTTCACTCATTTGTTGGCCAATCCCTCCACTTATCTAACCATTGGAAGATGGCAATTCCATAGGCTATATTGTGCAATAAGCTTGATTCATTAAAAATAGCCAACAGATCCACATAGATCTGTATGCACTAACTCCAAGGGACCTGTGGTAGAATATTCTTTTTTCTTGAATCTTGTCTTTGTTTGCTTTCCAATTTGACATTCTTTGGAGATTGCATTGATAGGATTTGTAATATTTTTATTAGTAGAACTTATTCGTACTAGGCTATCAAAATTAATGTGATTGGTTCTTATATACCATAACCAACTTTCATTAGTTTGAGAAATAAAGCACTTTGCACCACTACCTTTGAGTTGATAAACATTACCTCATATCATTGTTCCAACAACAACCAGAATACCGGAGCTTCCTTTTTTGATTTCACAACCACCATTCTAAAACACAAGATTATATCCTTTGCTACACATTTTTCCTACACTTAGAAGATTATGCCAAAGACCCTTGGCATAAAGAAAATCATTTGTATTATGATTTCCATCAAAACTAATTGAACATTTTCCACATATCTTATCAGATGTATCATCACCAAACTTAACAAGACCATCATCATAATTTTCAAGCTTAACAAACTTATTCTTGTCACCTATCATATGATTTGAGCATCCACTGTCAACGATCCAATAATTATTCTCTTGTCTAGCCTAAAAAGCAGTCATCATAGTTCCTTCAATGTTATGACTTGTTTCTGAAGTGCATTCCTTCACACATCTTTCAAGATTAGTAGAATTAGTTCCAAACTTTAGAGCCATGAAGAATCATTCATCACTTCCTTCATCTAGATAATTTGATTCTTCATCATCAAATACAACAATGTCCTTTTCAACATAATAACTCTTTTTAAAAAAATTACCCTTATGATGCTTTTTTTTGTCATTAGTAACTTTGTTTGGACATTTAGATGCATATTGACCTATCTTTCCACAATTGAAACATTTGAAAGGTAGCTTACCTCTATATTTTCTAGTACTCTTTTTCAATCTCCTCACAATTTTTTCTTCCACCTCATCAAGATCATCTAGATTTGATCCATCATCCTTTTCCACTTTGTAGACTTTAAAAGCAGTTTTTTTGTTTGTAACATCTTGACCAAACTCTCTCATTTCAAAAGAATTTAAAGAAGCAAACATCTAATCTCTGGAATAATTATCCAAATTTTGAGCTTCATCAATAGCAGAAACTTTATGACTATAAGCTTTAGGGAGAGTTATTAATACCTTTTTCATAGCTTCATTTTCATCCAACTTTCCACCAAGATCATTGATGGAATTGAAACTTCATCAAATTTGAGCATGTAGGAAGTAATATCTTCATCTTCAGACATCCTTAGGGTTTCAAATTTGGCTTTGTAGATCTTAATATTCACTTTTTTGACCTTTTCATCTCCTTCATAGATTCCTTCTAGCTTTGTCTAGATATCTTTAGCATACTTATAGCTCATAACCTTCACAAGTTCTGAATTAGTAAGACCACTCAGGATTTCATTCCTTGCTTTTCCATTGTTCTCATATGCCTTGATATCATCATCAATTGATGGTCCATTTGTAGGCATAGTATAACCTCTTTCAACAGACTGTCAAACACCAAATCCAAGGGAGACTAAGAAACACTTCATCTTATCTTTCCAGTAGGTAAAAAAAATTCCATCAAACAAGGGATCTTGAAACCTTTCCTATGTGCCATTTGGATCTACCTCAAGAAATTAAGCTTCTTCCTAGGAACCACAACTCTTATACCAATTTTCAGATGCATATGACAACTGATAAGGGGGTGAATCAGTTGTATAATTTTAAAACATCAAAAACCCTCATTAACATTCAAATTTGTGTTAGTCCTTAAACCCTTAAAATGCATTAACAAAATGTAAACATGTAAAGCAGTAATGAAAGCACATCAAACACATAAGAACACTAGATATATGTGGAACACCCAAGAAGGGAAAAACCACGGTGAGGATTAGCTCACTAATATATAAATTACCACCAAATACAATAAGGCTCACTGCCAAAGGACTCACTATCCAGAAGAAACAAGAATAGAAGAAGGGGTGGCTCATTTCCAATTTGAAATGCTAATAATGCATCTCTCATATGGAAAAGGTACAATTCCATTGAAGCACACATGACTCACAAAATAGATCGAAATGTAGACACCTTTTACACACTGCATTAAGAAGTTGTAGGCATTAAGGCTCACACTCAAAACAACAACTTGATCACATTTGCATATTTTTCATCACCCACTCTCTTCTCTTAATCCACACAATAATTCTCCTTGTATTTATATGCTCTATGACCTAAATCAATCTCAATTAGTTTGGCCTTAAGGAAACCTATACACCTCAACCGTGCAACATCAAATAAGTCGACACTAAACACTTCCACCATACAAAGAAGTGAAGCCAAACCGTGACACTAATTAATAGGGACCCAAATATACATCAACATGCTTCTCAACACTTCCTTAAACAAAATTTATCCTCCATAATTACCATTAGCATGCTAGGTCATCCAAACATGCACTAACACTAACAAGTGATTCCAAACACACCTCTGAGGGTTCAAAAACATCTCACAAACCACACAAAAATAGTCCAAAATATCTATAAAACATTTTATAATATTCCAACATCATCAAAATATTCTACACAATAGTTGCAACCACCTGAAACTCAAGAAAACCTTCATTTTATGCAACCAAACAAACTGGCATAGACATCCAAAACACTAGACAACTTTTTGGAGCAACTCAGCACCTGAAACTTCAAGGTAAGGTAGATACAAGCATTGTAATCATGTTACCATATCTACAACACTAGAACCTTCGCTACGGAGAAATGCGGAGCAATCTCATTTCTCCTAGACATCCTATTTCACCATACAAACATACTGATAAAAACATCTTCCACTGCAATATAATACTAAACCTAAAAAATTGGATATAACACCTATGATCATCATGTCCAAACCACATTGGAATATCTTAAATCATGATGAAATACAAAGAAAAACACTAAACATTGCTCAGTCACACTAAACTCTCTTTTATTCAAATTTTCTCAAAAGCAATTGGAAACCAAGAAAACTAACTTCATCAGCAACATTACTAACATCTCTGCAACACATCTATAACATGAAACAGTTTCCAAAAATCTCCACAAACACAAGTTAGACCAACAACCTGTGCAACTATACTAAAGTAATACATCAATTACAACACCAGTATAATGAGTTGACATCAATACCAACAATTCCAAACTTCCAAAAACTCCAATGCTATGGGTTGACATCATCAACACCAACAACATTCCAACACTCTTCATACAAGGGGTTGACATCAATGACAACACCCGAGCAACTCACAAACAACTCAACCTTCCAACATTCCAAACTTCCAACATACTGTTATATACATGCCATCCCGAGTTAATGACTTCTACTTGGCACATATATGGAATTTATGGTGTATGTTCCAATCTACTTGGTATTTATCATAAGTTAATCTTGGAAAAAATAATATTCCCATTTTAATTAGTTATTGATGATGATATTGGTACCCATATCTTGTGTAAATGCATAATCAAGATTGATACGTTGGATCTAACATAACAAAAGAATTCCCTTATCTTGTTAGAGGGTCTTACAACACAAGTTATAAACCAATTCAAATAGGGTCATCTAAAAACATTGATCATCTACAAATATTGTTTATTAGTTTCAATCTTGAGGATAGTGAAATCTCCATAGAATAAATGAGGAGTGGTGATACAACCAATATGTTCTAAACTTTCAATATCAGTTGTTGCATTCTGCAAGTATTTTTAATTTACCCCTTTCAGTAGAATGTCTCTTTGAGCTGACTGGTTTATGATGGCTTCTTTATGTGTCTTTTGGTTTAAGATTTAAGTAGTTTGTGATACCCAAAATGAAGGTTGTCACTTGTTAACTTTAGAATATGATATTGCTCAAACTTTCCAAACCAAAATGTTATCTATTCTTCCTAAAGAAGAAATTTAATACATTAGAAAGCATAAGTATACCAATTTTGTGCATTTTGCTGCAATTATTGTTTATAGGATCATGTGTGCCTAAAAATATCCAACTTGTTAGTTTTTTTATGATCAGATATTCAATAACCAGAAATGCAGCACATAAGACAAAGAATACAACAAGATACCTTGGGAAAACCCTCCAACTTGAGGGAGAAAAACCCATCCAATATATCTCTTATATATTGATATAATAGGAGCATAAATATGCTTACAACTCAAGCACAACACAATGTCGAATTCGATACAATGAATAATCGCACCTCTCCTAGATGCAAGAATAAAAATGAATAAGTTTCTCCTTTAAATTGATATGTTGTTGCAAGATGACGATATGTTGCTTAGGCGCGAACTTCTTCTATGAATGTGAATTATGTAGAATAAAAATTGATGATCAATGAATGATCATCACCCATATAAATACACGCTGGAGAGAAACATCGTGTCTCTTCAAGGCATGAAGTCGGCCTCCAAAAGAAATGTGTCTCTTCATCATGTCGACCTCTAGCAAAAATCACCTCTTCAAGGGTGGCGAATAAGACAAAGTCGGCCTCATATAATTATTGTCAATAATTAATCTTTAATTGGAAGCACCTCTTCACATTAATATCGACTTGAATAAATTAAATAGCTAATAGGCTATATTGAATTTATTCCTTCAATTCATGGCTGGAAGGATGAGACCTAAAGCTATTAGAACATCAACACTCCCTCTCAGCTAGGGAGGAATACTTCTAGCTCATCAATGTCATGAAATGGCATCCACAATGGCTACACCCAAGTGTGAAAGGATCTTATCACGGATTCACTCAATCATGATATCAACCATCATGGCTACTCCCATGTATCGTAAGGCATATGTGTACAAGTTCCCATCATGGAATCACTCAATGTGATGTCGTCATCTCATCATGATGTTCACCATGGCTACTCCAAAAGGGTGAATAAACAAAAGTACAAGAAAATCATCACAGACTCGCTCACGTGATGTTGGCATGGAGTCACACACATGACATCCACCATGGCTACTCCTAGAGGGTGGAAAACAAGGGCTTTCACGTCAAATCTCTCTCACAGAGAGAAATGCATTGAAAATTGTAGACACCTAAATTTGGACACTTCATTTGTCCAAATTTACCCCTTTTTCATCTAAATATCCCCTTATCCGCATTAATTAAGTAATATCACTATTATTTAATTAATACCCTTAATTCTTCTAAATCCCTAAAGTATTTAATTAATAATTAAATACCTTACCCTTTATTCTTCTTTTCACCAAATGAATTAAATAAATATGAAATTTATTTAATTCCTCACATGTCACATCATTTTCCTTAATATTAATCCATCTTCTAATCTCATCAGTAGGGACGTGCACATGCCTAATCCTTGATTAGGATGTGTCACATCATCCAAAATTTGCAAGTTGGCTTCTAATCCTTACTAACCACTAATTATCTTCTAATTACTTATCAGTTAAGCCTAACCAATACCCTAGTCAACTCTTCCCATCCCCCAAAGAATTTTTAATTTCTTTTTATTCATCCAAGGCTCCTCTCTTCCCCATGTGAATTTTTAATTCACTTTTATTCCTCCAAGGAATCTTCTCTTCCCCATGCAAATTCTAGAACCTTTGACTTGTCACTTCACATGTGCCAAAGACTTCTAGAATATTTGACTTGTCACATCACTCACATATGGAAAATTCCCAGCTTTTTGGGAACCTTGTCTTATCCACTAGATTCTTCCAATCATAGTAAATTTTAAATTCACTTTTATTCTTCCAAGGAATTTCCTCTTCCTCATGTGATCATTGAGTGGTCACATCAAGGTACTTACAAGGTACTTGACCTTCCTTCCACCTCACTTCCACATCATCTCATCCTAGGCCATCCCACATTCCACATGTCAATATGTGAGGACTTGTGAGTGCTCAACTCACCATAGCCCTCCATCTTGGCCTTGTTGGTTTAATCTCAACCATTGAATTCTCTAGAGAATTCAAATTCCTCTATAAATACCCTATTTTTCCTCTCATTTAGGGACCTCATGCATTTGATACCAAACTCTTGCCATTTTTTCAATAACATTTAGCCATTTGCACCCTTATGCTACCAAATTGCTCATTCAATTTGCAAGCATCATATTAGCCATTTAGCCATTAGCACTTGCATTTATCACATTGCTCATCTTGCATACACCATTTTCATAGCCATCCAAGGAGCACACAAGCTTTCAAACATCAAGGGCCAACCAAGGGATTCAATGACAAAGAAGGTATAATCGTTTATTGTTTTCATTCCATCTTTTTTCTTTGTGTTATCATTCCTTAGGTTAATCTTGAGGTGTATCTTTTTTGTTCTTCCATTAGTGCATAATAGTTGTTTTGCATCTTTAGAATAGGGTAGACATTTAGGGATCACATTTTTGGCACACTCGGTGAGACCCATAAACAGGTCCCTTTATTTCACGTTTGTTGTTGTTGAGTTTATTGTAGGTCCAGGTTGCAAAGGGGCAGACTTGCCCTGCAGAGGACCGAACTTGCCCTCTAATGTGCTGCGGAGGGGCGGATTTGCCCTGCTATTCACTCTATTTTCTAATATTTGACTGCATAGGGGCGGATTTGCCCTATTTTTCACACTATTTTTGATATTTGACTATAGAGGGGCAGATTTGCCCTATTTTTCACACTATTTTCTAATATTTGACTGCAGAGGGGTGGATTTGCCCCATTTTTCACACTATTTTCTGATATTTGACTGGAGAGGGGCAGATTTGCTATGTTCTTCACACTATTTTCTAATATTTGACTACAGAGGGGTGGATTTTCCCTGTTGCTCGCACTATTTTTGACATTTTACTGCAAAGGGGCGGATTTTCCCTAATTTGAACACTGTTTCTGATATTTTACTATAGAGGGGCGGATTTGCCCTAATCCGAACACCGTTTCTGACATTTTACTGCAGAGGGGGGGATTTTCCCTAATCTAAACACTATTTCTGATATTTTTACTACAGAGGGGTGGATTTTCCCTAATATGAACACTATTTCTAACATTTTACTGTAGAGGAGCAGATTTTTCCTAAACAACACATTTTGGAAGGTAAAAATGGGCATTTTAGCTACGTTTTTGTCTCAGTTTTTTGTTGTTTTGAGGTTCTAACCCCCTAACCTTGTTTGTTTGAGAAGTATAGCTAGATAGAGGGGCAGATTTTCCCTATTCCTCACACTATTTTCTAACATTTTACTATATAGGGGCGGATTTTCCCTAAACAACATGTTTTGGAAGGTAAAAATGGGCATTTTAGCTTCATTTTTGTCTCAGTTTTTTGTTGTTTTGAGGTTCTAACCCCCTAACCTTGTTTGTTTGAGAGAAAATTTGGATTTCTTCCTAATATTTTGTAGCATAATTTTGTAATTGACAAAGAATGGAGGATAAAACAACTAACATTTGCTTGCAGGGCCATCTGCTTGTTCAAGTTTTAAAAGTTTTTCTTACTATTTTCATCTAGGCACATAGTTTAATTAGGGGGAAGTAAAATCTACTGCTTGGAGTGTCTATTTTTGTGTTATCCAAAGGGGGCATTAGTATTTTTTCACTTTCCCCTCGCACTTCATGTGAGCCTAGGGAGTAGCTAGAAATGATTAGTGCCTTCTTTTTAGAGGGATCTGCTTGGGGATTTCATCACCCCAAGGGACAATCCCAACCACAAATATCGGCAGAGTATAAAAAGGGGGGAGAGCCAAAGTTGTACCCCAATCTAGTGATGTCGTGTCTGGCAGAGTGTGGAAGCTAGGGTGATGCCTAGATAGACGTGAAGAGTTGGTCTAAGCCCTTTAATATCTTACTGGGGTTCCCAACTCACACTTGTGGCATGCCAGTGTTCACGGTTTGGGCCTCATGTACTAAGAGTATATCAAGGACTCCCTAGAAACCTTGTACATCCTAGATTAAGACCTTTGTTAGCCATACCCTTAACAACTAGTCATAGGATTATGCTTGTTTAAAGTGTCTTCTTGTGAGAAATCAATAAATTTTTGACAAGTCAGTCCTTGCCATAGTCATTCTCATCCAAACCAAGTCCCTATTTTCTGCAGAAAGGCGGATACGCCCTCCAGTTTATTGCAGTGGGGTGGATTTTCCCTACAGTTTATTGTAAAGGGGCGGACTTGCCCCTCTGAACAGTCAATTT
>CM021104.1:527271623-527282660 GCA_007115665.2 Sequoiadendron giganteum | reverse complement strand
CAAACTTAACAAGACCATCATCATAATTTTCAAGCTTAACAAACTTATTCTTGTCACCTATCATATGATTTGAGCATCCACTGTCAACGATCCAATAATTATTCTCTTGTCTAGCCTAAAAAGCAGTCATCATAGTTCCTTCAATGTTATGACTTGTTTCTGAAGTGCATTCCTTCACACATCTTTCAAGATTAGTAGAATTAGTTCCAAACTTTAGAGCCATGAAGAATCATTCATCACTTCCTTCATCTAGATAATTTGATTCTTCATCATCAAATACAACAATGTCCTTTTCAACATAATAACTCTTTTTAAAAAAATTACCCTTATGATGCTTTTTTTTGTCATTAGTAACTTTGTTTGGACATTTAGATGCATATTGACCTATCTTTCCACAATTGAAACATTTGAAAGGTAGCTTACCTCTATATTTTCTAGTACTCTTTTTCAATCTCCTCACAATTTTTTCTTCCACCTCATCAAGATCATCTAGATTTGATCCATCATCCTTTTCCACTTTGTAGACTTTAAAAGCAGTTTTTTTGTTTGTAACATCTTGACCAAACTCTCTCATTTCAAAAGAATTTAAAGAAGCAAACATCTAATCTCTGGAATAATTATCCAAATTTTGAGCTTCATCAATAGCAGAAACTTTATGACTATAAGCTTTAGGGAGAGTTATTAATACCTTTTTCATAGCTTCATTTTCATCCAACTTTCCACCAAGATCATTGATGGAATTGAAACTTCATCAAATTTGAGCATGTAGGAAGTAATATCTTCATCTTCAGACATCCTTAGGGTTTCAAATTTGGCTTTGTAGATCTTAATATTCACTTTTTTGACCTTTTCATCTCCTTCATAGATTCCTTCTAGCTTTGTCTAGATATCTTTAGCATACTTATAGCTCATAACCTTCACAAGTTCTGAATTAGTAAGACCACTCAGGATTTCATTCCTTGCTTTTCCATTGTTCTCATATGCCTTGATATCATCATCAATTGATGGTCCATTTGTAGGCATAGTATAACCTCTTTCAACAGACTGTCAAACACCAAATCCAAGGGAGACTAAGAAACACTTCATCTTATCTTTCCAGTAGGTAAAAAAAATTCCATCAAACAAGGGATCTTGAAACCTTTCCTATGTGCCATTTGGATCTACCTCAAGAAATTAAGCTTCTTCCTAGGAACCACAACTCTTATACCAATTTTCAGATGCATATGACAACTGATAAGGGGGTGAATCAGTTGTATAATTTTAAAACATCAAAAACCCTCATTAACATTCAAATTTGTGTTAGTCCTTAAACCCTTAAAATGCATTAACAAAATGTAAACATGTAAAGCAGTAATGAAAGCACATCAAACACATAAGAACACTAGATATATGTGGAACACCCAAGAAGGGAAAAACCACGGTGAGGATTAGCTCACTAATATATAAATTACCACCAAATACAATAAGGCTCACTGCCAAAGGACTCACTATCCAGAAGAAACAAGAATAGAAGAAGGGGTGGCTCATTTCCAATTTGAAATGCTAATAATGCATCTCTCATATGGAAAAGGTACAATTCCATTGAAGCACACATGACTCACAAAATAGATCGAAATGTAGACACCTTTTACACACTGCATTAAGAAGTTGTAGGCATTAAGGCTCACACTCAAAACAACAACTTGATCACATTTGCATATTTTTCATCACCCACTCTCTTCTCTTAATCCACACAATAATTCTCCTTGTATTTATATGCTCTATGACCTAAATCAATCTCAATTAGTTTGGCCTTAAGGAAACCTATACACCTCAACCGTGCAACATCAAATAAGTCGACACTAAACACTTCCACCATACAAAGAAGTGAAGCCAAACCGTGACACTAATTAATAGGGACCCAAATATACATCAACATGCTTCTCAACACTTCCTTAAACAAAATTTATCCTCCATAATTACCATTAGCATGCTAGGTCATCCAAACATGCACTAACACTAACAAGTGATTCCAAACACACCTCTGAGGGTTCAAAAACATCTCACAAACCACACAAAAATAGTCCAAAATATCTATAAAACATTTTATAATATTCCAACATCATCAAAATATTCTACACAATAGTTGCAACCACCTGAAACTCAAGAAAACCTTCATTTTATGCAACCAAACAAACTGGCATAGACATCCAAAACACTAGACAACTTTTTGGAGCAACTCAGCACCTGAAACTTCAAGGTAAGGTAGATACAAGCATTGTAATCATGTTACCATATCTACAACACTAGAACCTTCGCTACGGAGAAATGCGGAGCAATCTCATTTCTCCTAGACATCCTATTTCACCATACAAACATACTGATAAAAACATCTTCCACTGCAATATAATACTAAACCTAAAAAATTGGATATAACACCTATGATCATCATGTCCAAACCACATTGGAATATCTTAAATCATGATGAAATACAAAGAAAAACACTAAACATTGCTCAGTCACACTAAACTCTCTTTTATTCAAATTTTCTCAAAAGCAATTGGAAACCAAGAAAACTAACTTCATCAGCAACATTACTAACATCTCTGCAACACATCTATAACATGAAACAGTTTCCAAAAATCTCCACAAACACAAGTTAGACCAACAACCTGTGCAACTATACTAAAGTAATACATCAATTACAACACCAGTATAATGAGTTGACATCAATACCAACAATTCCAAACTTCCAAAAACTCCAATGCTATGGGTTGACATCATCAACACCAACAACATTCCAACACTCTTCATACAAGGGGTTGACATCAATGACAACACCCGAGCAACTCACAAACAACTCAACCTTCCAACATTCCAAACTTCCAACATACTGTTATATACATGCCATCCCGAGTTAATGACTTCTACTTGGCACATATATGGAATTTATGGTGTATGTTCCAATCTACTTGGTATTTATCATAAGTTAATCTTGGAAAAAATAATATTCCCATTTTAATTAGTTATTGATGATGATATTGGTACCCATATCTTGTGTAAATGCATAATCAAGATTGATACGTTGGATCTAACATAACAAAAGAATTCCCTTATCTTGTTAGAGGGTCTTACAACACAAGTTATAAACCAATTCAAATAGGGTCATCTAAAAACATTGATCATCTACAAATATTGTTTATTAGTTTCAATCTTGAGGATAGTGAAATCTCCATAGAATAAATGAGGAGTGGTGATACAACCAATATGTTCTAAACTTTCAATATCAGTTGTTGCATTCTGCAAGTATTTTTAATTTACCCCTTTCAGTAGAATGTCTCTTTGAGCTGACTGGTTTATGATGGCTTCTTTATGTGTCTTTTGGTTTAAGATTTAAGTAGTTTGTGATACCCAAAATGAAGGTTGTCACTTGTTAACTTTAGAATATGATATTGCTCAAACTTTCCAAACCAAAATGTTATCTATTCTTCCTAAAGAAGAAATTTAATACATTAGAAAGCATAAGTATACCAATTTTGTGCATTTTGCTGCAATTATTGTTTATAGGATCATGTGTGCCTAAAAATATCCAACTTGTTAGTTTTTTTATGATCAGATATTCAATAACCAGAAATGCAGCACATAAGACAAAGAATACAACAAGATACCTTGGGAAAACCCTCCAACTTGAGGGAGAAAAACCCATCCAATATATCTCTTATATATTGATATAATAGGAGCATAAATATGCTTACAACTCAAGCACAACACAATGTCGAATTCGATACAATGAATAATCGCACCTCTCCTAGATGCAAGAATAAAAATGAATAAGTTTCTCCTTTAAATTGATATGTTGTTGCAAGATGACGATATGTTGCTTAGGCGCGAACTTCTTCTATGAATGTGAATTATGTAGAATAAAAATTGATGATCAATGAATGATCATCACCCATATAAATACACGCTGGAGAGAAACATCGTGTCTCTTCAAGGCATGAAGTCGGCCTCCAAAAGAAATGTGTCTCTTCATCATGTCGACCTCTAGCAAAAATCACCTCTTCAAGGGTGGCGAATAAGACAAAGTCGGCCTCATATAATTATTGTCAATAATTAATCTTTAATTGGAAGCACCTCTTCACATTAATATCGACTTGAATAAATTAAATAGCTAATAGGCTATATTGAATTTATTCCTTCAATTCATGGCTGGAAGGATGAGACCTAAAGCTATTAGAACATCAACACTCCCTCTCAGCTAGGGAGGAATACTTCTAGCTCATCAATGTCATGAAATGGCATCCACAATGGCTACACCCAAGTGTGAAAGGATCTTATCACGGATTCACTCAATCATGATATCAACCATCATGGCTACTCCCATGTATCGTAAGGCATATGTGTACAAGTTCCCATCATGGAATCACTCAATGTGATGTCGTCATCTCATCATGATGTTCACCATGGCTACTCCAAAAGGGTGAATAAACAAAAGTACAAGAAAATCATCACAGACTCGCTCACGTGATGTTGGCATGGAGTCACACACATGACATCCACCATGGCTACTCCTAGAGGGTGGAAAACAAGGGCTTTCACGTCAAATCTCTCTCACAGAGAGAAATGCATTGAAAATTGTAGACACCTAAATTTGGACACTTCATTTGTCCAAATTTACCCCTTTTTCATCTAAATATCCCCTTATCCGCATTAATTAAGTAATATCACTATTATTTAATTAATACCCTTAATTCTTCTAAATCCCTAAAGTATTTAATTAATAATTAAATACCTTACCCTTTATTCTTCTTTTCACCAAATGAATTAAATAAATATGAAATTTATTTAATTCCTCACATGTCACATCATTTTCCTTAATATTAATCCATCTTCTAATCTCATCAGTAGGGACGTGCACATGCCTAATCCTTGATTAGGATGTGTCACATCATCCAAAATTTGCAAGTTGGCTTCTAATCCTTACTAACCACTAATTATCTTCTAATTACTTATCAGTTAAGCCTAACCAATACCCTAGTCAACTCTTCCCATCCCCCAAAGAATTTTTAATTTCTTTTTATTCATCCAAGGCTCCTCTCTTCCCCATGTGAATTTTTAATTCACTTTTATTCCTCCAAGGAATCTTCTCTTCCCCATGCAAATTCTAGAACCTTTGACTTGTCACTTCACATGTGCCAAAGACTTCTAGAATATTTGACTTGTCACATCACTCACATATGGAAAATTCCCAGCTTTTTGGGAACCTTGTCTTATCCACTAGATTCTTCCAATCATAGTAAATTTTAAATTCACTTTTATTCTTCCAAGGAATTTCCTCTTCCTCATGTGATCATTGAGTGGTCACATCAAGGTACTTACAAGGTACTTGACCTTCCTTCCACCTCACTTCCACATCATCTCATCCTAGGCCATCCCACATTCCACATGTCAATATGTGAGGACTTGTGAGTGCTCAACTCACCATAGCCCTCCATCTTGGCCTTGTTGGTTTAATCTCAACCATTGAATTCTCTAGAGAATTCAAATTCCTCTATAAATACCCTATTTTTCCTCTCATTTAGGGACCTCATGCATTTGATACCAAACTCTTGCCATTTTTTCAATAACATTTAGCCATTTGCACCCTTATGCTACCAAATTGCTCATTCAATTTGCAAGCATCATATTAGCCATTTAGCCATTAGCACTTGCATTTATCACATTGCTCATCTTGCATACACCATTTTCATAGCCATCCAAGGAGCACACAAGCTTTCAAACATCAAGGGCCAACCAAGGGATTCAATGACAAAGAAGGTATAATCGTTTATTGTTTTCATTCCATCTTTTTTCTTTGTGTTATCATTCCTTAGGTTAATCTTGAGGTGTATCTTTTTTGTTCTTCCATTAGTGCATAATAGTTGTTTTGCATCTTTAGAATAGGGTAGACATTTAGGGATCACATTTTTGGCACACTCGGTGAGACCCATAAACAGGTCCCTTTATTTCACGTTTGTTGTTGTTGAGTTTATTGTAGGTCCAGGTTGCAAAGGGGCAGACTTGCCCTGCAGAGGACCGAACTTGCCCTCTAATGTGCTGCGGAGGGGCGGATTTGCCCTGCTATTCACTCTATTTTCTAATATTTGACTGCATAGGGGCGGATTTGCCCTATTTTTCACACTATTTTTGATATTTGACTATAGAGGGGCAGATTTGCCCTATTTTTCACACTATTTTCTAATATTTGACTGCAGAGGGGTGGATTTGCCCCATTTTTCACACTATTTTCTGATATTTGACTGGAGAGGGGCAGATTTGCTATGTTCTTCACACTATTTTCTAATATTTGACTACAGAGGGGTGGATTTTCCCTGTTGCTCGCACTATTTTTGACATTTTACTGCAAAGGGGCGGATTTTCCCTAATTTGAACACTGTTTCTGATATTTTACTATAGAGGGGCGGATTTGCCCTAATCCGAACACCGTTTCTGACATTTTACTGCAGAGGGGGGGATTTTCCCTAATCTAAACACTATTTCTGATATTTTTACTACAGAGGGGTGGATTTTCCCTAATATGAACACTATTTCTAACATTTTACTGTAGAGGAGCAGATTTTTCCTAAACAACACATTTTGGAAGGTAAAAATGGGCATTTTAGCTACGTTTTTGTCTCAGTTTTTTGTTGTTTTGAGGTTCTAACCCCCTAACCTTGTTTGTTTGAGAAGTATAGCTAGATAGAGGGGCAGATTTTCCCTATTCCTCACACTATTTTCTAACATTTTACTATATAGGGGCGGATTTTCCCTAAACAACATGTTTTGGAAGGTAAAAATGGGCATTTTAGCTTCATTTTTGTCTCAGTTTTTTGTTGTTTTGAGGTTCTAACCCCCTAACCTTGTTTGTTTGAGAGAAAATTTGGATTTCTTCCTAATATTTTGTAGCATAATTTTGTAATTGACAAAGAATGGAGGATAAAACAACTAACATTTGCTTGCAGGGCCATCTGCTTGTTCAAGTTTTAAAAGTTTTTCTTACTATTTTCATCTAGGCACATAGTTTAATTAGGGGGAAGTAAAATCTACTGCTTGGAGTGTCTATTTTTGTGTTATCCAAAGGGGGCATTAGTATTTTTTCACTTTCCCCTCGCACTTCATGTGAGCCTAGGGAGTAGCTAGAAATGATTAGTGCCTTCTTTTTAGAGGGATCTGCTTGGGGATTTCATCACCCCAAGGGACAATCCCAACCACAAATATCGGCAGAGTATAAAAAGGGGGGAGAGCCAAAGTTGTACCCCAATCTAGTGATGTCGTGTCTGGCAGAGTGTGGAAGCTAGGGTGATGCCTAGATAGACGTGAAGAGTTGGTCTAAGCCCTTTAATATCTTACTGGGGTTCCCAACTCACACTTGTGGCATGCCAGTGTTCACGGTTTGGGCCTCATGTACTAAGAGTATATCAAGGACTCCCTAGAAACCTTGTACATCCTAGATTAAGACCTTTGTTAGCCATACCCTTAACAACTAGTCATAGGATTATGCTTGTTTAAAGTGTCTTCTTGTGAGAAATCAATAAATTTTTGACAAGTCAGTCCTTGCCATAGTCATTCTCATCCAAACCAAGTCCCTATTTTCTGCAGAAAGGCGGATACGCCCTCCAGTTTATTGCAGTGGGGTGGATTTTCCCTACAGTTTATTGTAAAGGGGCGGACTTGCCCCTCTGAACAGTCAATTTCACCTTGTTTTAACCATTTTAAGCCTCTGATCAACCATTTAATCATTCCAAGCCTCTGTTTAATCATTCCAAGCATTATTTTAACCATTTTGAACCTTCATTTAATCATTCCAAGTGTCTGCTTAACCATTCCAAGCCTTCGTTTAACCATTCAAAGCATTTGTTCTATTAATTCATTTACTCGTTTCGATCGTCCAAACTTATGTTTCTCATTCTGATTACTCATTTCATCAATTGGGAAACTTGCTTCACCATTCATTAGGATTGTTTGCCTAATTCAAACAAAAACTAGTTGAGAATGTAAAACCCTATCATTTGTTGTGATCTAAACTTTTTCATTCTCATTCATTCATCACAATTCACCCTTTAGTCCATTTACGATTTTAGTCTAAGTCAAGTCCCTATTTTCTGACAATTTATTGTAGCGGGGCAGAATTGCCCTGCAATTTACTATAGATAGGCGGACATGCCCTTTAGAGGGGTAAATTTTCCCCTTTGTGCCCTACAGTGGGGCGAACTTGCCCTGAAAACAACCTTTTTCATCATTTGTTTAGCCGTTTCAACCACCCATCTACTCATTTTCACGTTCCAAACAATCGTTCCCCCATTTCAAACATCTTTTCATCAAATTGAGTGATCATCCCCTTAATCAAGGAAATCACCCCTTCATTTCAAGCACTTATTTGCTTAATCCAAACTCTGTTTTTCCTCGTTTTTCACCCAAAGGCAAACTTGCATACATTCCATTATCCATTTCAAACCATCGTTTCCCCATTATGAGTAAATTGTCATACATTTTGAATAGTCTTTCATCCCCTGGATTCTCCATTTATTCATTCTCAGTAATCTTTCATCCATTTCAAGCATCCATCTCCTCATTTCAAGAGTTGTTCATCCATTCCAACCAATCATTTACTAGTTCTGAGTGCTTGTTCATTCACTTTGGTCATCTATTTCCCCAATCCGATTATCTAACACCCCGTTCCAATCACCCATCTCATTGTTCTAACAGCTTGTTTACTTTCTTAGAGAGTCCAAAAGCAGTGGGGCAGACTTGCCCTGTAGTGGGGCAGACTTGCCCTGCAAAGGGGAAAATCTTCCCCTTTGTGCCTTGCAGAAGGGAAAATCTACCCCTGTATGTCTTGCAAAAGGGAAAATCTGACCCTCTGTGATAGAAGGGAAAATCTGCCCCTCTGTGAGGGCAAATCTGCCCTAGGAGGGCAAGTTCACCCCTCTGCAGCAAAAAGTTGGCAAAAAGACAATAAACATATCCAGCTTCCAAATCTGACTAAGGTGCTTCTTAGAACATCATTAGATTCCATATCTATCATCGAATCATCCATCCCAATCATCTAGACTTCGTTTTGAGGGTTTTGATTTTTATGCTGAAACTTCCGGAGGTCATAACTTTTGACTCGGATGTGGGTTTTGGCTAAAATTTTACGAGTGGTTGCGTTATTAGGTGGCATGTGGATTGCCAATTGATGCTAAGTTGGTTGGACCCTATTTAGGCACATTTTTCGGGGCCTCAAACTTTCATCTTGATCCTCAAAATCACAATTTAGTGTTTTTTTCCAATTTTTGAAAAATCATTTTTGTTAATAACTCGGAATGCATGTCTCAGATTTGGGATGTTAGTTGGAAATTCATCCTATCTTAGTATTGGGTATTTTTTGGGAAAAAACTAGACTCTCAAAGGTATGCCTATGAATTTTCCTAAAATGGCAAAATCTGACAATTTTTAAAAACTATCAAATCTGGCAAAAATTTGATTGTCGACACCTTACATCCTCTAGTTAAAACCCCTGAACTTGGTTTTGAATCAATCCTATCATATCCTTTGATCCAATCCTAATTTGAGCCTTAATCCAATCCTAATCTGAGCTTTAATCCCATCATCCTAATTTAAGCTTTAATCCAATCCCCATCTGAGCTTAAGAGCTTTAGTCCACCTACATCTTCTTCCAATCTATCCTATTTATCATTCCATCATCTAGTCCCCTTGATCTTGTCAATCCGTATCTGTTTTGTATCCATCATGAATCCTTATCCCCCTCTCGCATGACCAATAATAGTAGTCAAGGGAAATCTTAATTACGTCGACGATGATAATGAAAGTCTTGTTGATCACAAAGAGTGTTATATAGATCCCCTTGATGCTATCATTTCTAGAAATCTCTCTCCAATCACCCCCCAAAATCCAACTACTTCTCTAAACTATCCCCCCATTCCTTCATCTACATCTACTAACAATCCTTATGCTACCCTTGACAAAGGATATCCAACATCCTCACCATCTACATATTCATCAAGTCCTCCCTCTCAACCTCTATCCTATCCAACATCCACATCCTCTTATCCTCATCATCATCAACAATCCCAATATCTCTACCTTAATCACCCATCCCAATCTTCCCATCCTAATCCAACACTCACACATTCCTATCACAATCCCCCATCCCAATATTCCTCTTATCTTAATCCACCATCTCAATCTCCTTATCCTAATCCATCATCCCTATCCTTCTATTCCAACTCACCATACATTTCTTCCTATGGTGGTCCACCACCTCAATCTTCCTATTCCAATCCAACATCCACACCTTCCTATCACAATCCCCCATCCCAATATCCTTACATTAATTCCACATCTCCCCATCCTAATATTTCATCCACATCTTCCTACTATTACTCGCCATCCCAATCTTCCCATCCTAATCCAACATCCATACCTTCCTATCATAATCCACCATCCCAATATCCCTACCTTAATCTGACCTCCACATATTGCTATCCTAATCCTCCATCCATGTCCTCTTACGAGAATTCACCACCGACATCTCCCCATCCTAATCCATCATCCACATCTTCCCACTATTTCCATCATCTGAATCTTCTCATCCTAATCTATCATCCACATCTTCCTACATTATCCATCACCCCAATCTTCTCATCCTAATCTATCATCCACATTTTCCTATGTTCCTCCATCATCCCAATCTTCCAATCCTAATCCCTCATCCACATCTTCCTACTATTACCCACCATCCCAACCTAATCCAGCATCTACATCCTCCTATATTAATTCATCATTTGCATCCTCTTATGTCTCTCCCCCCTTCACCACATTATATCTTAATCCTCCCTCTAAACATAACCCACCTAGTCCTCCAACCACCCCTAGTTCTCCATCTAGTCCCATCCACTCATCTAATCATAATCCTCCATCTCCTCCTAGTTCTACATATAATCCTAATCCACCATCCATTTCCATCCCCTCACCTAACCCTAATCCTCCATCTCCTCCTAGTTCTACATCTAATCC